>JAANYP010001694.1:263246-395746 GCA_020465985.1 Centrapalus pauciflorus
TTCCCCCCCCCATGCCTCCTAAAGGTCTAAAACTATCATTGGCACTAACATGGGTTTTTTTCATGGAATAAGATGGATGAGCAAGTTCAGTCATTTAGAATAAGGCAAGATGGTTGTCAGGGCTACAGACAGGCGGGAAGGCATTGATTGATTATGATTTGAAAACATTTGCTCCTATGGCCAGGGCCTAGAAGCACTCGTTGTATCTTAGCCTACGATGCTCATCAGAGCCTTAAGGTTATTTCATGGATGTGAAGAGTGCATTTTTGAATGGGAAGCTGCAAGAAGAAGTTTCTCGTCCAAGCCAGCCTCCAGGTTTTGAAAATGAAACCAACATCAGGTTTTTTCTATAAGTTGGACAACGATCTCTATGGTCTCAAACAAGCCCCTAGACGCCTGGATGACACCTCTTTTACTGAGTTCCTTATGAGCAATGGGTATTCCAGAGGTAATAAAGTGATTACTACAACTGTCAAAAAGAAGGGACGTCTGGCACATTATGCTTGTTCAACTTTATGTGGCTGACATAATATTTGGTTCTACAAATTGAAGCGCATGCAAGAATTCTCATTATCATGAAATCTAAGAATGAAATGAGTGTATTGCTGGGAGAAAACTTTCTTTTTAGGATTACAGGTTTAAAACAACCTTCAACTGGAGACAGGACATTTTTCATACCCCCCTTCCCCCTCCCCCCCCCCCCCCCCCCCCCCCCCCTCCCCCCCTTCCCCCCCCCCCCCCCCCCCCCCTCCCCCCCCCAATCACAGAACGTACACTTTAGATCCTATTGAAAAAGTTCACATTTGATCAAAGTCTCCTATATAAACCCCCCAATGGCAAACCAATTGTAAAATTGGATGCCTGCTGCCCGATGGCAAGTGTTTCAGTAACAGCTTACAGAGGGCATGTTGGGACGCTTGCCTATCCTTAACTGTAGTAGACCTGCTTTATGTTGCACTGCTGTGTGCCTAGGTCCAAGCTGATTCCAAAGGAAATCTCATCTAGCTGCTTGTTAAAAGAAAATCTTCAGATACTGACGGTTACACCGTGATTTAGGTCTCTGGTATCCCAAAGACTCAAGCCTTTAACTAAAGGCTATTCAGATTCTGGATTTTGGCAGGCTGCAGGTTAGATAGGAAAAGCAACAACAGGTGGATGTCAACTTCTTGGTGAAAGTTAATCAGTTGGAGTAGCAAAGAAGCCAGAACTCAGTATCCACTTTCCTGCTGAAGCTGAGTACATTGTGCTGGAAGCTGTGTGGGCAGATTCTGTGGATGCCAGCATCAGCTTGAAGGACTATGGCCTTGTGATAGGAAAATCCTATTCTGGTGATAATACAAGTGCCATAGCCATCTCCAACAATCCAGTATTTCATTCAAGACAAAGCATATTGAAGCTTACCATCACTTCATCAGAGATCCACATTCAGACAGGTAATGTGGTGGTAAGTTTTATTTCCACAAATGAACAAGCTGCCCAGGACATTTCAACCAAACCTCTGGATGAAACGAAGGTTTCATTACCTTGTCAGCAAGCATGCGGCATGTTAAACAAGGTGCCTAAGTGTTTCTCAAATGTAAGAATTTGTGTTGTTTCACACTGCCAGTTCCTGAACCGCTTAGGCCCAGAACAAGGTTATCCATGTTTCTTGCTACTAGTCATTTGTCTGAAAAAAAAACTTGAACAGCTTGAGCATTACAACAGTGAACAAAATCAGTTTATTCGTCCAGCTGCTTCTGATGGTCCAATTCTCACCTGTTCATTTCTTCACACTGTCTTACCAAGACATTTGTCTGAAACCTGTTTCAACTATTGAACACAACCTGCTCTTACAAAATAGCGCAGCTGTGAAGGCAAAGTTTGGGAATGAACAGTTGATTGATAGACGAACAGGTGTGTGTTGACCCCACTATCACAGGTTGACCAACAGCTTGGACCCAACCCGTTTTATATTACCTTTCTTCAAAACTTACGTACTTAATTATGTTTTATTAACTTCATTACTTGCGGATTAATGTGGGTTCGTGGTTCAGTGATCAAAAGGTCAAGTGGGTCTGACAAATGTTTCTGGACATGGACAAACCGTTCGTTTCCGTTAACTTAACATTCATAATCAGAAAACCGCCCAAACCTTCTCTCTCATACACACTCCCATTCACATCCTTATAAATTACCAAACCACTGTTCATCTTCGTCTCCTTCCCATCATTTCCAGAAATCCTCACGAACCTAAAAAATTGACTAACGTGTCCTCTGCCTTCTCCCACCTAAGAATTCTCAAATGGCTCACAGAAACCCCTTTCTTCAGTGTTACGTTGGTTGATGATGTTGTCACGCATCATCAGTCACCACAATGCGACCATCAACTCCCCACAAAACTACGTAGCACACCTATATTCCCAAAAACTATGTGGGAAAAGGCTACTATCAGAGGTGGATGGATTTTCTGCACGTTCATCCGTTGAATATGCAATGACTGCCAACTCCTGGTGTCCTGTACCAGAGATGGTGTATGAGTCTGGTACACCTGTTCCTACAAACCCCAAACCAAAGTCATCAAGGAGGACAATTCTCAATGGGACTCAGGACCATTGAGATAATGCCTGATCTGCTCAGAGCAGGTGCTTCATCTACCAATTGCTGAGCCTATGACCCAAGTTCCAAGCTGAGGCTGCACAAATGGGCAAATCTGCTCCGCTTTTGTGTTGTAGCAGAAGAAACCCAAACTTGGAGCAAAACTGTTTAGGAAGGACCTACTCTCCTACCATATAGTTTCTATCGCCTCATTGTTGATGTGTTTTGGAACAAAGTTGTTCATTTGACCAATCAGCAGCGATGGACAGTTCCAATAGCAACAGATAGTGGATGGGACTACTCTTTTGATTGGCGTAAGTGGATTTTTGTTGAACTTGAGGGGAACATGGCTTTGCAAGCAAGAGTCTAAAGACCAAGCTCGTGTCCGTTTACCAGGTTTCTGCGCCTCCTTTTTCAGCCATGTTTGTGGTGAGAACTATAAACTCTCAGCCTTTTAACTTAAGTTGCTGCATTCCCTGTAATCGGGCAATAGAGTCTTTCTTCCCCCAGTTCTAACCTAATGAGCCTCCCTCTATCCCCCCCAATGAGGAGGTTGTTAGGTTTGGTGGAAAGCGGGACCCTCTGCTGTGAGGGTGGATCCAGAAGATGTTTGCTCCCGAGTTGGTAGGAAAAAGAAACGGTAGAAAATCAAAGCCTGGTCCAAACTTGTAACAGAGGACCCTGGCAACCGCTTGAAAGCGGTGGGCCTGTGCAAAAAGAAGGCCAAACAGCTCAGTTTAGTTGAGGTCTGTTCCTTCGCCTTCTGGGCTGAGGAGGAGCAGGCTCATCACCCTGGTTATTTGGTTGAGCTGAATGCCTTAGTGGCTGGTGCCTCTGTGGCCCAAAGGAGACCAGGAACAGGTCAGCCCAAATGTTCCTAACCCCAGTCTCACACCCTGTCCATTTACAGATCCTCTCCCTCTCTCAAAATCACCCACTTCATCCATCACTTACCCAACGCACCAAAAAGCAGAAAACCCGCCCAAAAGAACCACTTCCTCTCTTCCCTCTCAAAACCGGTTCCGTTGAAAAAAAGAAGCAACCACAGCTGCCTCCATATTTTGGAGAGCAGGTTTCAGCTCATTTAGAGCCTGCTTCAATCCAATCTGGTCTACCCAGAGTCAGCCTAGACCCTCTGGTTCCTCCCCAACCAGGAAACCCGTTGTAAAAACCGAGATAACCCACATCAACATCCCAGCTCCCCAAACCGGCTCGAGGATATGAAAGACGGAGTCTCTCCACTCCATTACTGTGTCCACACTGTCCCCCCACTCATATCTCCTCACACCCTGAGTCTGCCCGAGGTGCCAACGCTGATGATATATAGACCAATCAGCCAGCTCAGCCTCAAACTTTGCTCCCCATGATAACAGCTGTGCTACACCAAAACAGCTGCTGAGGACCAACAAAAACCCCAAGCTGATGAACATCAGGGATCAACCATCCTCTGGTTGAACTGCTTCCTTCATTGCCAAACATTCCCATCAGCGGTTTTCACCACTGCTTGATGTTGAAATTGAAAATGCATATACCATCTCCCAGTGATGAAGGGTGCTTTTAGACCAAAGGCACTGCCAGAGGGAACCACCACTGGTCTTCATGAGGGGTGTTGCCACAACGCCAGCACTCTGAAAGGCCCCAAACACCTCATCCCCTTCTCCTAGTGATGCAGCTTACAGCCGCTGCTGAAGGACCCCCTGATCCCTTCAACCTAGGCCCTCTTACTTTTGCCCAGGCTATTGGAGCTTCTGTCCCAAAGTCCCTTTCCTTTTTTCCCAATCTCCATTCCATCCCCTCAACACCAGCTTCATCATCCTCTCTCCATTACCCACTCAAAACAATCTACCCATACACTCCTATCCCAAACGACCTGCCTTTGACGGATCCGCTTTCTTTGCTGACCAACACCAGTGGTTTTGGAAAACACCCATGAACCTCTCTACCCATCATATCAGACTTGTTGTCTGCAACAGCTTCAGGTGTTCTTTGATTTCGTTCAAGGCCTCTTTACCTCCCACTCCACCAGCCCTGATCACTCTCCACAGCCTGTTAGCACTCACTGCCTAGCTTGCAAACGTGGTCAACCTCCCTTCCTCTATTCTTTCATTCAGCAGGACTATTGTCCTCAATGACAGCCTATTTCCAACAGCTGTCCTCACTAATTACTTCTTGCAATCTAACTCTTCTTACACTCTGGCCAGTCTCTGACCACCTAATTGGCTCCCGAATATAATCTGTGGTCCTTAAACCCTTGGTTCTGTGCAAGATTCTCTCGAAGTACATCTTGCACAGCTTCAAAGTTTGCTGTTAACAGGCAATCTGATAGGGAAAACATAGAGTTAAGCTAAACTCACTACTTGATTCTCACTCCGCCTATCTCAAGGACATTTGTCTTTCCCAGATTACTGAGGGTGAAGTATAACTTGGCCTTACTTAGTGGGTGGGTACTAGCCTTGTTGGTCCTAAACCTTCTACTACACCTGCTGGCAAGTGATGACTTGTGTCTTCAGGCTCAGACCAGGCTTGAAGTCGCTGCTTCATCTCCTTCAAAGGGGGACGAAGTCATCTGCCTCGGAAGGGACTAAGTCTAAGGGGGAGGGAAAAGCAGGAGAACACTTCTTTCCTAAGGAGATACAGTGTCATGTCCCAACTCACCCTGGTAGCCACGCAATGTATTTGAAACCGGTCCGCTGAAGGTGCCTCTCAAGCTTGCTATGCCTACTCCGGATGTCTCTCCAAACCCTGTCGTCTACTGGGGAGGACGTCATTCACTAATGGACCAGGCTCTAGCAGTAAAAGGAGGCACTTAATTCTAAACTGAGAAGAAGAAGAAGAGGAAAGAACTTCCCTTGAGGCTGCTGTCACTACAAACGCGAGCTAAAGAGAAAAGAAAAGGCAGCCTGATGATCCCATACAGCAAGAAACAGGCAGAAATTCCATTCACCAAGGACAGGCCTAATAGCAGAGCGCGGTCTTCCTTGCACAAGTAACTTTGAGAGTTTAAGAAGACAGTTTCAAGCTCTGAGGAGGAATCTTGGAGAAAAGAAGAAGATCTGCCCCTACAGCCTGCTAAATCCTTTGCACTCAAGAGCAAAGAAAATTAAATGATCTACCTTTGGTGCGGTGCCAAAAAAATAATGGAAGCTGCCAGACAATCAGCAGGGAGGAGAAGAGAAGGAGTAGTAGAGAAAGGTACTCAGGTCTCTGTGACCACATCAACAGTACCCCATGCAAGAGCTCAATACCACTTTGACAAATTGGCTCAAGAAAAAGTTTCATGATGTTGCTTGAAAGAAGGCTAGCAAGGAATCAATTGTCAAAGCTGTCCCTGTATCAAGGAAAGGCAAGTCAGTGGAAGCTTAAAATAACAAGATGGGTGCCCACACAGGCCCAGAATTGGAAACTATATGACCACACTGATGTAGCTCAGATGGATACAGGGAGTGGATTGAGCTGTGGCAGTTGCCCTGAGTGAATTAAAAGTCTGAAACTGCCTAAACAGATCAGGGCATATGTCAAGAAGTTGATGGAAAGAGTAGTAAAGGATCTTGGCCCTGATATCTAAGGAAATTAGTAACGGTGTCTTTGTGACACATCCAAAATAAACGGCCAGGAGAACAAAGAAGGACACAGAGATGGAAGCTACTCCTACACTGATCGAACCGGCGACTATGCCATTGAAAATGAAAGGAGTTGATCATAGCCTGCCAAGTGGAATAGAGTTTTGAGGAGGCAAAATTATGAAGAACCCTGAGCTGGGGGCATTTTTGTGTAGATCCCCTAACTCAGAGAATGAAGAAGTGCTTCCAAAGCAGCTCAGAGCGTGTACAAAGTTGATCTGAGACAACTTGCCGCCTTCAGACTTGCAGTTCATTAGCCAGTTACGCAAATGGAGAGCAGCCATCTGGGATTCCGCTCAGAGGCTTCTATTGAAAGAGGCGAGTAAATGATACCAAGTTCATGATCATCAGAAGTGAAGTTGAGGAACTTGAGGATACAAGGGAAGAACTGGAAAAGATGGTTCAGGATCCTTTTCCATTGTAATGAAGTCCATCTGCCATCTGGGCAGGTGAAGAATGGAAGCTGTCCATCAGTTGGACAGGCTTACCGTTTTCTGCTCCCAACTAAAACAGTCCAATGTACATCAGTTGTACTTTATTTACATTTGTTGTAATTTCCTTTACATTAGTTGTAATATACATTAGTACATCAGTTGTACTTTTGTAAGAACATGTGTGTTGTATGAAATCCAGCCTCAGTGTTATATAAAACTGATCTTTTACTTATGTAATTTTGTAATTTTATTTCAGAAATGTTACTGTTCAAAAACTATATAGCTGATTTTGATAAGGCCCCGCTTAGACTGGTATTGCAAATAGGGGGAGATTGTTAGGCACACAAAAGCCTCAGTCCAACCTGTTCTACATCTGAGGGGGAGATTTATAATCAACCTGTGATGCTTTTTGAAGGTGAATTTAAGGGGCTCGTTCTTGCTTTATTGAAACCTGAAAATGATTTGCAATATCCGTCTAAAAGCTGTTCTATATGTTGCATGTGTTGCCCAACTCCGGACCGTTTGTCAAGCTGCTCTGCTGCTGAACAGGCTGGACATAAACTGTCTACGCTGCTCTACACTGTTGAGCAGCTTGGGCAATTTTAAAGTGTTCTGTTCTTTGTGAACAGAACCTGTTCTTTGTGAACAGGCTAAACACTTTATGGAATATGTTTCCAAGTCATCATGTATTGTTTTTGACTACATGATCAGTTTACAAAGTCGAAGACAAAGTGGAAAACAGAACTGCTCAGCCTGCCCACGCTGTTCTGTAACATGAAGACAAAAGGTTATTTGAAAAAGGGTGACAGACCTTTTTCTTATATCAAAATAGGCCTTTACAAGGAAGAAAGACGCAAAGTTGACATTCCTAAATTAGTTAAAGGCAATGCAACAGTAGACAAAGTGAAAAGACAAAAGTTCTGCACATGTGAAGACAAGTCTGCTTTTCAGAAAAGTGCAGAAAAGGTTATGTTGTCTTTTCAACAAGACTTCTCCTTTTTCATTTCCTCCAATGAAGATGTTTCTCTTAGATCCTCTGAGTGGGTATAAAAGGAAGCTTCTAAGGACAGAAAGATGGGGGAAGAAAGCTAAGTGCTGAAACCAAGAGTGAACGTGCAAGTGTGATTTTCATGCATGCAAGCCTTCTGTGTAAATCACTGTCTGTGTGTCTAAGCTGTTTTACATAAGCTGTTCCCTTAAGTCTTGTAAACACAGTGAGTGCTTCTTAGTGAGTGTATTCATTGTATACTAGTTTGAGTTTGTCTTAGACTAGTGAACATACTGTTGTATATGTCATCTCAGCTTGAACTATTCCGCATTCAAGCTTGTTTGTAATTAACAAATTGTTGATAATACATACAAACATTGAGAAAATAGTGTGTAGTTTTTAAATAGCTGTATTCACCCCCCCTCTACAGCTTAAAGCTATATACTTTGGGAACCTCTCGGGACCTACAGTTATAATTATGCCCATCATGATTAGTAGGTTCCACTCTGGATGTAGTTGAAGCTTTTGAGTCCTTTTCTTCACTGATGGAATGCATAAGAGCATCAAAGCTGAATTCTCCTGAAACTGATTCAGGAACAGCTTTGGTAGAGGCACTCCTGGACTCTTCAAAGGTGACAATGATTGATTCATCTATCACCTTTCTCTTGTTGTTGTATACTCTGTAGGCTTTGGGGATAGCAGAATATCCAACAAACACACCTTCATCAGTTTTGGGTTCAAACTTTGCCAGTTGGTCCCTTTGATTCAGAATGAAGCAGGGACATCCAAACACATGGAAGTAGCTAACGTTTGTCCTTCTCCCTTTGAGCAGCTCATATGAAGTCTTGTTAAACCTTTTCACCACTAAGGATCTGTTTTAGGTGAAGCAAGCAATGTTGATAGCTTCAGCCCAGAACGATGAAGGTAAACCAGATGCACACAACATGGTTCTAGCAGGTTCAATGAGGGTTCCGTTTCTCCTTTCAGCAACTCCATTTTGTTGTGGAGTTCTTACTGCCGAAAAGTTCTGTGAGATCCCTCTTTCTTCACAGAAGTCCTCAAGAGTACCGTTTCTGAAATCAGTACCATGATCACTTATAAGCTGCTTGACTTGAGCAGAGTTCAGCATTTCCATCTTTTTGATAAACCCAATGATTTCTCTAGCAGCCTCTCCTTTACTCATCGAAAAGATCACCCATGTAAACCTGGAGAACTCATCAATCATTACTAGAGTGTATCTTCTTCCTCCTATACTTGGGACAGTGACTGGTCCAAACAAGTCCATGTGGATTAAGAAGAGAGGAGTATCAATTGAAAAATTATGCTTGGATTTAAAAGATGATTTTCTCTACTTGCCTTTTTCACAAGCTTTGCAGAGTTTATCCTTAACAAAGGTTATAGAAGGAAAACCTGTTACCAACTCTTCCTTACAGCGTTTGTTGATATTCTTGAAGTTCAGGTGTGACAGCCTTTTGTGCCATAACCAGTTCTGGTCTGCATTGGTTCTTCTGAGAAAGCAGGTTTCAGTTGTGGGATCAGCAGACTTCATGTCCACAACATATACACCCTTCTTTCGTTGAGCACACAACACAAATTTGCCTTGGGGATCCAATATGTAACCCAGGTGCTCATCAAAGTTAACCTTGTAGCCAGCATCACATAGTTGACTTATGCTAACAAGGTTATGTTTCAGCCCAACCACATAGGCTACCCTTTTGAACACTTCAGCACCAGCTTGAAGAGTTCCATATCCTTCTGTGGATCCCTGTACATTATCACCAAATGTGACTTTTGGCTCTTTTTCATGCCTGAGATCACTCAGCAAGTCCTTGCAACCTGTCATATGTCCTAAGCAGCCACTGTCCAAGTACCAAACCTGGGATGGTTGTTTGTCCTGCAGAGTGTCATAGGAAAATATTAGTTAGTTTTAGGGGAACTCATCATAGGGATGAGTTCTCCTACTTCATCAACATTTGTTGATGGGCTAGTGATATTCACACTAATAATTCCTATTTGAATGGTATCAGTTTGGATACCATTTTCATTGACTAAGTTACTTCCAACACTGCTTGTTTTAGCAATGATGGAACTAGCAGAGTCAACAGGCCTCATGTCCTCAGTTTCAGGACAGTCTTTGGCCATGTGTGTCTTCTTCCCACACTTATAGCATTTTCTATTTTTAGCCTTTTTGGAAGAAGAACTTCCAGAAACATATTCTGAATTGTTTTTGTTGGTTCTGTCAGCAGGTTTAGCAAACTTATTACTATTCTTAGATGAATCAACAGTTTGGGTGGAAGGCACAATAGCAACAGCTTTGCCTGTTTCTTCTTTCCTCTTTTTGGGAGGACAGATGTCAAATACAGGAAGCTTGATTGGATTTTTGACCTTCCACAGGTTTGGGAAACTTATTCCCGGGTTTCTCAGTTTGAGCAATGGCTTTGCCTTTGCCCTTGCTGAGATGTGATTGATGTTGCCTATCAACATGATCACAACTTTTGGTTCTGAAAGACTTACCTTCATTTATAACCAATTTTCCACTATGATTTAAAAACTTATTTGAAACCACAACAGATTTGCTTTCAACATGAGACTTACCCCTTTTCAATGCAGGCTGCTTACCTTTTGAAAACGTTTTCTCAAAATATTTAGCATCAAAAGGATTAATTGGTCTCTTACCATCAGCTTTAGACCCAGAGCCTGTTTTGTTAATAGTTTTAGGGTCCACGGCTGCAGTTTGAGCATGTTTTCCTTTCTTCTGATTGTGTGAATCAGCAGAGCACTTAGCAGGCTGATTTGATGGAGAACATATTCCATCATTAGCTTTGGGAGCTTTTCACACAAGTTGTCAGTATTTTGAGGCTTGACAAACCTGTTTGTTGAGACCAGCTTACCATTTACTTTATGAATGAAAGTGCTGGGAAGCTCACTATGAGTGGATAAGTCATCATTCAGATTATTTATCTCAACAATAGAAGCTGTTTGTCAAGATCCCCTCCAAGATAGGCTTGGATTTGTGCAGGGATCTGGTGACTAATGCAATGGCTGACTTTTTGTGCTGATTGGCACCAACAGTCAACTATCCTTTGAAGCTTTTCATGTTTTACATCTGTCTCTCTCTTTTCTTCTAGTAAAATGGAGTTGATGTGTTTTAATTTGTAACAACCTAACTTTTGACCCAGTTATAAATTCAGTATTTTGAACCGATAATGTAATAATGTTACATTATTTGAATTATAATTTAATTAAGTTATGAAATATTTAATTAAATTATATAAATATTTATATTATGAATTAATAAATTATTAAAGATAATTAAATAAAAGAGATATAATATACAAAAATGAAAGTGGGTTAACTAGCAAATATAACTAGATGAAGTATATAAATGTGATTTATTATTCAAAAATCAGATTCTCTCTCTCTCTACTCTCTCTCTCTAACTTTCTCTCTCTACTCTCTCTCTACCTTCTCTCTAAATTATCTCCCAAATCGACCGTCCGATTATCAAGTTATATATATCGTTAGAAAGATCTCGAAGAATACAACACGAATCTGCTATCTCCTGCGTGATTTCATACGAATTTGAGGTAAGAATCGATATTTTTAAGTTTTTATATATTTCGGTTTTTTCGAATTTATTAGTTTTATGAAATTTAAAGCTATTTTTATGGAGTTTAACTAGAATTTGTATAATATAATCGAACATAGGTTTGTTACGAAACATATTCGTGAGTTTAGGCCTAAAAATGTATGTTTTAAAGCTGCAAATATGAACAAACTCGAGTTGCCAAGAACAAACTCGAAAATACATGGAACAAACTCAAATTTGAGCTAAATTCGAAATTATATTCGAATTTAATCATTAAATTCGAATTAAGTCCTCGAATTTAAGCATGTGTGTGTGTTCGAATCTATTCTCAAACTCGAAGGGTGGGTCTCGAATTTAACATATCACATTTGATTTTAGCACAATAGTTAAATTGATTTGAAATTAATTTAGGAATTCAAAATTTGACAAATATATTCGAATAAGAGATTTGATTTTTATATTAAATTTGAGATATATATCTTGGATTGTCATTGATGTGACTTTAATTTTATGTTCCAAAATAGTATTCTATTTTTAGTTATATATATATATATATATATATATATATATATATATATATATATATATATATATATATATATATATATATATATATATATATATATATATATATATATATGTATATATATATATATATATTGACCCTTGAGAAATTATGAAACAAATAATGATTTATGAATAAACAAGTTATCAGAATCAGATAAAATAAAGAATTTAAAAGACTGGAAGATGATGATATTAATATGATTTGACATGATAATTTTGGATAGGTTCAGTGAAATTCTGAACAAAAGATTTAAAGATTTATAAAACGGGTCAAAGATTTGAATTGACAGAGAACAGATTGAGATAAAATCCTGGGATAACTCAGGTGGCAGATTTTACATCTGTTTGATAAAGACCCCAGATCTGTGAGTTATAGATATTCAGATTTAACATGCTTGAATTTCCGGTTAAGACATATTGTTGATGCTAGATTTATTTGACATTCATATTATCAGCTGGATTGTGACCTGTGCACACCATGGTTGGGTGTTGCCCAGTGGATCATGATAGCTATTTGACTTATCATTTCATATGATATTGATTTTACTGTTCATTTCAGATATTGCTTTAAGATTTCTGCTATCATGACTTGATTACATGTGCTTCATCATTGCATATACTTGACATATTGATTCAGCTTGATTAGCCCTGATTGGTCTATTGTTCTGGACCTGGCTTTTTCACCAGTTCTATTGAACTTGGCAATGATCTCCGATGTTCTGCCACGTTGATTTACTGGTAGCTAGCCCAGTATGTGGCTGATCCCCACAATTTAAGCGTGAGCGTGGCCTGAGCATCATCCGACTCTATGACTTCTATGTCTCAATCATGAGGGCTGTAGCGGCAGCCAAGACATATCACGCTAGATTGATGATCCGCTTGACATGCATGTTAATTTGAAAATCTATTTACTCACTGAGCATTGCTTACGGTTGCTACATTAACATTTTTACAGGAAAAGACAAAGGAAGTCACCTGCCGGACCTAGTTCTTAGGTTTTACACGCTCAAGACAGAAGTTTCATAGACCTCTACTCAGCGACCCCATTTTGGTACTAATTGGATGATGATATTATGGTGATCTGGGTAGATTTATTTTGATAATATGATGGCATGAATTAGATTAGACTTGTGCCCTTTATAAGTTTAATTTAAAAACTTAATCTGTATTAAACTTAAATCTTAATAGCTTGTACTGTAACTTAATATTCCGCAATTAATTACTCTATCTTAGTTTGATTGATATCGTATTGCATGATGTGGGACCTAGACTCGTGAGAACTGCCCCGTAAAGGGGTGGTCTTCACAGGATGGTATCAGAGCCCATAGTTTGAGTGAATCAAGTATTACGTGAGTATACTTGGTCTCAAACTGAAGCAATGCATATGTATCAATCATTTAGGTGGTTTGAACTGAGATAGGATGTACAGACTGTTAGGATGGGAAAAAGGGTACATAGATCTAAGTCTATCAACTGATAGTTAAATGATTTTAATTTTCAGACTAAGATGTCAGGATCAGGATCAGGTGACATACCAAACAACATGACCCCACAACAAATGTTCGAAATGATGCAACAACTTTTAACCCAACATTCTGAGCAACAAAACAAAATAATGCAAGAACAGTTTCAGGCCAGAGATGAGGCCGAAGCTAAAAGACGAGAAGATAAAAAGAATAAGCGAAAAGATAAGCAAGTCCAGAATGAAGAATCTGATTCTGATAACTCTACTCCTGAAACCCAAATCGAGCAGCCTAAAGGTTGTAAGTTCAAGGACTTCAAAGCGAGCGGTGCCCTGAATTTTCAGGGTACAGTGAATCCAATTCAGGCGATGGATTGGATCAGTCATACCGAAGAGATCTTTAGAATCTCTGACTGTTTAGATTCAAAGAAAGTGAGCTACGCGTCTGCGTTATTTGTTGGAGCTGCTCGTGCATGGTGGAAGACCCAGAGAAGTATCTATGGCGAAGAAATTATTCAGACTTTAGAGTGGAACCAGTTCCTAGATATGTTCAACGCAAAATATTGTCCGATCGACTAACAAGATAAGATGGAGGTTCAACTAATGCAGCTGACCCAGGGAACCAAGACTGTTGACGAATATGAGCATGAATTCTCACTCATCGTATCAAGTAGCTACCGAAGAAAGAAAAATGAATAGATTCCGCGGAGGACTCAACCCAAGATATCGGCACCCGATGAGCGCGATAAAGTATAAGTCCTATCTGGAAATGGTGGAAGCGGCAAGACAGATCGAGAGAGGATATCTAGAGTATGGCGATCAGCTTTACGCCCCATTAGCGAATCCGACATGTCCATCTCCTCCGAAGAAACAGCGATTTGGCAGATTCTTTAGGCCAAATAATTCTCAGTCCCAGCAATCTCAGCAGTATAGTTCACAGCCGAAAGCCCAAGCGTATTCACTAACGAACGAGCCGCGATTCTGCAAGAGATGCAGAAAGTCACACATGGGACTATGTAATCCAGATGACGTCACATGCTTTGCTTGCAACAGAATTGGTCATAGCAGTGAAGAGTGCCCACAGCAAGGACGCGGATGTGCGAAATGCGGGAAAAGAGGACACTTCATGTATCAGTGTCGCAGCGGGCAACGAGGACAGTCACAGTCATCAGCGGGAGGATCTACGATGAAGAGTTCAGCTGCTACTCCGACCGCAAAGACTCGAGCTTTGCAAATAACAGCCGAGGAAGCAAAAGAAACACCTGACGTAGTTACCGGTACGTTCCTGCTTAACTCAATCCCTGCTCGCGTATTATTCGATTCCGGTGCTAGTCGTTCTTTCATATCAACATCTTTTGCACAAAGATTATATAAATCTCCATCGAAGCTTCCCGTAGTACTTGACATTGAGACGGCCAGTAACAGTTACGTTATGGCTGATTATGTATACCGAAACTGCACTTTACTCGTCGATAACATCGTATTCAACCTCGACCTTATCCCGATTCCGTTGAAAGAGTTTGACGTCATCATCGGCATGGATTGGCTGATGAATAACGAGGCTATGATCGTCTAGAATCGGCGAATCATCAGAATTAGGTCTTCAGACGGCCGAGTATTGGAAATCAAAGGCGAGAAGCGAAAAGGTGATCACTGCTTCATTTCTGTTGATAAAGCGTATAAGTATCTATCTAAGGGTCACGAATCGTATTTATGCTACGTCGCATCTGAATTTAACTCTGAAGCCCAAAAGAAATCTTTATCTGATATCCCAATCGTCTGCGAGTTCCCAGACGTATTCCCTGAAGATATTTCTGGAGTGCCACCAGAACGTCAAGTCGAATTCGGCATTGACTTAGTTCCTGGTGCGGCTCCTATTGCGAAAGCTCCCTACAGACTTGCGCCTGCAGAAATGCAGGAAATGTCAAAGCAGTTGCAAGAGCTGTTAGAAAAAGGATTTATCCGACCGAGTTCATCTCCGTGGGGTGCACCTGTCTTATTCGTTACGAAGAAAGACGGAACTTTTCGAATGTGCATCGATTATCGGGAGTTGAACAAAGTCACAATAAAGAATAAGTATCCTCTGCCCAGAATTGATGATCTATTTGATCAGCTACAAGGAGCCAGCTACTTCTCGAAAATCGATCTTCGTTCTGGGTATCATCAATTAAAAGTCAGAGATGAGGATATTCCGAAGACAGCCTTCCGAACAAGATACGGTCATTACGAATTTCTCGTGATGCCGTTCGGTTTAACAAATGCACCAGCGACGTTCATGGATCTCATGAATCGCGTGTGCAGACCGATGCTGAATAAGTCAGTTATCGTATTTATAGACGATATTCTGATTTACTCCAAAACAGAGGCTGATCACGCTATTCATTTGCGGCAATTGCTAGAGTTACTGAGAAAATAAAGACTCTACGCAAAATTCTCTAAGTGCGAATTCTGGCTCAGACATGTATAACTTTACATTGTCTTGAGCTATTCCTTAAGCGTTCTTTGATTAAACAAAAACTTGACATTCTACTTTGATTCTTATAGATTCAATTCCTTGGCCATATTGTTTCTGGCGAAGGTATTTCCGTTGACCCGTCTAAAGTCGAGGCCGTTCAAAAATGGCAAACGCCTCGCAATGCCTCTGAAATAAGAAGTTTTCTTGGATTGGCCGGTTACTATCGGCGATTCATAAAGGATTTCTCGAAGATTGTTGTGCCACTTACGATGTTAACATGAAAGAATTCACCTTTCGTGTGGGCTGATAAACAGCAAGAGGCATTTGAAACTCTGAAGCAAAAGCTTATTCAAGCGCCAATCCTAGTCTTACAAGAAGGCAATGATGACTTTGCCGTTTACAGCGACGCATCTGGTACTGGCTTAGGATGTGTTCTAATGCAAAGGGGAAAAGTTATTGCCTACGCTTCAAGGCAATTGAAAGACTACGAGAAAAGTGCACCAACTCATGATCTTGAGTTGGCTGTCGTTACCTTTGCTCTAAAAATTTGGCGTCATTATCTTTATGGGACTCGGTGTCAGCTTTACACTGATTATAAAAGTCTCAAACATCTTTTTACTCAGAAGGATCTGAATATGAAACAGCGTCGGTCCTTGGAGCTTATCAAGGACTATGATTGCGAGATCCTATATCATCCCGGCAAAGCTAATGTTGTCGCGGATGCTTTGAGTAGAAAAGTTTATCCAGAAAAGTGTTGCTATGCCCTGACTCCTGTCGTATTCTCTTCCGATCTTATTGAAGATATCAGATCCTGCTCAAGCCGAAGCATTGAAAGAAGAGAATCTTTGTTCTGAAAATCTTAAAGGGCAACTTCAATTCTTATCTCTGAACCATTTGGGACTTCACTGTCTCAAGGGAAACCGAATCTGGATTCCTAAGTATGGTTCTATCCGCAACACTCTTCTATCTGAAGCCCATCAGTCCAAATTATCTGTTCATCCTGGCAGCTCAAAGATGTATTTCGATCTGAAAGCTGATTACTGGTGGCCAGGAATGAAGAAAGACATCGGTAAATATGTTGAAAGTTGCAAAATATGTCAGATGGTTAAGGCAGAACATCAGAAACCCTTCGGGGATATGCAAGCACTGCCAGTTCCTGAGTGAAAGTGGGAGCATATAACAATGGACTTCATCACGAAGTTGCCAAAGACCAAAAGACAGCACGACTCCATCTGGGTAGTCGTGGACCGATTAACGAAGTCAGCTCACTTCATACCGATGAAAGAAACATACTCTCTCGATAGATTGGCACAGCTATACATCACCGAAATAATTTCTCGTCACGGTGTGCCAAAGTCTATCGTTTCTGATCGTGATAGTCGTTTCACATCCAGATTCTAGTAAGCTCTACAAGACGGGATGGGTACTCGGATCTCTATGAGTACTGCATATCATCCTAATGCAGATGGCCAGAGTGAGTGTACTATCCTAACTCTGGAAGATATGCTTCGTGCCTGCGTTCTTGATCTAGGTGGTAACTGGGATGACCACTTGCCTCTGGTCGAATTCTCGTATAATAACAGTTATCATTCAACGATCAAGATGGCTCCTTTTGAAGCTTTGTACGGAAGAAAGTGCAGAACTCCCACCTGTTGGCGCGAAACAGGTGAATCACCTATAGCGGGTCATGTCCTTCTACAATTGACTCATGAGAAGATTCAACTTGTTAGAAGAAACATACTGGAAGCTCAAAGCAGGCAGAAGTCATATTATGATAACCGACACAGATCAATAAGCTTTGCAGTTAACGATTGGGTGATGTTGAAAGTATCCCCAATGAAGAATGTGGTGAGGTTTATAAAGAGAAACAAGCTAGCTCCGAGATTCATCGGTCCGTTCAAGATTGTGGAAAAGATAGGAAATCAATCTTATCGTCTTGAACTGCCGGCGGACTTATCTGGAATACATCCTGTATTCCATGTTAGTCACTTGAGAAAGAGCTTAGCAGACGAAAGAGAAGTTCAAATACCACACGTTAACTTGCAGATTGATGAAAAGCTTAGAGTGGTTGAAGAGCCAGAATGTATTCTGGACTCGAAGACCAAGAAGCTTAGAAATAAAGAAATACAGATGGTGCTCGTCCAGTGGAAACACCACAAAGGTTCGCATCAGTCTTGGAAATCCAGAGATGTCATGAAAGCAACATATCCCAGTCTGTTCGAACATAGCTAACTTCGGGGACGAAGTTTGTGCTTGGTGGAGCCCATTCTGTAACAACCTAACTTTTGACCCAGTTATAAATTCAGTATTTTGAACCGATAATGTAATAATGTTACATTATTTGAATTATAATTTAATTAAGTTATGAAATATTTAATTAAATTATATAAATATTTATATTTTGAATTAATAAATTATTAAAGATAATTAAATAAAAGAGATATAATATACAAAAATGAAAGTGGGTTAACTAGCAAATATAACTAGATGAAGTATATAAACGTGATTTATTATTCAAAAATCAGATTCTCTCTCTCTCTACTCTCTCTCTCTAACTTTCTCTCTCTACTCTCTCTCTACCTTCTCTCTAAATTATCTCCCAAATCGACCGTCCGATTATCAAGTTATATATATCGTTAGAAAGATCTCGGAGAATACTACACGAATCTGCTATCTCCTGCGTGATTTCATACAAATTTGAGGTAAGAATCGATATTTTTAAGTTTTTATATATTTCGGTTTTTTCGAATTTATTAGTTTTATGAAATTTAAAGCTATTTTTATGGAGTTTAACTAGAATTTGTATAATATAATCGAACATAGGTTTGTTACGAAACATATTTGTGATTTTAGGCTAAAAATGTATGTTTTAAAGCTGCAAATATTAACAAACTCGAGTTGCCAAGAACAAACTCGAAAATACATGGAACAAACTCAAATTTGAGCTAAATTCGAAATTATATTCGAATTTAATCATTAAATTCGAATTAAGTCCTCGAATTTAAGCATGTGTGTGTGTGTTCGAATCTATTCTCAAACTCGAAGGGTGGGTCTCGAATTTAACATATCACATTTGATTTTAGCACAATAGTTAAATTGATTTGAAATTAATTTAGGAATTCAAAATTTGACAAATATATTCGAATAAGAGATTTGATTTTTATATTAAATTTGAGATATATATCTTGGATTGTCAATGATGTGACTTTAATTTTATGTTCCAAAATAGTATTCTATTTTTAGTTATATATATATAAATATTGACCCTTGAGAAATTATGAAACAAAGAATGATTTATGAATAAACAAGTTATCAGAATCAGATAAAATAAAGAATTTAAAAGACTGGAAGATGGTGATATTAATATGATTTGACATGATAATTCTGGACAGGTTCAGTGAAATTCTGAACAAAAGATTTAACGATTTATAAAACGGGTCAAAGATTTGAATTGACAGAGAACAGATTGAGATAAAATCCTGGGATAACTCAGGTGGCAGATTTTACATCTGTTTGATAAAGACCCCAGATCTGTGAGTTATAGATATTCAGATTTAACATGCTTGAATTTCCGGTTAAGACATATTGTTGATGCTAGATTTATTTGACATTCATATTATCAGCTGGATTGTGACCTGTGCATACCATGGTTGGGTGTTGCCCAGTGGATCATGATAGCTATTTGACTTATCATTTCATAACTGTTCATTTCAGATATTGCTTTAAGGAATCTGCTATCATGACTTGATTACTTATGCTTCATCATTGCATATACTTGACATATTGATTTAGCTTGATTAGCCCTGATTGGTCTATTGTTCTAGACCTGGCTTTTTCACCAGTTCTATTGAACTTGGCAATGATCTCCGATGTTCCGCCACGTTGATTTACTGGTAGCTAGCCCAGTATGTGGCTGATCCCCACAATTTAAGTGTGCGCAAGGCCTGAGCATCATCCTACTCTATGACTTC
Source organism: Centrapalus pauciflorus (assembly GCA_020465985.1). Taxonomy (NCBI): domain Eukaryota; kingdom Viridiplantae; phylum Streptophyta; class Magnoliopsida; order Asterales; family Asteraceae; genus Centrapalus; species Centrapalus pauciflorus. Next base: position 282,907 of record JAANYP010001694.1, read on the forward strand.
TATGTCTCAATCATGAGGGCTGTAGCGGCAGCCAAAACATATCACGCTAGATTGATGATCCGCTTGACATGCATGTTAATTTGAAAATCTATTTACTCACTAAGCATTGCTTACGGTTGCTACATTAACATTTTTACAGGAAAAGACAAAGGAAAGTCACCTCCCGGACCTAGTTCTTAGGTCTTACACGCTCAAGACAGAAGTTTCATAGACCTCTACTCAGCGACCCCATTTTGGTACTAATTGGATGACGATATTATGGTGATCTGGGTAGATTTGTTTTGATAATATGATGGCATGAATTAGATTAGACTTGTGCCCTTTATAAGTTTAATTTAAAAACTTAATCTGTATTAAACTTAAATCTTAATAGCTTGTACTGTAATTTAATATTCCGCAATTAATTACTCTATCTTAGTTTGACTGATATCGTATTGCATGATGTGGGACCTAGACTCGTGAGAACTACCCCGTAAAGGGGTGGTCTTCACATAATTCATCAAGCTCAGTTTCCAACTTATGGAAACTGTCCAGTTTACTGGATTTTATGTCAAGATCAGTTTTAAGCTTAGATATTTCATATAGTAAAACATTATGCTTCTCAACAGCAGCTTTTAAATCAACAAGCATATATTCAAACATTTTTATTTTTTCATCAGAACTGTAAGCCATAAAGTTTTGTACCTTGTACATCATTGTGGGGTTCCAGTTCTCTAGGCTACTGAAGGCTTCAGCTTCAGCCAAGTCTTGTTTGAAGTTGCTGGTTGATGGGACGTCAGTGTTGGCCATCAGACAGTTGTTGTCTTCTTCATCTGAGGATGAATCAGATTCCTCCCAATCACAAGTCTCAACAATGAGCCCCTTTTGCTTGTTGGAAGCCACTGAGTTTTCCAACTTTTTCAGCTTAGCCATGGCCATAAGGTACTTAACCCTGTAGCTATCGTCCCTGTTTGTCTTGAATGGTTTGGATGACCCACCAACAGCTTTTGACACACAGTCAGCAGCTATATGGCCAGTCTTGCCACATTTGAAGCACTAAGCCTTAGATTTAACAAACGCCTTCTTTTTGACAGCATTTGAGTTTCCCTGCAGCATTTTTCTACCAGACCTTTTCTTGTTGAACCTTTTGACAAGCATTGCAATCATTTGCTCATCATCAAGTTCAGCAAGATCTGCACTGTCTTCCTAATCAGACATTTCCTCCCTTTCATGATCAGCCTGTTGATCAGGTTGTGTGAACACTATCACAAACCTGACTAACAGGTTGTCTCACGCTGGCCACTAAGGCAGCACCTCTCTTAGACATTTCCAAGGCATTTCTATTCTGTTGCCTTGACTGCTCATCATTCAGTAAGGACCCATATAAGTTTACAAGATCCATACCTTTGATGGTACCTGAATTTCTCAAGATGGTAGAAAAGTAGTTCCACTCTTCAGGCAAGATGTCCAAGAACTTGTTCAACAGAGTCAGGCTGTCCTTTGTGATCCCAACAGCTTTGAGATCATTAATAAGAGCAGTATACCTGCTGTAGGTTTGTGTGTGTGACTCCTTTGGTTTTGCAAAGAAGAGTTCATACTGTCTAACAAGATTGTTAATCCTGTTGTCCAGTGTGATTGTGGGACCATCATAGACGGTACACAAAGTATCTCACATCTCCTTTGCAGTGTTCATCTTCTCAACCTATTTGAACACATCATCAGGCAGAGAGATAACCAGGTTATTCCTGGCTTTTGCATCCAGAGAAACAAGTCTTTTGTCTTCATCAGACCATTGAGATTTGTCCTTCTCAAAGGTTCTGATATCAGGGGCAGCTCCTTCAACAGCAGGAGTGATGGTAGTAACAGAAGTTGGCACATAGGGACCTTCCATTACTATCTCTGGTAGTTGTACATCCAGATTCTCTAAATTGAGCATCATTCTGCACTTCCAACCAGGGAAGTTCTGATGATTGAACTTAGGAGGTTTGGCCATTGACCCATTGTCATAGTAAGAGGACGAACTTGCAGCACTGTTGTCCATGGGAAAGTAGGGAGAATGAGAGATCTTGAGTTGACACACACTCTATCTGCTCTGATAGCAGTTGTAGGTCCCAAAAGGTTTCCCTAATTTATTGTTCTAAGCTGTAGAGGGGGGGTGAATACAGCTATTTAAAAACTCAACACTCTTTTCTCAATGTTTGTGTATATTATCAACAAGTGTTAATTACAAACAAGCTTGACTGTGGAAAGGTTCAAGCTGAGATGACAGATACAACAATTGTTTAACTAATCTTAGACTTACTCAGACTAGATACAATGACTACACTCACTTAGATTTACTCACTGATTTTACAAGACACAGATGGACAGCTTGAGTATGAACAGCTTAGACACACGTTCTGTAATATTCAAGCAGACTTGCATGCATGAAAAACACACTTTCATGCACGATCTGATTTCACACTCTTGATATCTCACAATCCTTAGAAACTTCCTTTTATACTCTCACTGAGAATCTCAGTGAAGCTTCCTCATTTGACAGATGGGATAGTGGAAAGTCTTTCCCAAAAGACAAGACACCTTTTCTGCACATTCTGATAAAGCAGATTTGTTTTCATATGGCAGAATCTTTGTCTTTTTCTTTTTGTCACTGTTGCATAAGGCTTTAACCAAAAGAGAAATGTCAACTTTGCATCTTTCTTCTTTTGCTAAGGCCATTTTGATATAAGAAAAGGTCTGTCACCCTTTTCAGATATTTGTTTGTCTTCATTTAACAGAACAACGTAGGCAGGCTGTGCAGTTTCTGTTTTCCACTTTGTCTTCGACTTGTAAACTGATCTTGTAGCCAAAAACAATACATGAGGACTTGGAAACATATTCCATAAAGTGTTTAGCCTGTTCACAAAGAACAGGTTCTGTTCACAAAGAGCAGAACACTTAGAATCTGTCAAAGCTGCTCAACAGAACAGAGCAGCGTAGACACTTTATGTCCAGCCTGTTCAGCAGACAGAACAGTTTGGGCAATCTGCCTTTGTTGCAACGAATGCAACAGCGTAAACAACTTTGGCTGATATTGCAAATGACTTTTCAGGTTTCAATAAGGCATAAACAGGCCTTAAATTATACCTTCAAGTGCATCAAACAGGTTTGATTAAAAATCTCCCCCTAAGATGTAGAGCAGGTTTGACTGAGGCCTTTTTATGCCTAACAGATACCACACTGTTCATAAAGCAGGTGAAGTCCGATATTATGCTTGTTCAAATTTATGTGGATGACATAATATTTGGTTCTACTAATGAGCAGTTATGCAAGAATTTTTCACCACTCATGAAATCTAAGTATGAAATGAGTATGATGGGAGAACTAACTTTCTTTCTAGGATTACAGGTTAAACAAACCTCAAATGGAATTTTTATAAATCTAAGAAAGTATACTTTAGATCTTTTGAAAAAGTTTAAATTTGATTAAAGTTCATGGCAACCAATGTAAAGTTGGATGCAGATGCCAGTGGCAAAGTTGTTTCAGTAACAGCTTACAGAGGCATGAATGGGAGCTTGCTTTATTTAACTGCTAGTAAACCTGATATTATATTTGCTACCTGTTTATGTGCTAGGTTCCAAGCTGATCCAAAAGAATCACATCTAGCTGCTGTGAAAATAATCTTCAGATACCTTAAGGGTACACCTGGTTTGGGTCTTTGGTATCCCAAATACTCAAGCCTTGAGCTAACAGGTTATTCAGATTCTGATTTTGCAGGATGTAGGCTAGACTGAAACACAACAGGTGGATGTCAACTCCTTGGTGGTAAGTTGATAAGTTGGTGTAGCAAGAAGCAGAACTCAGTTTCCACTTCTACTGCTGAAGCTGAATACATTGCTGCTGGAAGCTGCTGTGGGCAGTTGCTATGGATGCAGCATCAGCTTGAAGACTATGGACTTGTATATAGGAAAACTCCTATTCTGTGTGATAATACAAGTGCCATAGCTATCTCCAACAATCCAGTGTTTCATTCCATAACAAAGCATATAGAGATTAGACATCACTTCATAAGGGATCACATCCAGAAAGGTAATGTGGAGGTAAGTTTCATTTCCACAGATGAACAGCTTGCAGACATTTTCACCAAGCCTCTTGATGAAAACAGGTTTAATTATCTTGTCATTAAGTTGGGCATGTTAAATAAAAGTGACTAAGTTTCCTAGATGTTCTAAGATTTTATATCTCTCACACTTCTCAAGTTTCACAGAACAGCTTATGCAGAACAGGCTATGCATGTTCTACCCTTAGTCAAATTCTGAAAACTTCAACAGCTTGAGCATATAACAGGCTTGACAATAACAGCTTTCATGTCAAACCTGGTCTGATGATCAAACCTCTACCCTGCTCACTCTCTCAATCTGTCATACAAGACATTGTCTTGTAACCTGATCGGCTATTGAACACAAACTGTTCTTACATAGCTGAACAGGTTGACTGAACTGCTTGAAGAGTGAACAGCTTGTGATGACCCTGCTCATCACAGGTTTGACCAACAGCTTAGAACATCAGTTTTTAATTACCTTTCTTCACAATTAAGTTACTTAATTTTTGTTTTCTTTTAAGTTAATTACTGCGGATAATGTGTGTTTTCGTGTGTTAGTGATTAAAAAGGGCTCAAGTGGTCTGACAACCGTTCTGACATGGACAACCGTTCCGTTTTCCATTAACGAACATTTCAAATCAACCGCCCAAACGTTTCTCTGTCATACCTACTCACATTCAAACCCTATAAATACCCCCTACTGTTTCATCTTCGTCTTCCTCACTACTTCCATAACTTCCAAAGAACCCTAAAACTCGACTAAGTATCCTGTGCTACTACCTTCACTACTTCTCAAATGGCTCACCAAAACAACCCCTTTCTACCAGTATTTGTCGGTGCTGATGTTCAAAAACATTCCTCTGTCAACATAATGCTAACCATGAAACCTACCAACTACCTTGCAAACCTAACCATCCCCAAAAATTATGGGGGGGAAAGGCTACGAAAAGATGGTGGAATTTCTGAAAGTTCACCCCCTGAACTATGCCATGACTGCCACTCCTGGTGTCCTGTACCAAGAAATGGTGTATGAGTTCTGGTACACCTGTGCCTACAACCCAGACATCAAAGTAATAAGGGGAACAATTCTCAATGGGACTCAGACCAATTAGATCACTACTGGTCTGATCAGGAAGTCATTCGTCTTCCAGTTGTTGAACCCTATGATCAGCCACAGGCTGAGAATGACCAGATGGGCAATCTGCTTCACTTCTGTGGTGTAGCAGAACCCAAAGTTGGGGCCACACTGTTTAGGAAGGATTTATCTCCAACCTACAGTTTCCTATTTGCCTCTGTGGTGATGTGCTTCAGCAGTAAGGTTGGTTCCTTTGACCAACAAAGCCGTGATGAGATTCTTATAGTCCTGCAGCTTGTGGATGAGACTACAATCAACATGGCCAGATGAATTTTCATGAATTTGAGGAATCTGGTGCAGCAGGAGACACGTCCAGCTGATGTCCGTTATCCCAGGTTTTTTAGCCTCGTCTTCAAGCACATCTGTGGTGAGCAACTGTATAACTCTCATCCTTTACTTCATACTGTTGCATTTCCTGTCATAGGAAATAGAGTTTTCTACACTCCACTTCTCCCAAATGATCCTCCTCTATCTACATCAATGAGGAGGTTGCTAGGATTGGTGGAAGGACCCTCTGCTGTGAGGGTGGATCCAGAAGCTGCTCCCAAAGGAAAATACAAATCCAGGGTCAAGTTTGTTAAGAGGACCCTGGAAACGACTGAAGCTAGGCCTGTCCACAAGAAGGCCAAAATAGCCAAGTCTAAATCTGCACCATCAGCCTCTGTGGCTGAGTGGGAGCAGGCTTCTCACACTGGTTCGTTTGTTGAGCCTGAAGCCTCTGTGGCTGGTGCCTCTGTGGCACCTGAGACTATGGAACAGGCTAACCCACCTGTTTCTGACCCAGTCTCAAAACCAGTCCAATCCGATCCCCTCATCTCCTCTCCACAACATCCATCATCCACCTCCTCTCTCAAATCATACCAACGCAAATCCCTTGCCAAAAAGAAACCATCAGCCAAAACAGCCCAAACCAGCCCCTCTGTTCCCTCTCAACAGGGTTCAGTTGAAAAAGAAGCACACCCTGCTGCCTCTACTATTTTGGGAGAAGGTTCCACTAGTACAAAATATGTCATTCGTCACGCTAAAAAACTGTTGTCATAGACTTTTGGCCACAGTTTTATTTTTCATTTAAATCGTGACCAAAGGTCGCATTACTTTTGGTACCTTATGGCTACATTTAATATTCGTGAGTAAATCATATGTAAAACTGTGGCCATATCCTAAAGCTGTGGCTATATGGTAACAATTTCTATATAGTTGAGGTCTATATTTTTAGTAACCGTGACCATAAAATACTTTTAGTCACAATTTCTTTTAACACCATGACAGTTGGATACATTTAGACACACATAAACAATTAATCCGTGGCGTTAACATTTTTACAGACACGCATAAACAAATAAACCGTGGCCACCTGGTATATTTAAAGACACACAAATTTTTGATCGTGACCATTGGATAAATTTATACACACATAATCAGCTAAACAGTAACTATTTGAGACATTTAAACACACCCCATGAATGAAACTGTGACAATTGGTTATATTTTGACGCACATAAACTATTAAGTGTGACCATTGGTACATTTAGACATGCATAAACAATTAAACCGTGACCGTCAGTACACTTAGACACATATAATTAATTAATATGTGACCATTGGTTGCAATTGGACATACATAAAGTATTAAACCGTGACAATTGATACATTTTGACACACAAAAATAATTACACCGTGACCATACCATTATTTTAGTCACATAATAATTCGTTTATTCATGACAATTGCTTACTTTTAGACACATATAATAAACAATACAGTGACCATAAAGTATTTATAGTTACTTATTTATTCCTAATCGTGGCAATTGGTAACTTTTAGACACATGCAACAATACAATCTGTGACCATTAAATACTTTCTTTTAACGACAAACTATCCTACTCCTACTCCTACTACTAAATTACTCATTTACCACAAGACTTACTTTCACCACCTAAATATCAACTTTTCTCCGATGGGAGTCGAACCCGTGACCTCTCACTTGTATCTCCACCCTTTTACCGCCAGGCCAAAGGCTTTTGGTGACCATCATGTACTTGTTGTCACATTATATTTCTTTTAAAATCACTATTGTTCCTTTTAGACACGTGTAAAAAATTAAACCGTGACAATAAGTTACTTACAGCCACATGTGTTTTCTTTTATCGTTATTGTTGTATACTTTTAGACACACATAACATTTATAATAGTGACCGTAAAATATTTATAGTATCATGTTGTTTCGTAAACGGTGATCGTTGATTCCTTTTAGTCATACAAAATAAAATAAAGTGACCATAAAATACATATACTCACATTCTTTTCCTTTAATTATTACAATTAACTACTTTTAGCCACATATATTAAAATAAGACGTGACCATAAACTACTTGTAGTCATGGTTTGTTTTCTTTTATCGTGATTAATATTTAGTTTTTGACACATATAAGACATTTAATCATGACCATAAATATTTATACTGACACGTTTTTTAAACTGTGACAATTGATAACTGTAACCATACAAAACAAACTAAATTATGACCATTAAAAACTTATAGCTACACTTTGTCTCTTTTATTATGACAATTAATAACTTTTAGTCACATAAAATAAAATAAGACATGACCATAACTTCCTGTAGTCATGGTTGTTTTCTTTAATCATAATTAATGTTTACTTTTTGACACATATAAGACATTTAACCATGACCACAAAATACTAATAGTGATAAGTTTCTTCTTAAACTGTGACAATTAATAACCTTTAACCACACAAAACTAACTAAATCGTGACCATAAAGTAGTTATAGCCACATTTTGCTGCTTTTATTATGAAAATTAATAACATTTAGCAACTGATTAAAAAATAAGTCGTGACCATAAACTACTTGTAGTCACGATATATTTTATTTTATCATGATTAATGTTTAGTTTTTGACACACATAACACAATTAACGATGACCACAAAATACTCATATTAACAAGTTTTTTTTTAACTATGACAAATGATAACCTTTAACCACACAAAACAAAATAAATTGTGACCATAAAATACTTATAAATACATTTTTGTTCTTTTATCATGGTTAATGTTTAGTTTCAGACACAATAATATATTAAGCTGTGATGATAAAATACTTATAGGGACATTTTTTTCACTTAAATCATGACCACCGATTACTTTTAGTCACACAAACCAATTCTTGTGTGACCATAAAATACTTATAGTCACTGTTTTTTTCCTTTGATCATTAAAACTCTTACTTTTACACACTAATAAGAAATTAACTAAACCATGATCATTAAAAAAATATAGTCACAACATTTTCTTACCATGACCATTGTTTACTTTTAGTTACATAAAAACAATAAACTGTCACCTTTAAATATTAATAGTCTGAAATTTGTTTAATCCGTGACAAAAAAACTCCTTATATTGAATTTTTTTAATGTGTGAGATTGATATCTTTTAGTCACAAAACAAATTAAATCGTGACTTAAATTTACTTATAATCATATCTTTTTCATTTTACTATTACTATTGTTTACATTTAGACACACATAAAAACTTAATTTGTCACCTTTAAATATTAATAGTCACATGCTTGTGTGTCTTGAACTGTGACCAAAACATAATTATGGTGATATGTTTTATTCTTAAACCGTGATTATTAATTACTTTTATATACATAAAAGAAATTAAATCGTGACAAAAAAAAATACTTAGCCATATTTTTCTCTTTTATCATGAATATTGTATACTTTTAGACACACATAAGAAACTAAACCGTGACTGTAAAATACTTATAGTCACAATAATTTCTTATTTCATGATAATTGTTTACTTTTGGACACACTTAATCAACTAAATCATGACAATTAAATACTTATAGTCACAATTTATTCTTTTACCATACGTGGCTGACGAACTCCACCTTTGGTCACACAAAGCGATTTCGTGACCATATAAGTTAGCCTTCTGTCACAGTTTATTCATGTGACTAATTCCACCATATAATTTAGAGTCATACAATTAGACTTCAGGGTGTCCCTTTGGTCACCGAAAGAGATTTCCGTGACCATATACATATTTATCGTCACAGTTAATAACCATCACAAGATTATTATAAACATCAAACAAATAATTGTGACAAACAATGACATCTGGTAACAATGTGGCAACCGTGACAAGTCTTTGTCACGATCCTTATGTTAAACTGTGGCTTAAGGTTTGAATGTGATTTGCAATGGTCACAGTTATTGAGATAAAATGTGGCTACCATAATAATACAAGTTCATACATGACCCTTTAGCCACGTCAATAACAAAAACTGTGGCTAGGCAGTTTGGACAAAACCGTGACCATAGGTCATTTTTGTACTAGTGTTCAGCACATTTGGAGCCTGCTTCACTCCAACAAGAGTCCACCCAGAGTCAGCCTAGACCCTCTGGTTCCTCCCAACAGGAGCCAGTTGTACAACAGGATACTACCACTTCAACTATTCCAGCCTCCCAACAGGCTGAGAATATTGAAACACAGGAGTTCACCCCACTCCATACTTAGTCCACACTGTCTCCACCTCATACTTCTTCACACCCTGAGTCTGCATGAGGTACCAAGACTACTGGATTAGACCATCCAGTAGATCAGCCTCCAATCTCTGTTCCTCATGATACAGCTGTTGTACACCCAAGCTGATGAACCACAGGGCACAGAACATCCCTCTGGTGAGGCTGGTCCTCATTTGCAAACTCCATCAGCAGGTTTCACCACTGCTGATGTTGAAATGCACATTCCATCTCCCAATGGTGAGCTACCTTTAAGCCAAGGTGCTGCAGAGGGAACCACCCCTGGCCATCATGAAGGTGCTGCAACACAAGCAGCATCTGAAAGTCTACCAACCTCTACCCCTTCTCCTGATGAAGCAGCTACAGCCACTGCCGAGGGACCCCTTGACCCTTCCAACCTGGACCATATTACTTTTACTCAGGCTATGGAACTTCTATCCAACGTCCCCCTTCCCTCTCCATCACATCCCTAAACACCTGCCTCATCATCATCATCTCATTCATCACCCTGTACACAATCCAAACAGTCTACCCATACACCTCCATCCCCTAAAGATCTGCCTTTGAGGATCAGCTTTCCTTGCTGACCAACAAAGTTGGCTTTTTAGAAAATTCCATGTCTTCTCTACCCTCTCTAATTTCAGACTCTGTGTCTGCCCAGCTACAAGGATTCTTTGATGTGTTCAAGAATTCCTTTCCATCCACTCCTCAAACTGACCACTCCTCACAGCTGCTTGCACTTACTGCACAGCTGCAAAATATCTTCACTTCCCTCTCCTCAATTCTTTCACACCAACAGGACTCCGTGTTCTCTATGACAGCCATATCCCAACAGTTGTCCACTCTCCTCACAACTTACACAACTACTCTTCCTACCACATTGGCCAGCCTAAACACTCTAATCGTCTCTCTATCAAGATCTGCGTCAGCCAACCGTGCTGATGTGCATGACTCTCTTGAGTTACATCTTGCACAGCTTCAAAGTCTGCTATTCACAGTTTCTGGTAGACAAAATATTCTTAAGATGACCTCTATTGCAGATTCACAATCATCCACTCTTCAAACCTGTCTTTCCCAACTTGCAGATGTGAAGGACAACCTGGCTTTCTTAGTGCATAGCCTGGTTGGTCCCAAACCTGCTGCCAAAACTGCTGCAAAGCCTGCTGAATTTGTTTCTTCAGGCAGACCGGTTGTTGAAGGTGCTGGTCCATCTCCTTCAAAGGGGGAGAAGTTGTCTGCCTCGAAGACTAAGTCTAAGGGGGATAAAACCTCTTCTCCTAAGGAGAAATCAGCATCTACTGGTCAAACAGCAGGTGCATCTGTAACAGGTACAGGTCCAGTTGAAGGTGCCTCTCATCAAGCTGAAGCTTCTCAGCCTACTCAGTCCAAACCCTGCATAATCTATGGGGGAGGAATTCATTCCTGAGGACAGGCCAAGCGGCAGAAGAAGGCATCTAAAATTTAGAAGAAGAAGAAGAGGAGGTGGACATTCCTGAAGCTGTTACCACTACAACAGCTAAAGGAAAAGAAAAAGCAGTTGTTGACCCTGATCACCAGAAAGCAGCAGAGCTGAAGTTTGATAGAGCAAGGGCTAAGGAAATGGGTCTTCCTATGGACAAATATTATGAGTTCAGAGATGAACATCTCAAAGCCCTGGAAACACTGAGAAAAGAAGAGGCCTCTTCCAAAGTTGCCAGATCCTTTGCACTCAAAGAGGCAAGCAAAATCAAAATGCCCTCTTTGGATGTGCAAAGAAAACTGCTAGAAGCTGTTAAAGAATCAGCTGGTGAAAAGGAAGGAGAACAGGAAAAGGGTGCTCTGGTCTCTATGACCAAGTCTAAGCAAGCATCCTCTGCAAGTGCCAAAATCCATTGTCAAAATGCCCTCTTTGATGTAGCTGAAAGAAGGCTAGCCAAGGAAGCAATTGTCAAAGTTGTCCCCACATCAAGAAAAGGCAAACAGTGGACACTGCAAATAACCAGAATGGGTGCTACAGGCCCAGAACTGGAATCATATGACTACACTGATGTTGCACAAATGGGGTACAGGGAATGGGTTGAGCTGGCAGTTGTCCTGAGCCAGTCTAAGTCAGAAACGGCTAAGACTATTAGGGCATATGTCAAGAAGCTGATGGAGAGAGTGAAAGACCTGTGCCTGATCCCAAAAGAAGTAAGTGAGGGTGTCTCTGTGACTTACCCCAAAATTAAATCCAAGAGGAATAGAAAGGATTACGAGCTGGAGGAACTCTTGATCTTGATTGAACAAGGTGACTATGCAAAAGAGATCAAAGGAGTTGACCACAGCCTGCCCAGAGGAGTAGAGTTTGAAGAAGGCAAAGTGATTGAAGAACCTGAGCTGGGGGCATTTTTTATGGATCCCCTGACACAGAAGAAATGCTTTCATAGAGCATCAGATCTTCACAGAGTAGGTCACAAACAGCTTGTGGCCTTCAGACTTGCAAACTCCTTCAGGAAATCCAGTAAGTGGAGAGCAGCCATCTGGGCTCAGCTCAGAGGATTCTATGAGAGAGGGGAGCTTCAACATCCCAATTTTATGTTTCTCAGAGTTGAAATTTAAGATCTGGAGGAAACTAGGGATGAGATTGAGAAAAAGTTTGAAGGACCGCCACCACTATCATGAAGTCCACCTACTGTCTGAGTAGGTGAAGAATGGAAGCTGTCCATCTGTTGGACAGGCTTGCCATTATCTGCTCCCAACATCAACAGTCCAAATTGTTGAACTCTCTTGTACATTAGATGTACTTGGTTGCATCAGTTGTAACTTTTCTTATTTACATTAGTTGTAATAGACATTAGTACATTAGTTGTACTTCTGTAAAAACATATGTTGTTTATGTAATAAAAAAATCAGTATATATAAACTGATCTTTTACTTTACTTTAATGTTGTAATTTTATTTCAGCAAGATGCATTGTAAAATGTATAGTGATTACTGATTAAATTAGCTCAGACTGATTATTGCAAATACGGGGAGATTGTTAGGCACAAAAAGGCCTCAGTCAAACCTTCTCTACATCTTAAGGGGAGATTTTTGATCAAACCTGTTTGATGCATTTGAAGGTATAATTTAAGGCCTGTTTATGCCTTATTGAAACCTGAAAAGTGATTTGCAATATCATCCTCAAAGTTGCTTACCCTGTTGCATTCCTTGCAACAGAGGCAGATTGTCCAAGCTGTTCTGTCTGCTGAACAGGCTGGACATAAACTGTCTACGCTGCTCTGTTCTATTGAGCAACTTGGACAGATTCTAAGTGTTCTGTTCTTTGTGAATAGAACCTGTTCTTTGTGAACAGGCTAAACACTTTATGAAATATGTTTCCAAGTCCTCATGTATTGTTTTTGGCTACAAGATCAGTTTTCAAGTCGAAGACAAAGTGGAAAACAGAAACTGCACACCTTGCCTACGCTGTTCTATTACATGAAGACAAATGGATATCTGAAAAGGGTGACAGACCTTTTCTTATATCGAAATGGTGTTAGCAAAAGAAGAAAGATCCAAAGTTGTCATTCCTCTTTTGGTTAAAGCCTTATGCAACAGTGACAAAAAGAAAAAGACAAAGATTCTGCCATATGAAGACAAATCTGCTTTATCAGAATGTGCAGAAAAGGTGTCTTGTCTTTTTTGAAAGACTTTCCACTATCTCATCTGTCCAATGAAGAAGCTTCACTGAGATTCTCAGTGAGAGTATAAAAGGAAGCTTCTAAGGATTGTGAGATATCAAGAGTGTGAAATCAGATCATGCATTAAAGTGTGTTTTTCATGCATGCAAGTCTGCTTGAATATAACAGTGCGTGCGTCTAAGCTGTTCATACTCAAGTTGTCCATCTATGTCTTGTAAAATCAGTGGGTACATATAAGTGAGTGTAGTCACTTTATCTAGTCTGAGTGAGTCTTAGATTAGTTAAACAACTGTTGTATCTGTCATCTCAGCTTGAACCTTTCAGCAGTCAAGCTTGTTTGTAATTTACACTTGTTGATAATATACACAAACATTGAGAAAAGAGTGTTGAGTTTTTAAATAGCTGTATTCACCCCCCCCCCCTCTACAGCTTAGAACAATACACTAAGGAAACCTTTTGGGACCTACATGGTCCCACTATCACACTGGATAACAGGATCAACAATCTTATTAGACGGTATGAACTCTTCTTTGCAAAGCCAAAGGAGTCTCTCACTGAAACCTATACCAGATTCACTGCTCTAATCAATGATCTCAAAGTTGTTGAGATCACCAAGGACATCTTAACTTTAGTTAACAAGTTTTTGGACATTCTCCCTGAGGAATGGAACTATTTTTCTGCTATCCTAAGAAACTCAAGCACCATCAAAGGTATGGATCTTGTAAATCTATATGGGTCCTTAATAAATGATGAACAATCAAGGCAACAGAAAAGAAATGCCTTGGAGATGTCCAAAAGTGGTGTTGCCTTAGTGGCCAGCATGAGAAAACTTGCTGGTCAGGTGTGTGATGTGTTCACGCAAGCTGATCAACAGGCTGATGATGAAATGGAAGAATTGTCTGAGGAAGAAGACTGTGAAGATCATACTGAATTTGATGATGAGCAAATGATTGCAATGCTTGTCAGAAAATTCAATAAGAAGAGGTTTGGTGGAAAAAAGCTGTAAAAGAAGTCAGGTTCCATAAAAAAGAAAGCATTTGACAAAACTAACGATGAGTGCTTTAAATGTGGCAAAACAGGCCATGTAGCTGCTGACTGTGTGTCTAAAGCTGTTAGCTCAACATCCAAACCATACAAGCCAAACAAGGACGATGGCTACAGGGTTAAGTACCTAATGGCCATGGCTAAGCTGAGAAAGTTGGAAGACTCAGTGGCTTCCAACAAGCAAAAGGGACTCATGGCTGAGACATGTGACTGGGAGGAATCTGATTCATCATCAGATGAAAAAGATAACAATTGTCTGATGGCCAACACTGATGTCCCATCAACAAGCAATTTCAAACAAGACCTGGCTGAAGCTAAGGCTCTAAGCAGCTTGGACAACTGGAACCCAACAATGATGTTTAAGGTACAAAATTTTATGGATTACAGTTCTGATGAAAAAGTTAAAATGTTTGAATATTTACTTGTTGATTTAAAAGTTGTTATTGAAAAGAATAATGCTTTACTGTCTGAGATATCTAAGCTAAAAACTGATCTTGAAATAAAAACTAGTAAACTGGACAGCTTCCATAAGTTGGAAACTGAACTTGATGAATTAAAACACATCAATTCCATTTTATTAGAAGAAAAGAGAGAAACAGACACAAAGCATGCGAAGCTTCAGAAGATTGTTGACTCCTGGTGCCAATCTGCACAGAAAGTCAATCATTGTATCAGTCAACAGATCCATGCTCAAGCCTATCTTGGAGGGGATCTTGATAATGCAGCTTCAATTGTTGAGATAATAAATCTGGAAAAAGACTTATCCACTCTTGGTGAGCTTCAAAGTACTTTCATTCAGAAAGTAAATGGTAAACTAGTCTCAACAAATAGGTTTGTCAGGCCTCAAAACACTGACAGCCTGTGTGAAAAAGTTCTAAAAACTGATGATGGAATGTGTTCTCCATCAAATCAGTCTATTAAGTGCTCAGCTGGTTCACACAAGCAAAAGAAGGGAAAACAAGTTCAATCTGCAGCTTTGGACACTAAACCTGTCAACAAGACAGGTTCTGGATCTAAAGCTGATGGTAAGAAACCTGTTAATCTTTTTAATGTTGAACATTTTGAGAAAAGGTTTTCAAAAGGTAAGCAGCCTGTTTTCAACAGGGGTAAGTCTCATGTTGAAAGTAAATCTGCTGTGATTTCAAATAAGTTTTTAAAATATGGTGGAAAACTGGTTATAAATGAGGTAAGTCTTTCAAAACCAAAAGCAGTGATTAGGTTGATAGGCAACATCCATCACATCTCAGTTAAGGAAAAGGCAAAGCCATTGCTCAACCTGAGAAAGTTGGGAATAAGTTTCCCGAACCTGTGGAAGGTCAAAGGCCAATCAAACTTCCTATATTTGATCTCTGCCCTCCTAAAAAGAGGAAAGAGGATACAGGTAAAGCTAATACTGTTGTGCCTTCCACTCAAATTGTTGATTCTTCTAAAAATAGTAATAAGTTTACTAAGCTTGCTGAGAAGTTCAACAAAAATGTTCCTGAATGTGTTTCTGGAACTATTTCTTCCAAAAAGTCTAAAAAGAGAAAAATGTTATAAATGTGGGAAGAAGACACATATAGCCAAAGACTGTCCTGAAACTGATCGAGGACATGAGGCCTGCTGACACTGCTAGTTCCAACATTGCAAAAACCAGCAGTGTTGGAAGTAACATGGTCAATGAGGATAGTATCGAAGCTGATACAATCCAAATAGGAAATATTAGTGTTGATCTAAATGGTCCATTAACAAATGTTGATGAAGAAGGAGAACTCATCCCTATGATGAGTTCCCCTAAAAATAACTAATATTTTCCCATCACACTCTGCAGTTCAAACAACCATCCTAGGTTTGGTACTTAGATAGCGGCTGCTCAGGTCACATGACATGTTCCAAGGACTTGCTGAGTGATCTCAGGCCTGAAAAAGGGCCAAAAGTCACCTTTGGTGATAATGTTCAGGGATCCACAGAAGGATATGGAACCCTTGAAGCTAGTGCTGCTATATTCAAAAGAGTAGCCTATGTGTCTGGGCTAAAACACAATCTTGTAAGCATAAGTCAACTGTGTGATGCTGGCTACAAGGTTAACTTTGATGAGCACCTAGTGTACATATTGGATTCCGAAGGCAAAGTTGTGCTGTGTGCACAAAGGAAGAAAGGTGTATATGTTGTGGACATGAAATCTGCTGATCCCACAACTGAAACCTGCTTTATCTCATGAAGCAATGCAGATCTAAATTGGTTATGGCACAAAAGGCTATCACACCTGAACTTCAAGAATATCAATAAACTCTGTAAGAAAAAGAGTTGGTAACAGGTTTGCCTTCTATAACCATTGTTAAGGACAAACTCGGCACAGCTTGTGAGAAAGGCAAGCAGAGAAAAACTTCTTTTAAATCCAAGCATAATTTTTCTATTGATACTCCTCTCTTCTTAATCCACATGGACTTGTTTGGACCTGTCAGCGTCCTAAGTCTAGAAGGTAGAAGATACACTCTAGTAATGGTTGATGAGTTCTCCAGGTTTACATGGGTGATCAATATGAAGACCAAAGGAGAGGCTGCTAGAGAAATTATTGGATTTATCAAAAAGATGGAAGTGTTGAACTCTGCTCAAGTTAAGCAGCATAGAAGTGATCATGGTACTGAATTTAGAAACAGTACTCTTGAGGACTTCAGTGAAGAAAGAGGGATCTCACAAAACTTTTCAGCTGTAAGAACTCCACAACAAAATGGAGTTGCTGAAAGGAGAAACAGAACTCTCATTGATGTTGCCAGAACCATGTAGGGTGCATCAGGTTTGCCTTCATCATTTTGGGCTGAAGCTGTCAACACCGCCTGCTTCACTCAAAACAGATCCTTAGTGGTGAAGAGGTTCAACAAGACTCCCTATGAGTTAATCAAAGGGAGAATGCCAAATATTAGTTATTTCCATGTGTTTGGATGTCCCTGCTTCATTCTGAATCAAAGGGACCACCTGTTAAATTTTGAACCCAAAGCTGACGAAGGTGTGTTTGTTGGATATTCTGCTATCTCTAAAGCCTACAGAGTATAAAACTATAAAAGAAAGGTGATAGATTAATCTATCAATGTCACCTTTGAGGAGTCTAAGAGTGCTCCCACCAAAGCTGAACCTGAATCAGTTCTTGGAGAGTTTAGCTTTGATGATCTCATGCATTCCATCAATGAAGAAAAGGACTCTAAAGCTTTCACTTCACCCAGAGTGGAACCTGTTAATTGTAAGGTCACCTACCTACGGATCTGATCTTGACACGACACCGTCCAACGTGTGCGGAATCCTCGTTAGGGGTTTAACGGATCTATCACACACACGGAAACACAGAGACTAACACAATGATAGACGTCAACAACGAACGTCCCGACACATGAATCTCTCCAAACGACTCTCTGAAATACTCACAAGTTCTTAGTGCACTTTACGAGCTCTGGGTGTTAATCTCTGCGAAAGTCCTTTATCAAAACTGATTAAATATTAATTATAGAGTTTAAGTTCAAAATTATCTCAGACAAGTTCATTCAGGCCCAAGCCCACGAACTTGTCCACTACAAGTTCGAACCTAGCCTTTGAACTTTTTTTTGAACTTGTCTTTGAACTTGTTCTTGAACTTATGTTTGAACTTACCTTTGAACTTATGTTTGAACATATCTTTGAACTTATGTTTGAACTTATCTTTGAACTTAAATAAACATAAATCACAAACAAGATCAAACATACCTAACCAATATCAAACATATGTATTAACTTGTAATTACAAAGTTGAACTATTACAAAAGACTATCTACATTTAGACTGCTATCGTCACACAGAATGCACTAACAGACTCCCCCTTGACGATAGCTTCTAACTAGATATTCATTTAATCTATAGTACTAGGCTTATACAAAATACTACCAGCGTACAAACACTTTTCTACATAAACCTTAACAACCTTCTGAAACTTCCTGCCTTCAGATCTCCAACCTTCGTGAAAATAGATTGGTTGCTCATGAAGATTCTGCAAGTTGCCCTGAGACAGGTTTACAAGGTGCAGAGGGTCATATACTTTCAAAATAACTTTGTCTTCCTGATCTTCCATCACTACCTCTGCTGTTTCATTGTCGACAAACCACCACTTCATGTTCTCAAGAACGTCCTGTGGCATTCGCTTCAATGAAACCTTCTTTAGACATCGAACTGGTTTATAGAACATCTTCATCCAAGGTTTTCCAGTCAATGGATCTATTCTTGATTCATCTGTTACTCTCTTTCCTTCCCTTGGCTTTATTCTTTCAAACCTTCCAGATCGACCTTCTTTTCTTATAATTCTCGCTATCACTTCAGCGTATTGGACATCTCCTAGGTTTATCAGATTTTTTCCATGCCAGTTCTTTGACTTTGCATTTTGGCAGTGTATTGAAAACTTTTAGCTTTCTCTTCAAATACTGCAGCCCGTCTCTTCTCTTAATCATAAAAAGTTGCAAATCTCTATCGAAGAACCAACTGAGAATGCCTCCAGACAGTTTTCCTGGACTTGGCAATTCATTATCTCTTTTACAGCTAAATCAGACTTCTTTTCTTCTTTTCGGAACCAGAGCTGCCTCTTCTCTTCATTCGTTAGTTCTTTATCCTTTCTTAAGCATCATCATCTTCCAAATCATCATTTATCGTTGACTTCAGAACGTCTAAGTCTATTGGATTCTGGTTTCTGTTTACATATTGCTCAGTAATTGTCTGACCCTGGATGACAAACTCGTCGGCTTCATCTTCTTCATCTGCGAATACTTCATCGTTCGGACTCCAACCAGGAACATTCTCTGTGATAAATTCTCCTTCCTCAAGTTCTTCCAACTCATCTTCAAAATCAAAATTTATATCATCATCATCATCTATATCAGCCAAGGCTCCAATTATTTCTTGATCGAATGACTCTAACGCCTCTGGAGCCTTGCCTTTATCCTGACCTTCTCCTCCTCCTGTCCGTGATGACCCAGGTTCCCCCTGAATATCAGCTTGCTGAGCAGTCTGTTGAGAAAGATATGCTAGCTCACTGTCCTTCTGCATGTTGGGGTCACCTTCTTCATCATCATCTCTTCTTACTCCCCTTAGCTCATCTCCTCGACAACTGCTCTCCCCCTGAGCTTGTAGATCTTTCATAATTTGCTCCACCAGGGTCTGCAGAGTCAGGATTTGAGACTGTTGAGCGGCTACAGTCATTTGTAGCTTCGCATTTTCTTGTTCCAGCCTTGAGTTGTGCTGGTGCAACTCATTAACGGCTTGAGAAAGCTGGAATATTTGGACTGTCTGGAAGTCTACCTTGCTCCTCAACTCCGTGAACCGCTGTTCAATGAATGGAGTGGAAGTGGATGGAATGGAGGCAGATGTGGATGGAGCGGCGATTGTAGCAGATGGAATAGCAGCAGAAGTAAATGGAGCTCCCTGACTAAAGCGTTGTCTTTTTTCCCTTTGTTGAGTGACAATTGTTGCTTCTTCTTCTATAATAAAATCAGTATCTCCTTCCTCTTAGTCACGAAGTGAAGGACGTGATATCTTTCTCCTGCTGACAACAACTCTGGATCCACATCTTCCAATAGTAACAGCTGGATCTTCAGCTTCTGCCTCTTCTGAGCTCGATTCCGATTCAGTTTCAGAGGCGGTCTCGACTTGACCTTCAACCTCTTCCCGAGCCTCTGTTCCTTCTTCACGGCCTTCTGTGCCTTCAGTTTCGGCAACAGGAGGTTGATACTCATCAATTTCTCGAAATATATCCTCCATGCCAGTTGGGGGTTTCAAAATTTCGTGAACCAATTGTTCAGCTACACTCTCTTGAGCAGCGACTCCTTGTTCCCAAATTTCCTCCAGCGCCTGTTCCCTCTGATCAGGCTGGGCAGCTAATGTTGACAGTCCTCCTGCCTCTGCAGTGGAACGGGATCGGGGAATGGATCGAGCAAGCGGAGTTCCCCTGGCCGGTGCTTGTGGCTGTTTGGGTTGCTGCTGCGGTTGTTGATGGGGTGCTTCACCAATCCAATCATCCCCTTCGGGAGCAACAAAATCTGGATCAATAATGGCACTGAAAAGAGGAGCCGCCTGTGGCCGGACTTGCTCAGCCCTTCGAGCATTATGGGTCTGACAGTAGGCAAAAATCCGCTTATCGATGATGGCAACGCCAGTTTGCTCAAGCAGCGGTGACAGATTTGGCAAGAAGTGGCGAATAATTATCATTATGAAGCGAGGGTACATTAGAAATCTTTCTCTGGCGGGAGTAGTAATCTGATGAACAAACTCCCCGAAGAACATTTTCAAGAAGCTGAACGCTTTATTATAGACCAGTGCAATCAATGCAGAATGCAGCTTTGACACCATCATGTCGAATCCTGCTTTCTTTGGTGCAATGCACACCATGATTACGTGAACTAAATATCTTCACTGACCGATTAACCCGCTTTTCACATAGGACGCCTTTGTTATGTCCTGAGCATAACCCATTCGGAGAAAGGCTGCTTGCATTATGGGAATCGGAAAGTCGATCGGGCGGCTTCCTGTTCTTCTGTACCCAACAGCAAAATTTGAGGTAGAAGCTCAGCTGAGAATGCGATCGGACGTCCTCCTACTCTTGTACGTAGAACGTAGGGGTGACAGTGCAGTCCACCTGTAGATGCTGCCAAAATTGCCTCACGTAGGTGAGAACGATAGGCAGATTGTGCAAAAGCGCATAGGACACCCTAGAATGTGTCAGAAACTCGAGCATTTGACGGTATGGCTGAGCCTCCGGCAGCTGAAGATTGACGGCCATAACCATATAATGCTTATTATAAAATGCTGTCTCACCCATATCTGCACACAAATGACGATTAAAAAGTGAGAAATTAATTTTAAAAATAAATTTGTGTCATTCGAACTTGTATAACTTCGAACTTGATTAAGTTCAAAGTTAAACATATTCGAATTTACAAAAATTCGAGATTTTAAAACCATTCGAATTTAGTTAAGTTCGAGAAAACCATTCGAACATGACTGACTTCGAACTTATAGATATTTCAACAAGTTCGAACCTGAAGAACAAGTTCGAAGTCGGTCACTTTCAACCTCAAAATTATGAGTTTAACCCTATTTTACTTAATTAACAGTCTAATCTAGTCGTATTAGGTTCTAATCAAGGTTATGTGTCATTAATTTTAAGTTTTTGCGTTTCAAACTTGTGATTTGAAGTCACTTAGTTTTAAATGACACAAAACTTAAAAGTGGTCGATTTTAGCCACAAAAATGTCCTAAACTAACACTTACTTAGTATTAGCTTGTTCAATGCACCTAAATGTGTATATATGTTCGAGAAACAGTACTAAACTTCGAGAAATAGGAACAAATTTGAATTTTTGATAAGTTCGTGGATATGTTCGTAATCGCCCTGACAAGTTCGAAGAAAGAATTTCGAGGGTAGATAACTTGAATGAGGCACTGCAGACCTATTTATATCCCACCACCTTCGAACTTAGCTATAGTTCGAACTTCCAGCAAGTTCGAAGGTAACTTCGAACTTATCTGGCATTCAAACTTAACTGAAAATTTTGAAAATTCTTGAATAAAATCCAACTTTTTCATTTAACGGAATTTTTCCAACTTTGCAAAAGCATTCACAAGCTACAGATTTTCAATATTTCTTCAACTAAAAATGCATCCTAGTAACTTTGACCTTTTCCTATTTATTAAAATGAAATAAAATAAAATAACACAAAATAAAAATAAGATAAACTAAAAATAACCTTAAATTGAATTACATTAACATACTTTAAAAATAAAACTTAGACTAACAGAATATTTTTACGAGATAGTCAAAGAAGGTCCAATCAAATAGCGGTGTCAAATGCACTCTCAGTATTTCACTTTCACACTTAGGAATTTTTATTCCTTTAGCTGTTTGTCGTGATATACATTCCAAGTCGATTGTCGGTATGTTTTTCCCTTTAAACAATCAACACTTTGGAAATTCCTTTGGCCTTTTTATTTATCAAGAAACTACCTTACGTGTCCCATACTTAGATATACTTCTATGATCAAGGCAGACACACAATGATTATAACTTTTCGGTATTGCAAATTTTCTTTAAAAAGCAAACGTTGGACACAGTTCTGTATTTACATACAACAGAGTGTCTTAGTTTGTCTTAGAGTTCCTCTTAAGTTAGCAAGACAGCGGTGACAGGTCTGTACTCACGTACAGAAAAGCAACTTATCTTGCTAGCTTAAGTCCAAACAGAGGTGACAGGTCTGTACTTACGTACAACAAAGCGACTTGTTTTGACTTCCTTTTCTTTTCGTAATTTTTTCTGTCTTTGTTTAAGATGTATTTTGATGTTGCTATACATCCCCCACATAAATTTGCTTACCTCATTTACAGTCATTTTCTGTATGTCTCTAACATAGAAATTAAGTCCTTTTGGTCATACATCTAAGTTAGTTACACATATGACATTTTCTTGATTGTTTTATTAGCTGTTAGGATTTCCTTTGTGTATTATGCCTACCAACATATCAGACAAGAATGTGTATATCACTTAGAATTTATGGTACATTATGTGTGAAAGCTCGACACTTAGAGTTTGTTTAGACGGTGCTAATTTTCGTCACTTTGAACCTATGATTCTAAGACTTAACTCATTTTTCGATATTCTTTTTTTTTTAAGTTATATGATATTCTGTATTTTTTTCTATTGTTTTTCACTTTTAAGATAAATAAGCTGATAAACTAACCTACTAACTTACTATAAAAAGAAAGAAAATCTACTAAACTACTAACTTACTTTAAAAAGAAAGAAAAACTACCAAGGTCATTCCCTTTCCCTCGGGATGTGAACTGAGATTAGGTAACAACTCAAAGCGTGACTTATCAAATGCTTTAGTGAATAAATCTGTGTTATTGTCTTCCGTTGCAACTTTTACCAGTTTTATCAAATTCTTTTCAGCATAATCACGTATGAAATGATGTCTTATGTCTATGTGCTTTGTTTTACTGTGTTTAACTGGATTATTAGTTGTAGCAATTGTTGACTGAATATCTATCCTAATGGGAGTATGAGTGTAAGTCAAACCGTAATCCCGCAATTGTTGTTGTATCCACAAAACCTGTGAACAACAACTGCCAGCAGCTACATACTCGGCCTCGCACGTTGATACGGCTACCGATGTTTGTTTCTTGCATTGCCAGTATACGAGCATCCCTCCAAGGAACTAACAACCTTGAGTTGTTGATTTCCGGTTCAAGCTACATCCACCATAATTGGAGTCGTGTATGCCTCCAATTCCAGATCTCCATCAGCATGATACCAAAGTCCCAGCTTCGGTTTCGACTTCAGGTATCTCAGAATTCGCTTCACGGCTTTCATATGCATCTCCTTTGGATTTGCTTGAAACCTAGCACAAATACATACAACAAACATAATGTCAGGTCTAGAAGCAGTAAAATACATGAGTGACCCGATCATGGCCCGATATAAAGTCGGATCCACATCAGTATCACTTTCTGTACCCGGTCTGAGATTGTGATTCACTTGAATCGGAGTACTAAAATGTGCGGTCAGCTTTGTTCCTTCCATCCCGAAGCACTCCAAAATGTCGTAGACATACTTAGTCTAATGACTAAACATTCCTTCATTCCTTTGTTCAACTTGAAAACTAAGAAAGAAGTTCAGCTCTCCCATAGCACTCATCTCAAACTTTGACTTCATGACCTTTTCAAAGTCTTTGCACATCTGCTCGTTTGACGACCCGAAGATGACGTCGTCCACGTACACTTGTACCAAGATAAAGTCTTCTCCTTTTCTTTTCAAAAAAAATGTACTATCAATTCTTCCTCTTTCAAACCCATTGTCCAAAAGATGAGTTGACAGCATCTCAAACCACGCCCTTGGTGCCTGATGCAATCCATACAGAGCCTTATCAAGTCGATATACTTTGTCGGGATACTTTGGATCAGTAAACCCAGGCGGCTGTTCGATGTACACCATTTCCTTCACCTTGCCGTACAGGAATGCACTCTTTACGTCAAGTTGATATACCTTAAACCCTTTGAAGGACGCGAAAGCCAGAAACAGTCGAATCGCTTCAAGCCTCGCCACTGGTGCAAACAATTTGTTATAATCAATTCCTTCTTCCTGGTTGAATTCTTCCACCATGAGTCTTGCCTTGTTACAAGTAACTATACCCCGATAATCCCTTTTGCACTTAAAGACCCATTTGGTCCCTATTGCAACTTCTCCTCGAAGTAACGACACTAACTCCCACACTTCAAGTTTTCTAAACTCTGACAGTTTTTCTTGCATGGCTTCAACCCAAGAGATGTCTTTCAGTGCCATTTGCACATTATTTGGCTCTACTTGTGAGATAAAACATGATTATAAACACGTGTGAAAGGCATCAGAATCGTTGATCATCATAACGACACCGTGTTATTATTCACACTACTCCTAGTTCTCACACCAGTATTCGGATTCCCTATGATACTCTCAATTGGATGATCCTTGTTTATCCTCGATGTCTCAATCTCATCGACCTGAAGATTATCTACTAAGTTTGATCCTAAGTCACCTAACAGGGGTACGACTTCAGACGGTACATTCTCTTCCTCATGATCACTGTCCTCGGAGTTAGAAGTATTCGTCTGATTCTCATTTGTAGGTATTTTAGGTTCATTCACTGTTGGAGACCCATCTTCTGTCGTTGTAGGCTCAGATGTTGATGGAATGCTTGACTTTGGAAAGCCTTGATAGTCGTCATTAAGGTTTAATGATGAGAAGTCATTTACCTGCATTTCCACTAAACGGTATGTTAAATGATTCAAACAAAGAGTCATAATCAAATAACCATTCCGGCACAGTTTGGGGTTCATGTGAATAACTTGTTACATCTATCTTAAACACAATCTCAACTGTACCATTTGCTTTGTTAAAAACTCTTTTGTTTGGTGACTTAAGGACATAACCTAGGAAGTATCCTTCGTCAGCCTTTACACCAAACTTAGGTTGATGTTTTGTTTTCAGTAAAGTACACAGTACCCCAAACGGTTCAAAGCCAGTTAAAGTAGGTGGTCTTTTATTCAGAACTTCATAACAGGTTTTGTTCAGTGATTTGACAGTAAGGACCCGGTTTAAAACATGACAAGCGGTATTCACTGCCTCCCCCCAAAACATGGTAGGAAGCTTTTAATCCGAGAGCATTGTCCTTGCTGCCTCAATCAAAGTCCTGTTCTTACATTCTGCCACCCCATTTTGTTGTGGCTCATAAGGTGCACTAAATTGATGCACTATGCCTTTGGATAGGCAATATACACCAATTACTGTGTTTTTAAATTCAGTTTTGTTATCACTCCTGATACATTTTACCCTTTTCCCGTATGAGTTTTCGACTTGGTCTAAGAACCCAATCAACTTTCCAGCTGTTTCATCCTTTGTACCTAAAAAGAAAACCCAAGATAAATGTGAGTAATCAATAATGATAACTAAACAATACCAACTACCACCTATACTTCTTTTGTTGATTGGACCGAAGAGATCCATATGCAGCAATTCTAAGGTGGAAGCTATCATGTTCTGAGTCTTTGACTTGTGTGACTTCTTGTGTTGTTTTCCTTTCTTGCACGGGACACACTTGTCATCGAACTGAAAACTCTTCAGTGGAACACCTTGCACCAGACCATGTTTAGTGATGTAATTCATTTTCCTTAGGTGCAAGTGTGCCATGCGTCTGTGCCATAGAATAGATTCTGATTCTGAAGCCTTGGATAGTAGACATATTGTTCCCATCGAATAGTCTGATATGTTCATGTCCATCATGTACAGATCATTTTTCCTTGGGGCTCTCATCCTGATCCACTCTTCAGGTATTTTAAATCCCGGCTTCAGCACTAGCGTTTCAGTTTCAGTAAAGATTACTGAATTCTTCTTATCACAGATCTGAGATACACTAATGAGATTGTGATCCAGTTTATCAACATGGTAAACTTGATCAAGTGTGATTGTCCCATTAGTGACCACTCCAGTTCCAGTGATATGACCTCCCTTGTTCCCAGCGAATGATACAAAACCCTTGTTCCCTCCCTTGAAGTCTGTGAGTAGACACCTTTCCCCAGTCATGTGACGAGAGCAACCACTGTCGACGAACGACTTGTTGTTAAGACCTGTTGTTAGCTCCAGCACATGAAAGAAAACAAGTTAGTTATCACGGGGAACCCGAGTCATGACTGACTTGGTAATACCATTCTCATCCACATACGTGAACTCCTTCAAATACCCATCTCTCCTTTCAGGTGACTTGGGTTTTTGATTGAGAACCTGTTGTGTGAATCCTATTTATCAATCAACAATTAATTTCATACAATAAAGAACAAGATCAAGAACACTAACCGAATGATTCTATTAATCACAAACGATTACAGATTGGAAATGAGATAAATGTGTACTGTAGCCCTAGATCCTTTCCACAATTTGACTATGAGGGCTAAAAGGTTCTATGAATGTTTGCTCTAAATGCTGAAGATTTAGAACAGATCCATCCAGATGATCTAGAAGAGATGGACTTGAAATGGCAGCATGCAATGTTGACTATGAGGGCTAAAAGGTTTCTGAAAAGAACTGGCAGATCCAACTTTCAAGCCAGATCAGAAGGGAAACCAGCATTTGATAAATCCAAAGTTGAATGCTTCACAAGCTTGGCCACTTTGCCAGAGAATGCAGATCCCAAGGTCAACAGCCACCAAGACCCCAGCAAATCAATCAAGCTTCATCATCACAAGCACTTGTCTCTCAAGAAGACAATGTGTTTGACTGGAGTGATCAGACAGAGGAAGAGTTTCAAAATGAAGCTCTAATGGCAGAAACATCAAATGTCACCTCCACTGAACTACCATCTGAGGTACATGCTAAACTCTGCTCTCAGACACGCAAAAATATGGTTAAAAAGTACAGAGATCATAATGAGAGCATGTGCAAAACTCTAGCTATAATGGAAGAAAGGAGATATGAGTACATGCAGGCCATAGAAGATCTTGAAAAACAGATCAATGACTATAAGGATAATGAGATTCAAATGGGACATGATAGAACATATCATGAGTGGGAGAAAAAGGAGCTGAATAAGAAAATAGAGTCCCTAAATAAGAAATTAGATGAGGCTGAACAGCAGGTGTTAGATGCTAATAAGAAACTAGAATCTGTTAATATAGATCTAGGAAACTTCAAATTGGCAAATCAAAAGCTGGAACACCTAATGGAAGTTTAATTTAAAGATAGGGTAAACTCTCAGCTCAATCCCAAGGAAGGTATAGGATACAGAGCCACTCCACCTCCATACAACAACAAATACATTCATCCAATGAGTGAAGTTGCTGATAGGCTTGTTAATGAACCATTAGATGAGTCTATGACCACTGTAGATCCTGTCCTTGAAACCAGTCCTGATTCTATAGAAGATCTAATTAAAAATGAAAACTGTGAGTGCAATGAAGTTGAGCAAGGACATAAAACAATGAGTGTACCTATAGCAGCCCCAAACCCCAGTAAGAAAGGAAAAGAGAAGATGAGTGTATGCCATGCTGCTCCCCAGGTTTCTACACCTTCTAACTGTAACACTGCATCTTCCTCAAAAGGTAATAAAAGGGGTAAGACTGTTCCAATCTGCACATGCCAAAAGCATGGTGTCCAAAAGTTTCCCAAACAACAGCAGGTAAGGGGAAATCAAAGGAACAAGAATCAGTTATGGTCTGATAAAACTGGTTCTCAAATCAAAACAGTCAAAAGATGTTTCCATTGTGGCAGGAAAAACCATTTGGCCAGACAATGCTTGTACAAACCATCTGTTGCAAAACAGACAGTGGTTCAGAAACAGGCATTTGTTAAAAACACTAAAAATCTAAAGGTCAAACCACCTGTTGCACCAGTTCCAAAGAAAACAGTTGATCACAGGTTCTCAAAAATCAATAAAAAACAATCCACACACCAAAAACAAGTTTTAGCAAAGCCAAAATCAAAGTTTAAACACATATGGTCTGTTAAAGGCAAAAACTCAGGTGAAACTGTTGATACAAATGTCGAAACTGCCAAGTCTAAAGTTGAAACTGTTAGCGCAAATTCTGAAGCTGTTAGCACTGCAGACTCAGTTCAGACTGCTAGGCTCAAAACTGGGACTGGTAATGGATCATCTGAGACTGTTACTGCAAAGGTTGGACAAAACACCTGGATACCTCATGTCATAACTAAATACTCTCCACAGAATCCATCAGTGGATCTTACTAAGTATAAGAAGTCAAAGACAGTGTTTAGTTATTTCAATGCACAAGGACAACCCAAAACCAACTTGCTTTGGGTTTACTCCACTACTAACTAAGCTTTTATTTGTGCAGGGCACCCACAGGTCACAACACAAAACAAGATGGCATTTGGACAGTGGATGCTCTAGGCACATGACAGGCAACTCTGATTGCTTGTCAAACTTCAAAGGCTTTGAAGGTGGATTTGTTGCATTTGGAGGAAATTCCAAGGGAGGTAAGGTAACAGGTAAAGGTACTGTCAAAGCAGGCAATATGCTTTTCAATGATGTTTTATATGTTGAACAGCTGAAGTACAATTTATTAAGTGTGTCTCAAATCTGTGATAAACAAAATATTGTTGTCTTCACAGATTCTGAGTGCATTGTTCTTTCAAAAGATTTTAAATTTCCTAAAAATCTTATTTTACTTAGAACACCAAGAAAGGACAATGTCTACTGTTTGGACACAGATCTTTTATCCAAATCAAGTACTTTAAGTTGTTTGATATCTAAAACATCATCAAATGAGTCAGCTCTTTGGCACAGAAGGATGTGTCACATGAACTTCAAATCTATGAATCTGCTGGTCAAAAAGAATTTGGTAAGAGGTTTTCCACAAAAGGAGTTCATATGTGATGATCATTGTGTAGCATGCCTTAAAGGAAAACAACACAAAACTTCTCATAAGGCCAAGGAGGTAAATTCAATCTCATCTGCTCTTCATCTTATTCATATGGATCTCTTTGGTCCAACATCTGTTTTGAGTTTGAATAAAAGGGCTTACTGTTTAGTCATTGTTGATGATTTCACCAGATTCACATGGGTATACTTTCTTAGGACTAAATATGAAACTGCTGAGCTAGTTAAATCTTTTATTCTTAAGATAGAAAACTAATCCAACTTAAAAGTTAAGGTGATTAGATCAGACAATGGGACTGAGTTTAAAAACCATATCCTAAACAGTTTCTGTGAGTCTAAAGGCATTGCTAGGCAATATAGTGCACCAAGAACACCACAGAAAAATGGTGTAGCTGAAAGAAAGAACAGAACTTTAATTGAGGCTGCTAGAACCATGCTAGCTGATTCCAAACTGCCAATGACCTTTTGGGCAGAAGCAGTCAATACAGCTTGTTATGTTCTGAATAGGGTTCAGGTTGTTCAATCACAAGGGAAAACTCCATATGAGTTCTTCCATCATAGAGTCCCCTTGATAGCCTTTCTAAAGTCTTTTGGCTGTTCATGCACCATTCTCCACACTAAGACTCACTTAGGAAAGTTTGAAAGTAAGGCTGAAGAAGGTTTCTTTGTAGGATACTCCACACAAAGCAAAGCCTATAGAGTATAATAATAGTGTGTCTAAAACCATTGAAGAGAGTGCCAATGTTGAATTTAATGAAAACACTGCAAATGTTAAAGGCACTGGTCCTGATTGGTTGTTTGATCTAGATTCACTAACTAATTCTCTGAGCTTTGTTGAGTATATTGCAGAAACTGATGATAACAGGGTTGAAACTGCCAACACAAATTCTCATGCTGGTAGCACAAATGATCAAGCTGTTGGCACAAGGTTTCAGACTGTTGAAGATTCTGGTCAATGGGATGAGTATACGGTCATACCACTTCTATCTTGTGACCCACCAGGGGTACTGGATGCACAACATGATTCAAATCCAAACTATGAAGTGCCAATCCCAAGTCCTGAGGGAACAGCTCCATCACAAAGGGAAACAGTCCCAGATTCCAGTCAAGCTGAACCATCAAGTGGTCCTGATGGAGATGATACAAATCTAGGAACTTCCTTCCAGACAGACAGAGAGCCAACACTCAGAGTTCACAAGTATCATCCTCTCAGTCAGATAATGGGTGATCTACGCACTCCTGTGCAGACAAGGACAATGGTTCACAAAGAATCTACTGATGCTGAATCAGCAGTTCCAGAATTCAGTCTAGCTGCCTTTGAACATGCCTGTTTCATGTCACAATTAGAACCCAAAAAGGCATCAGAGGCTTTGAAAGATCCATCTTGGATTTAGGCAATGCAGGAAGAACTACTACAATTCAAGATTCAGAATGTATGGACTCTAGTTGATCTTCCTAAAGGTAAGAGAGCAATTGGTACAAGATGGGTTTTCAGAAACAAGAAGGATGAGAGAGGGATAGTCATCAAGAACAGATCAAGATTGGTAGCACAGGGATACACTCAAGAAGAAGGAATAGATTATGATGATGTCTTTGCTCCAGTGGCAAGAATTGAGGCCATCAGACTGTTCCTAGCCTATGCAAGCTTCAAAGGGTTTAAAGTGTATCAGATGGATGTGAAGTCTGCTTTCCTGTATGACACAATTGAAGAAGAGGTCTATGTGTGTCAACCTCCTGGATTTGAGGACTACAAGTATCCAGACAGAGTCTACAAATTAGACAAAGCCCTCTATGGACTCCACCAAGCCCCTAGAGCATGGTATGACACTCTGTCATCATACCTTCTACAGAATATATTCAAGAGAGGTACACTGGACAAAACTTTGTTCAAAAAGTCCATCAAATCTGAGATTCTTCTTGTTCAGATATACGTTGATAATATTATCTTTGGGTCTACAAATGACAGTCTGTGCAAAGAGTTTGAGGCATTAATGCACAAAAACTTCCAAATGAGTTCAATGGGGGAACTCACCTTCTTTCTAGGATTGCTACAAGCAGAAGCCTACAGGGCTTTTTATAAGTCAATCAAAGTATGTTAAAGACATACTGGAAAAGTTTGGTTACAAAGATACCAAAGTTGCTAGTACTCCAATGGACACTCACAAGCAGCTTGATGCAGACAAAGATGGAGTAGATGTGGACATTCACCTATACAGATCCTTGATAGGTTCACTTATGTATCTCACATCTTCTAGACCTGATATAATGTTTGCTGTTTGTGTTTGTGCCAGGTTTCAATGTGCTCCAAAGGATTCACACCTGTTTGCTGTTAAGAGAATCTTTAGATATCTCAAAGGCCAACCACATTTGGGCCTCTGGTATCCTAAAGACTCTCCTCTTGAACTAACAACCTATTCTGACAGTGATTATGGAGAATGCAACATTGACCGAAAGTCCACAACTGGTGGATGTCAGTA
Organism: Centrapalus pauciflorus; assembly: GCA_020465985.1. Classification (NCBI taxonomy): domain Eukaryota; kingdom Viridiplantae; phylum Streptophyta; class Magnoliopsida; order Asterales; family Asteraceae; genus Centrapalus; species Centrapalus pauciflorus. Next base: position 314,728 of record JAANYP010001694.1, read on the forward strand.
TCTAGGAGCAAGATTAGTCTCTTGGCAGTGCAAAAAGCAAACAACTGTATCTACCTCATCCACAGAAGCAGAATATGTAGCAGCTGCAAGCTGCTGTTCCCAAGTAATGTGGATTCAAAATCAACTGAGAGACTATGGTATGAATTTCCTATCCACTCCTATTTACATTGACAACTCAAGTGCAATCAGTATTGTACAAAATCCAGTGAAATTTCCCAAAACCAAGCATATAGACATCAGATTTCATTTTATAAGGGACTGTAACGAGAAGAAATTAATCCAAGTTACCAAAATTCATACTGATGATCAGTTAGCTGATCTCTTTACAAAACCATTTGATGTAGGAAGATTCACCTTCCTTGTATCAAATATTGGCATGGTTAATATGGATTAATTTTTTTTTCATCATTCTTTCTTATTTTATGAAAAATATATCTATTTCATATGCTTGTTTAAGGGGGAGACACTGTTTCATTCGAATTTGCTTATTTTTCAACTAACAGCTTGAGTCTTTTCTCAAGCTGCTAGTTCATTTTCTCGGACTGCTAGTTGTTTCACTTGATCTGTCAAAGTGTGTAGGGTAATTTGGTAACTTCCATAAGTGTGTGCGCGGGATTAGATATTTTCGAAACCTTTTAAGGTCCCAGTTTCGTTCAATCGTAACTACCAGTTGCAAAATATCTTCCACGACCTTTCTTTTCTCTCTGAGCGATTCACACACACTTCTCTGAAACCCTAAAATCACCGATTGATTGTTAATGGAGTTTGTCAAAGAACATAATTGTCTCCACTATTCTCTCAAACACGCTGACCTTCAACCATTCCACGACATGATGGACTTCCTTCGAAGTTCCCATATTCATCATGCTCTTACCATAAGCCCCACAATATACATATCTCATATAGAGCAATTTTGGAAACATGCCTCTGTTCAAACCATTAATGGAGTCCCTTCTTTGACGTCCAAGATTGATGGAACCACTGTCACCATCACTGAGGATCTCATACACCAACACTTGCATCTTCAAGATGCCACAGGTATAACCGATCTTTCTCTTGCTGCCTTAAATGAAGGCCTTTTTGCTATAGGGTATAGGGGCCCTACTGATTCTTATACGTTCTTTAAAACTCATTTTGCCCCTAAGTGGAAATATCTTGTACATATTATTCAACGATGCATGAGCCCTAAAAGAACTGGTTGGTCAGAATTTTCCTTAAACATAGCCACTGCCTTAGTGTGTTTATCTACAGGCCAACAGTTCAATTTTTCTAATATGATTTTTCAGGGTATGTTAAGGCATCATGCCCTAAAACATGGGAAATTTATGATGTATCCTAGATTTTTGGCTAAAATTATTGCAAGAACTTGCAGTAACTTCAATGTACATAAAAGGATTCATGTTTCCCATAGGCACTCTTTACCAACTATAAAACGTCTTTTAAAATCAAGTGCCAATTTTTTGAGTATAGATGTCTCATATCCACTAAACAGAGGAGAGGGTCCTGAGAAGGCTCAGCCTAACATCACTGCTTCACCCCCAGGACCCCAACCCACTCCTCATGATACAAATAATCCCTCTGATCCTTCTGTAAATCCCTCATCCCCACTTATACTATACAAAAGAAAAAGGGTTTCAAGAGCTCCTTCCTCCTCAGCTCACATACAAGAGCCAAATGTCCCTGTGCAGGAGGACACTCCTGCACAGAATATCCAAAGGGCACCCACTGAGGACACTCTCATCCTCAATTTGGAGGTGGACATCCCAACATAGGATGTCCATATGGGTTCTGTGGCTGACACTACTGCTGTTTCTGCACAAGAGGCACAAGACAGTGTCAACATTATTAAGACCACACCCATGGCAACAGAGGGTGTGCAAGCACCTTCTGGAAGTCCCCAGAACCAAGAACAGAGGGGCCCAGAGGTGTCTACTTCTGGAATTCCTGTCAGTGATAGATCACAAACACCACACACTTTTGCTGATCTTGAGGCTAGTCTGCAACTTATGTTATTAACGGATCCTCAGCTAAAACCTGTTGTGGCAGTATTGGAATATAATGAGTCCATTATTGCTACACAGGGGGCACAAATCAGAGTACTTCAACAGAAAGTAGCAGCTCAAAATGAGAGAATGGATTATTTTCATAAGGGGTTCACCCTCTGTGGAAATAAGATCATTCAACTTGAGAAGGTGATTCGAACCCTAATGGCAAAGGTTCTAGGTCCTCCTGACCACACCAATGCATCCAAAAAGGGGGAGAATCAGGAGATCCCCAGTTCAGTCCAAGCAGCTCCAGCTCTAACTCCAACAGTCCAAGATTCTAGGCTAACAGTCCCAACAGCTACTCAAGTTGTTAGCCTAGAAACTCAAGCTGCTCCCATAAGAACAACAAGAGTTGATATCCGAGAAGGTAGTCAAGCTCCTGTCAGTTCAGTCCAAGCCACAACTTCTGCAACCAAGGATAAGGGCAAATGCATCCTCATAGAATCTCCAAAGCACAAATTTTCATCCAGAGATGCCCAGGTTGCCCATGATGCTGAATTTGCCAGACGTTTAGCAGAAGAACAAGATGAACTTCTGAACCAGCAAACCCATGCTCCAATTAAAGATGATGAAACCTTAGGTGATTACCTAAGAGGGTTTGTGGTTAAACAAAATGAGAAGAAAACGAAAATGCCAACTGGGCATTCAAAGGCAGAGCACAGAAGGTTTTTGATCAATTTTGCCTATTCAGCCAGAATTCCAAAGAAGATGGCTCAGTCCATGAATACAGAGAGGCTGCAAGAAATTCATGATAAGGAAACGAAAAACGAAAAATAGCTAAAGTCTCTCCTCAAGTCCAAAGCCAACAGGAACCAAGTCAAGCTGGTGTCAGTGATCCTTCTCCACCTGTTCAAGTTGTTGCTACTAATCCTCAATCAGAAGCAATCACTCAAGCAAAGCTTGATTAGGTAAAAAGGGTGTTGTTTGAACATCAACTTCAGAAGGTGATGGAGATTGAAAAGACCCTCGACCAGCATGACTTCTCAAAACCTCCTATTACATACTGGTATGCTAAGCCAATGGATGACATTGACTTAAGATATCATTTTGTAGTAAGAAGAGAAGCTGGTCCTGAGGAAGAATATAAAAGTATGATGTACATAGTGCAAGGGATGACCAGGGATGAGCTTACTAGAATGCATCATGTTGGATCTCTGACTCAAGTCAGATCTTCACTACCACAGGTCAGGCAGACTATAAAAGATTTAAAAAGTCCAGAGTCAATCAGAAAAGATATAGAAGATGCCAAGGAGATGAAGATTGCACAGGTTGATCTGTATGTGAAATCAAAGACATACAGACTCAAATTTGCAAATGGATCCAGCATGTTCTTCAATCTTGAATTCTTTGATCTTCCAAGGGCATGGCTGGTACAAATGAGCTCAGTGAAGATATACTGTGATAGAAAGAATTGAAAATAGAATTTTTGAAGGCAGTTAATCGGAAACTTTCACAATTGTAAGTTTTTGGATGCCTTAGTTTGTAGATAACAGTTTTACTTTGTTTTATTTCCTTATTTGTATAGAAACTTAAAGTCTTGTATAAAGAATTTAAGTTAGGGGGGATTGTTGGGAAATATTCTAAGTATGTCAAGCTGTTAGTTAGATTTCTCAAACTGTTAGTAGATTTTCTATGTAAGTACAAAGTTCAAGCTGTTAGTTGAAGAAGTTCGAGCTGCTAGTTCAAAAGTTCAAGCTGCCAGCGTTCAAACTCAAGCTGCTCAACAGATAAACTTCAAGCTGCTCAACAGCTCAATAAACAGAAAGTGTTGATATTCAGGAAAAGATATATTTGAAGATTCAAGCATATCTACTATCAGAGAAATCAGAGTTTATCAAGGAAACATATCAGAAAGCAATATATATATACATAGAATAGGTTTTTCTATTGTAAGTCTGCACGTACAAGTTTATTCGGTTGTAATTTTGTCTTTCTAACTAAGTTTTCATAAGCCTCTAAGGTTGTAAAACCCTAAGAACAATCTGTGTTCTTCGTCTAATCAAACAGATTAGAGGTGATTGAAATCATTGAGTTTGGCAATACAAATGACTTTTGATTATTGATTGTGTTTATGTGATTATTTGTTTTGAAAGTTTTTCTTAAAACAGTTAAGTGTTATTCTGCAAACTTCTTAATTAGACTTTGATTCAATACAAGGTTATTGGTTTATACTCTGATTAATTCAAACCAGTTAATCTTAGGTAGTGAATTTTGATCTTGACACTAGCATTATCTGATTTTAGCGATTGAATCTGAGTAGTTAAGTTGTTGTGTGTTTCTAGTACTAAGTTTAACCTATCATTTAATGTAACACTTAAAACACATAAATGATGGAATGTAGAGAAGTTTAGAGTTACCCTTTTGTGATCCAATTCCATGTTAGCCATTTTAGCAGCAAACTCTAGAATGGACTGATTCTCTGACTTTTCCACCATCAAAGGACTTGTATCATTCGGCTTGGTGTCCCTCATCCCCAGTCTCAGTTACTTCAGCCATAAAGGCTCTAGCATTCGACTCCGGATGAGTACTCCAATCATAAGTTCCGTCGAGCTGTCTGTTAGATGACACATTTGTTAACAGACCAGCGATGGCCGCTTGATTTCCAGAACCACTAGATTGATATCTTCCTTGAGTCTGATTCTGATAGTTCTCTACTTTGGGTCTTTGACATTCTCTTGCAAAGTGTCCCAATCCTTGGCCATTGTAACACTTAACATTTGATTTGTCAAACACAACCTTGTTGTTGCCTACGTTTAGATTTCTCCCAGTTCTCTTCATGAACCACTTGACCCTCTGAGTCACCATGGCCAGTTGCCATTGTGGGTCCATTTCCTCCAAGTCATCAGGATCCACCTGATCGTAGTCTTCTTCCCATAGCGCAGGATCGTTTATCTTCCCTTGAACGCAATTGTCGTACGCTGCGACAAATGAAGCTAAAAGATTCAAATGATCTTCAGCCGATTTTGAGCTCATTGGCATCTTTGTGAATCCTTGAGATGTAGACACTGAATGAGTTGGTTTTTCTTCTGGTTTTGAAAACCCTAAGAATGCCCTGTTGCAAGATTCCTCTGTCTCCACTGGAAAGGATTCTTCTCCAGAGAAGAATGTTGTGGCCCCCGACTTCAATTCACCAGTAATTGATGGTTTTAACTTTCCAAAATACATTTGTGGATCTTGAACCTGCTCAATCTCCCGTTCCTTCTTCTGTAACTTGAAGTTATAAGCCCTCAGCATTCCAATTACACCTTCAAGAGTGAGAGTCTTGAACTTCTCTTCATCATGTTTTATTAAAGCTGTGTACATCTCCTATTTCGCCGGTAAAGCATCTAGAAGCTTTTCGATCTTCTCAGTCTCTTGATAGTCAACATTATGATTGTCAAGCTCAGTTAACATATGATAAAATCTAGTGACTGTCTCATCTAGCATCTCATTCTTCAAAGCCTTGAAAATTGCAAACTGTTGTTTCAGCATCTCAGTCCTACCCTTGCGAACCCTTGGATTTCCCTCACACCTCTTCTCTAGAGCATCCCATAGCTCTTTAGAAGTCCGATGATTTCTTAAGGTGTGTAGAATTTCTTGAGGTAACGCCATACGGATAATTGAGAAAGCTCGGTTCTCGGCCTCATAAAGTTTCTTGTCATCATCTTTCATATTCTGATAAGTCAAGACTCTTTGTCGGCCCTCTAACTCTTGCGTAGGAGGAATATATCCCTCGTCGATTCAAATCCACATACGCATGTCGTTAAATCGAGCAAAATCAGCAAACCTATCCTTCCACCAATAATAGTCTTCCAATTTCATCAGCTTTAGCAGAATATTTGCTTTGCCGACCTCGTGGTCCATTTCTATGAATTTTTGCAAACTTGATATCTTTTCTAAACTTTTTGTTTTCGAACTTAAACATTTTAATTTAAAAATTAATTTAAAATAAACCACTTCGAACTTAGATAAGTTTGAATTAACTTAATTTTATATTCGTTTGAAAATTAAATTCGAATTTGTTTAGGTTCGAACTCAACAAGTTCGAATGACTGCAAGTTCGTGAAACCCTAGAAATTTCTGACAACTTCGAACTTCTGGCAAGTTCGAAGAAACCCTAATTTTTGACAAGTTCGAATCTGGCAAGTTCGACTCTGACAACTTCGAATCTGACAAATTCGATTCTGACAAGTTCGAACCTCAGCTAAATTTGAATGAAGCCCTAATTTAAGTTCGTGAGGAGCGTAAAATTACAAGTTCAAATGAACCCTAATACCTCCTTAAGTTCGAGCGCTGCAAGTTCGAGAAACGACCAAAAATTCGATTTTGCAAGTTTTCAGATTAAACCAATGTTTTTAAGATTAAAAACAATGGTTTCGACTGAAAAAATGAACTAATATGAATTTTTCTCCATTACCTTGCTTGAAGAACTCAGAAAACTTTAAAAAATGTGATTTTTCCGGTAATAACGTCAAGAAACCAATAATGTTTAGATGAACGCGAAGAACACGGTGAACACTCTTTATTTGCTTTCATACCACTTGTAAGGTCACCTACCTACGGATCTGATCTTGACGCAACACCGTCCAACGTGTGCGGAATCCTCATTAGGGGTTTAACGAATCGATCACAAACACGGAAACACGGCGACTAACACAATGATAGACGTCAATAACGAATGTCCCGACACGTTAATCTCTCCAAACGACTCTCTAAAATACTCACAAGTTAATAGTGCACTTTATGACTCTGGGTGTTAATCTCTGCGAAAGTCCTTAATCAAAACTGATTAAATCTTAATTATAGAGCTTAAGTTCGAACTTATCTCAAACAAGTTCGTTCAGGCCCAAGCCCACGAACTTGTCCACTACAAGTCCGAACCTAGCCTTTGAACTTATTCTTGAACTTGTCTTTGAACTTGTTTTTGAACTTATGTTTGAACTTACCTTTGAACTTATGTTTGAACTTATCTTTGAACTTATGTTTGAACTTATCTTTGAACTTAAGTAAACATCAACCACAATCAAGATCAAACATACATAACCAATATCAAACATATGTATTAACTTGTAATTACAAAGTCTGAACTATTACAAAAGACTATCTACATTTAGACTGCTATCATCACACAGGATGAACTAACATTAATCACAATGGACATGATGATGACTATGTTGATACACCCTGTGTAAATAAGTGTACTGACATAATTAATACACCATGTCCAGAACCAATCAATGCTGATTTCCATAAACCCTCTGCTGATGTGTTCAACAATAGAGATTCATGTTCAACAGGAGAACAAGCTCAAGATAACAGTGTGTCTGAAAATCTTGAAAGGTATTCTACAGAACCTGTTGGAAATGAAAATGATGCAGAAGAATCTTCATTAAAACATGATCCTAAGTGGATCAGGTGTCACCCCAATGATCAAATAATTGGTGTAAGGTCTTGACACTACGGATCTATCTCGACGCGACACCGTTCAACGAGTGCGGAATCCTCGTTAGCGGCTTGACGGTAAGATCAGACTCACGAAAACTCGGAGACTACCACTGTGTTATACGAACGACGACGAACGTACCTACACGATGATTCTCTCCGAAAACACTCTCTGAATACTAGTAAACTCGAGATCGCCTTTGGTTAATCACGCTCTGAAATTCTGCAAAGTCTGATAATTATTCAAGTTAATCCTTAATTATACTGACAGATTCGAGTTTGTCTTGGGACAAATTCGAATCAGGCCCAAGGCCCATTCGAATTTGTCCACTTCACAAATTCGAATTTACCTTAAGCACAAATTCGATTTTAGATCAAATTCGAATTTCACTATATGTTTGAATATATCTTTGAACTTTATGTTTGAACTTCTTGTAATACGTTACACCAAGTTCACACATACAAACAATCAATATCAAACACACAAAATCACATATGTCAAACAGTATTCAATATTCAATACCAAGTCACTTGAGTTACACAAAATGCTAACAAAACTTAGACTGCTATCGTCACACAGAGTGTACTAACAGACTCCCCCTTGACGATAGCTTCTAACTATTTACATTTTAACTAAGTACTTTGTTCATACAGACTACTACCTGCATATAGACCTATGTCTATACATACTCTTGCTATCTTCTGGAACTTCCTAGCTTCAGATCTCCATCCTTCGTGAAAGAAGATATGCTGATCATGTAGCTTTTTCAGGTCGTCCTTAGATAAGTTTATTAAGTGCAGTGGATCATACACTCACAAAATGACTTTGTCCTGTGCATCCTCCATAACAGCTTCACCAGTTTCATTATCGACATACCACCATTTCATGTTGCTTAAAACATTCTGTGGCATCATTTTCATTGGCACCTTCTTCAAGCATCTGACAGGTTTGTAAACCATTTTAGCCAACGGCTTTCCAGTATGAGGATCTATCCTCGACTCATCCTCAACTCTCTTTCCTGACCTCGGCTTGAGTCTTTCAGACTTTCCAGATCTACCCTCTCTTCTGATTATCTTTGCGATCACTTTAGCATAAGGGTCATCTCCAATGTTGATCAACGCTTTCCAAGCTAACTCCTTCACTTCAACCTTGGGCAGTGTATTGAATACTTTCAGTGTTCGCCTCAAGTATTGAAGACCATCTCTCCTTTTCAATATAAATAGCTGCAATTCTCGGTCAAAGAACCATCTGATAATTCCTCCTGAGAGATTTTCTGCCACCCCCCCCCCCCGAATTCTCATTCTTTTCTTCATCATAGGCTCTGTTTTCTTCTCTTCTTTCCTGAACCACACATTCATCAAATCAGCCCTAGATGGATACTTTTCTACTTCTTCAACTTCAGAATCTTCGACCGAGGCTATTTTGATCTCATCTATATCAATCACATTGTGATTATCTCGCACATATAACTCCGTGATAGGCTGTGAATTGACAATCACTTCATTGACATTATCGTCCTCATCCTCTATCACTTCGTCATCAGATCTCCAATCAACTATATCCTCTGGTACGAATTCTCCTTCCTCCAACTCCTCTATCTCTTCTTCAAAATCAAATTCCATCATTTCTTCCTCAATATCTCTCAAAGCGTCTATCATTTCGCTTTCATAGGTCTTTGAGGGACCAGCTTCACCTCCTTCCCCTCCTTCAACACCAGTCTGCCTTGGCTCCCCCTGAAGTTCAGCATGTTGAGCAGCTATAAATATATTGGCTCACTGTCTTTAGGTGCATCGGGATCATTGCCTTCGTCATCATCTCTTCTCAATACTTTAGCATCCCTGCAACTATTCTCCCCCTGAGCCTTTAGGTTTTTCATTAATTGCTCAATCAGGGATCACATAGTGCGGATCTCGGCAGCCTGGTCGGCGACGAAAGTTTTCAGCTCTAGATTTTCTTTATCAATATTTGCATTGTGTGCCTGAAGTTCGCCGACGGCTTTCGTAAGCTGGAATATTTGGACTTATTGGAAATCAACCTTGCTTCTGAGCTCAGAAAACCGTTGATTGTCAATGAAGGTGGATGAGGTTGATGGTATGGATGTGATAGGTGACGGGGTGATCGGTGGTGGAATTGATGATTGAACAGGTGGTGGTGGTGGTGGTGGTGGTGGAATGGCTGTTTGAGCTGATGGCTGAGCGGTTGGAATTTCTGGCTCAGAAGCAGAGGCCGATGAAGCTCCCTGCATAAAAGGATGCCTTTTGGCCCTATGTCTAGGCACCAAAGGAGTAGTATCCTCAATCTCGAAATCGGAATCAACCTCATCCGAATCCCTAGACACTCTTCTTTTCTCTGCCTCTTGATTTATCACCATTATTCGGGATCCATATGTGCTTATGCGGATAGACGGGTCTACTGTCTCTTCCTCAACCTCAATCTCTTCTACTTCTTCTGATTCAGAATCAGATGTCGACTCAGGTTGACCTTCTTCCTCTGGCACATAATCCTCTATCTGGCGAAAAATATCATCTTCACCAGTTGGTGGTTCCAGAATATCTCCAACGAGCTCAGAAGTAATCGCTTCATTTGCAAGCGGCCCTTGTGCCCATATTTCTTCCAATGTTTCCATCCGTGGATCAGTTACGGGGGCTACAGTTGAAGGGCCTGCAGCGTCCGTTGACGGACCTGCTTCTTCAGACTCCTGAACTCTGCTTGATGAAGGCCTAGTAGCTTGAGTCTGTCTAACTGAAGGTCTCTGCCTCCTCCTTTGTTGTTGCTGAGGCCTCTGTTGTTGCTGTTGCTGTTGCGGCTGTTGCTGAACTTGAACTTACCCAGCCCAGTTGGCACCTTCAGGGGCTTGAAAATCCGGATTCACCACAGCACCAAAAAGTGGTGCCTCCACTGGTCTAACCAAAGCACCCCTATGGGCTTGACAATCAGCAAAAATCCTTTTGTCGATTACAACAGCACTTTGAATTTCGGATAATTGCGGCAAATTCGGCAAAAAATGTCGGATCAACATCATCACGAACCTCGGATACAATAAAAATCTTTCTCTTGTTGGAGCTGTTATTTGGTAAACAAACTCCGCAAAGAACATTTCCGAATAACTGAACTTCTGATTGTAGACCAACGCTATCATTGCCGATTGGATCTTTGATACAATGTAATCAAAACCTGCTTTCTTCGGAGCGAAGCACACCATGAAGACGTGTGCAAGATATCTCCACTGCCCGATTAAACCGCTTTTCATATATGACGCCTTAGTCACATCAAGGCCATACCCCATTCATAAGAATGCTGCTTGGCGAACTTCCAGCGGGAAGTCAATTGGCCCATTTTCTTGCTCGGCAGAACCCAACTCCAAGACTCTGCGTAACCCATCTGCTGAGAATACAAGGGGCTGTCCCGCTATTCTGGTCCTTAATACAGTCGGAGTAACTGTACAATCAACCTACAAGTGATCCCAAAAATATCGAACATACGGCAGTACTATCTGAACGTTGTGCGAAAGGGCATAAATAACCCTTGAAGCGGCCAAAAAATCCACCATCTGGCGGAATGCCTGAGCTTCAGGCAGCTCACGGTCTGGAGAAATGACCACTTACCACTTGTAAGGTCTTGACACTACGGATCTATCTCAATGCGACACCGTCCAACGAGTGCGGAATCCTCGTTAGCGGCTTGACGGTAAGATCACACTCACGGGAACACGGAGACTACCACTGTGTTATACGAACGACGACGAACGTAGCTACACGATGATTCTCTCTGAAAACAATCTCTGAATACTAGTAAACTCGAGATCCCCTTTGCTTAATCACGCTCTGAAATTCTGCAAAGTCTGATAATTATTCGAGTTAATCCTTAATTATACTGACAGTTTCTAGTTTGTCTTGGGACAAAGTCGAATCAGGCCCAAGGCCCATTCGAATTTGTCCACTTGACAAATTCGAATTTACCTTAAGCACAAATTCGATTTTAGATCAAATTCGAATTTCACTATCAAACTTATGTTTGATTTTCTGTTTTAACTTATGTTTGAATATATCTTTGAACTTATGTTTGAACTTCTTGTAATACGTTACACCAAGTTCAAACATACAAACAATAAATATCAAACACACAAAATCACATATGTCAAACACTATTCAATATTCAATACCAAGTTACTTGAGTTACACAAAATGCTAACAAAACTTAGACTGCTATCGTCACACAGAGTGTACTAACAATTGGTGACATCAACAAAGGGGTACAAACAATATGGGACAGCTTAGGAACCCTTTGTACGTTTTCTAGCTTTGTGTCCCTGATAAAGCCAATAAAAAGTGGATGATGCTTTAAAAGATTTCAATTGGATCACTGCTATGCTAGAAGAGCTCAATAAGTTTGAGAGAAATAAAGTATGGAAGCTGGTCGCTGTTCCTAAAGGCAAAACTATAATTGGCACCAAGTGGGTTTTCAGGAATAAGATGGATGAGCAAGGTCATGTCATTAGAAATAAGGCAAGACTGGTTGCTCAGGGCTATAGACAAGAAGAAGGGATAGACTATGATGAAACATTTGCTCCAGTGGCCAGGTTAGAAGCAATTCGTTTGTTTCTAGTCTATGCTGCCCACAAGAGCATGAAGGTATTTCAAATGGATGTGAAGAGTGCATTTTTAAATGGCAAGCTGCAAGAAGAAGTATATGTCAAGCAGCCTCCAGGTTTTGAAAATGAACAACACCCAGGTTTTGTGTATTAGCTGGACAAAGCCCTCTATGGTCTAAAACAAGCCCCTAGAGCCTGGTATGACACTCTTACTGATTTCCTTATGAGCAATGGCTACTCCAGAGGTAAAGTAGATACCACATTGTTCATAAAGAATGTGAAGTCTGATATTATGCTTGTTCAAATTTATGTGGTTGACATAATATTTGGATCTACAAGTGAGCAGTTGTGAAAGAATTTTTCACTACTCACGAAATCAAAATATGAAATGAGCATGATGGGTGAACTTACTTTCCTTCTAGGATTACAGGTTAAACAAACCTCAAATGGAATTTTTATTAATCAAAGAAAGTATACTTTAGATCTTTTGAAAAAGTTTAAATTTGATCAAAGTTCTCCCATCAAAACCGCGATGGCAACGAAAGGAAAATTGGATGCTGATGCCAGTTGTATAGCTATTTCAGTAACAGCTTACAAAGGCATGATTGGGAGCTTGCTATACTTAACTGCTAGTAGACCAGATATTATGTTTGCTACGTGTTTATGTGCTAGATTTCAAGCTGATCCTAAGGAATCACATCTAGCTGCTGTAAAAAGAATCTTCAGATACCTAAAGGGTACACCAGGTTTGGGCCTTTGGTATCCCAAAGACTCCAGCCTTGAGCTAGTTGGATATTCAGATTCTAATTTTACAGGATGCAGGCTAGATAGAAAAAGCACAACAGGTGGATGTCAACTCCTTGGTGGAAAGTTAATCAGCTGAGTACATTGTTGCTGAAAGATGTTGTGGGCAGATTCTATGGATGCAGCATCAGCTTGAGGATTATGGACTTGTATATAGGAAAACTCCTATTCTGTGTGATAATACAAGTGCCATAACCATTTCCAACAATCCAGTCTTTCATTCCAGAACAAAGCATATAAAAGTCAGACATCACTTTATCAGAGATCACATTCAGAACGGCAATGTGGAGGTAAGTTTTATTTCCACAGATGAACAGCTTGCAGACATTTTCACCAAGCCTCTTGATGAAAACAGGTTTAATTACCTTGTAAGCAAGCTGGACATGTTAATTAAAAGTGACTAAGTGTCATTGATGCTTTAAGAGATCGCATGTTTCAAACAGTTCAAATTTCTCAGAACAGCTTAGACAAAACTGGCTCTGCGTGTTCTATACTTAGCAAATTTCTGAAAACTTGGACAGCTTGGACGTATAACAGTCTTGACAAAATACGTTTTAACTTCATACCTAATCTATTGTACAAACCTCCAACCTGCTCACTCTCTCAATCCGTCATACAAGACATTGTCTTGTAACCTGATCAGCTATTGAACAGAAACATGTTCTCATCTAGCTGCACAGGTTGAATGAACAGTTTGGGAATGATCAGTTTATGATGAAACCTGTTCATCACAGGTTTGAACAACAGCTTGGATCATTAGTTTTAGTTACCTTTATTCGTAATTAAGTTACTTAATTTCTGTATTTATTTAACTTAATTACTTGCGGATAATGTTTGTTAACTTGTGTTAGTAGTTAAAAAGGTTCAAGTGGTCTGACAACCGTTCTGACATGGCAAACCGTTCCGTTTTCCGTTAAAGAACATTTCAAATCAACCGCCCAAATCTTTCTCTCTCCAACTTACTCACATTCAAATCCTATAAATACCTCCTTCGCTGTTTCATCTTCTTCTTCTCAACTGCTTCAATAACTACCTGAAAAACCCTAAATCGACTAAGTGTCCAGCATCCTTCATTCCACTACTCTCAAATGGCTCACGAAAACAAACCCCTGCTTCCAGTTTTCGTTGGTGATGATGTCGAAAAACATCCTTCAGTCATCAGGATGCTCACTCTGAAACCCACTAATTATATAGCCAACCTAACCATTCCCAAAAACTATGTGGGAAAGGGTTATGAAAAAATGGTGGAGTTTCTGCAAGTTCACCCCCTACATTACGCTACGACTGCCTCTCCTGGTGTCTTGTACCAGGAGATGGTGTACGAGTTTTGGTACACTTGTGATTATGATACATCAACCAAAATCATCAGGGGAACCATGCTCAATGGGACTTAGACCATTGAGATAACCACTGCTCTTCTCAGGGAAGTCCTTCATCTACCTGTTGCTGACACATACGACAAACCACAACATGAGAATGATCAGATGGGCAATCTCCTACGCTTCTATGGTGTAGTAGAACCCAGGGTTGGAGCCACATTGTTCAGAATGGATTTATCACCCACATATAGTTTCTTATTTGCCTCAGTGGTGATGTCTTTTGGCAGCAAAGTTGGTTCTTTTGACCAGCTTTGCAGGGATGAAATTCCTATAGTCCTGCAGTTTGTGGATGGGACTACACTGAACATGGCCAGATGGATTTTCGACAATATGAGGAACTTGAAACAAGAACATCGCCCTACTGCTATAAGATACCCAAGGTTTCTAAGTCTCATATTCAAACATGTCTGTGGTGAGCATCTCTAACAAGTCTCAACCTTTGTTAACTACTGCTGCATTCCCTGTCATTGGGAATAGAGTCTTTTATACTCCAATAGTCGACAATGAGCCTCCTCAATCTACTCCAATGAGGAGGTTACTTGGTTTGGTGGAAGGCCCCTCTACTGTGAGGGTGGATCCAGTGGCTGCTCCAAAGAGAAAATCCAAATCCAGGCCCAAGGTGATTTAAAGGGCCCTGAAATCGACTGAAGCTGAGCATGTCCTCAAGAAGGCTTAAACAGTTAAGTCAAAGTCTGCCCCATCAGCCTCAGTGGCTAAGGGGAAGCAGACTTCTCACCCTGGTTCATATTGTTGAACCTGAAGCCTTTGTGGCTGGTGCCTCCGTGGCACCTGAGACCATGGAACAGGTTAACCCTCCTGTTCCTGACCCAGTCTCACCTCCAGTCCAAAGAGAACCCCTCATCACTTCTCCACAACATCCATCCTCCACTTCATCCCACAAATCATACAATAGACGTAAATCCTTAGCCAAAAAGAAACCATCATCCCACACTAGCCCCTTTGACCCCTCCCAACAGGAGGCAGTGGAAAAAGAAGCATCCCCTGATGCTTCTCCTATTTTGGGAGAAAGTCCAGCACATTTGGAGCAGGGTTCACTCCAATAAGAGTCAACCCAGAGTCAGCCTAGACCCTCTGGTTCCTCCCAACAGGAACCAGTTGTACAAAAGGAGACTACCACATCCACTATCCCAGCCTCCCAACAGGCTGAGGATATTGAAAGACAGGAGTTCACTCCACTCCACACTAAGTTCACACAGTCTCCACCTCATAATTCTCTTACACCAACTGAGTATGCACGAGGTGCTAAAACTGCTGGAACAGACCATCCAGCAGATCAGCCTCAAACTTCTGCTCCAGGTGACGCAACTGTTCTACACCCAACAGCTGTTGAAGGACCCTCATCCCAAGCTGATGAACCTGAAGGAATGTACCATCCCTCTGGTGAGGCTGCTCCCCAAATGCAAATTCCATCATCAGGTTTCATCACTGATGATGTTAAAATGCACATCCCCTCTCCCCATGAAGAGGTACTCGCAAACCAAGGTACTACTGAGGGAACCACCCCAGGTCTTAATAAAGGTGCTACAACATAAGCAGCATCAGAAAGGCCACCAACTCCTACCACTTCACCTCATGATACAGATATAGCCACTGCTGAAGGTTCCTTTGACCCTGCCAAGCTGGGTCATCTCACATATGCCCAGGCTATGGAATTACTATCCAAACTCTCCCTGCCTTCCCCTACTAATCCCCAAACCCCTGCCTCTTCCTCATCACATTCACATTCTTCACCCTCTACCCAATCCAAACATTCCACACATACTCCTCCATCTCCCAAAGATCTTCCTTTAAAGGATCAGCTCTCTTTGCTGACCAACAAAGTTGGTTCTTTGGAAGCCTCAAGCACCTCCCAACCTTCTATTATCTCAGACTCTGTGTCTGCTCAGCTTAAGGGGTTCCTTGATTCGTTCAAGACTTCCTTTCTAACCCCTGCTCCCCAAACTAATCAATCCTCTCAGCTACTTGCCCTCACTGCACAGCTGCAAACACTCTCCACTACTCCATTTTGGCCATATTGAACACCTTAGTGGTCTCTTTGTCAAATTCTGTGTAATCAAACCTTAATGATATGCAAGATTCTCTTGAATTAAATCTTGCACAACTTCAAAGTTTGTTGTTCACAGCTTCTGACAGGGAAGCCGTTGCAAAGCTGTCATCTCTTGCTACTTCCCACTCTCCCTCCCTTCCCACCTGTGTTACCCAACTTGCAGAGGTAAAGGACAACTTGGTTTTCTTAGTGCATAGCCTTGTTGGTTCCAAACCTACTGCCAAAACTGCTACCCAACCTGCAGAATTCGTTTCTTCAGACAAACCCATTGTTGAAGGCTCTGTGCCATCTCCTTCAAAGGGGGAGAAGATATCTGCCTCAAAGACCAAGTCTAAGGGGAAGAAATCTTCATCTCCCTCTAAGGAGAAATCAGCATCAGTGGGACAAGCAGCATGTGTCTCCCAAACAGGTCCTACTGTGGATGTCTCCAAAACAACTGAAGTTGCTCAGCCTACTCAGGTTGGATCTCCAAACCCTGCACCATCTAAGGGGGAGGAATCCATTCCTGGGAACAGGCCAAGTAGAAGGAGACATCTAATATTGGAGCAAACTAAAGAAGAAGAAGAAGAGGAACCTGAAGCTGTCATAACCACAACAGCCAAAGAAAAGAGGAAAGCCACAGTGGACCCTGACTACCTCAAAGCTGCTCAACTAAAATTTGATAAGGCTCTGGCCAAAGAAATGGGTGTTCCTATGGAGACCTATTATCAATTCAAAGAAGAACAGCTTCGATCCATTGAAAGGCTAAAGAGAGAAGAAGCCTCTACAAAAGCTGCAAAGGCCTTTGCACACAAGGAGGCAAGAAAAGCTAAATGCCTTCCTTGGATGTCCAAAAGAAACTGCTAGAGGCTGTCAGTGAGTCAATGGCTGAGAAAGAAGGAGAGAAAGAACAGGGTGCTCATGTCTCTGTGATCAAGTCTAAGCCAGCATCCTCCTTTGCAAGAGCCCAAATACACTTTGACAACTTGGAAAGGAAGAAAATCTTTGATGTTGCCAACAGAAGGCTTGCAAAGGAAACAATTGTCAAAGTTGTTCCCATATTAAAGAAAGGCAAACAGTGGAAGCTTCAATTAACCAGGGTAGGTGCTGAAGGTCCAGAATTGGAAGCATATGAACACACTGATGTTGCTCAAATGGGGTGCATAGAATCGGTATAATTGGCAGTTGCCCTGAGTCAGTCTAAGTCTGAAACTTCTAAGACTATCAGAGCATATGTCAAAACATTAATGGAAAGAGTTAAGAATCTTGGCCTAATTACAGAAGAACAAATCAAGGGTACCTCAGTAGTTAAACCCAAGATTAAGGCCAGGAAAAGGAGGAAGGATACTGAGATGGAAGAACACTTAATAATAATTGATCAAGGTGATGTAGCTGTTGAGATCAAAGGAGTAGATCATAGCCTGTCCAGAGGAGTGGAACCTGAGGAAGAAAAACTAATAGAGGAACCTGAGCTCGGGGTATTTTTTGTAGATCCCCTATCAAAGAAAAATTATTTCCAGAGAGCATCAGTTTTGCAAAAGGTTGGTCTTAAGCAGCTCATTGCTTTTAGACTTGCTAACTCCTTCAAACAATATGCAAGATGGAGAGCAGCTATCTGGGAATGGCTCAAAGGGTTCCATGAGAAAGGAGAGCTTCAGCATCCTAACTTCATGTTCCTCAGAAATGAGACGGAGGAAATTGAAGAAACTAGGGAGCATTTCGAACAAATGTTCGAAGAAGAACCACAACAGCTTGGAGGTCCTTCTGCTGCTGAGTAGATGAAGAATGAAAGTTGTCAATAAGTTGGACAGACTTGCCTTTATTTGCTCCCACTATCAACAGTCCAAAATTTGTTGAAACTGTTCCTTGTACATATGTTGTACTTTACATTAGTTGTAATTTTCTTATTACAACAGTTGTAATCTACTTTAGTACATTAGTTGTTCTCTCGAAAGAACATGTATTGTTTGTAATCAAAATCAGTATATATAAACTTATCCTTTACTTTACTTCAATGTTGTAATTTCATTTCAGCAAAGTGTATTGTAAAAATATATAGTGATTATTGATAGAATCAGCTTAGACTAATTATTGCAAATAAGGGGAGATTGTTAGGAACAAAAAGGCCTAAGTCAAACATGTTCTACGTCTTAGGGGGAGATTTTTAATCAAACCTGTTTGATGCACTTAAAGGTATAATTTAAGGCCTGTTAATGCCTTATTGAAACCTGATAAGTGATTTGCAATATTAGTCAAAGATGTTTACCCTGTTGCATTTGTTGCAACTAAGGCAGATAGTTCAAACTGTTCTATTCTGTTGTACAGGCTGGACATAAACTGTCTACGCTGCTCTATCCTGTTGAGCAGCTTGGACAAATTCTAAGTGTTCTATTCTTTGTGAACAGAATCTGTTCTTTGTGAACAGATGATGAAGCTAGATTAATTAGCTCGTTCTCTCTCTCTCGTTACCAAGAAACAACACACGCTAGCTTCGAATCAACATAGATATGGTGTTTTGTTGTTTAAAAAATTTTGAAACAACACAGTCGGTTTCGTGTCCCCCTATCTATTCGGTTTGTTGATGTCTCCTCATTGTATCGACCTCCTCCGTCCACTATTGTCTCGTTCTCTCTCTTGTCACCACCAAGCAACACAGATCTGGAGACCTTTTTACTTTTTATATGTCTTGATTCAAACATGAACAAATCTTGTAAAGTTTTATAGTCATCGAGAGAAAATTGGATGTTTGTTGTAAACCACGAAGGAGATTGAAGGTTTGATATTTGAATGGATTTTTACCACATGTTCATCTATCATTTGTATAATTTCTTTAAGTTATATGATTTCATATTTCTTTCTTTATAAATTTGAACATGACATGCTATCGAATTTCTTTGTATTTGTATCAATGGATTCTGGATCTTTTAAAGTGTTTGAAATTAAAATCCAAGTGCTTTTTATGTTCTTGAGTAGTTGATAAATATTTTGTATATTTTGGTTAAAATATTTTGTATCTTCTTGAGTAGTGGCTATTAAAATATTTTTTATGTGTTTTTTATGTTCTTAAGTAGTGGCTAAATATTATGTATAGTTTTGTCTTTCTATGTTCTTGAGACGATAGTGGACGGAGGAGGTCGAGACGATGAGGAGGCAACAACAAACCGAATAGATACGGGGACACGAAACCGACTATGTTGTTTCAATCATTTTTGAACAAGAAAAAACCATATATATGTTGATTCGAATCTAGCGTGTGTTGTTTCTTGGTGATGAGAGAGAGAGAGAGAGAGAGAGAGAGAGAGAGAGAGAGATAAATAGATATATATATATATATATATATATATATATATATATATATATATAGAGAGAGAGAGAGAGAGAGAGAGAGAGAGAGAACGAGTCTTTGATTCTAGCTTCATCATCTTCCATCTTGACAAAAAAAAAATCTTTGATAATAATTTGGGGTGTTCGGGCATAAAATGGGATGTTTGGTGACAAAATTAATGGTGTTTGGTTACAAAGGAGGATGTTTGGTAGTAGGTGACTTACTATAATAGGTTTATAGGTCACCCGTTGCTGTAAATGATAAAAAAACATAAAAGTTATAACTATTGATGATAAAAATAAATAATGTTGCTATAAATGGTAAAAAGGTGAAAATTGTTGCTATTTTCGGCATATAACCATATATATATTGAGGTTCAATGGGGAACTTGATGCATTGGGAACACTGAGAAAACCAAAAATGCATAAAAGACAATTTAGAAATGACAAATATATTTATTATTAAATCATAACTAATTAGAATTTAAAAGATATTTTAATAACCTTCATAATTAGATGTAATAAATTTAGGAAATAAAATCTCTAAATTAACTATTATCCCATTTAATTCTCCTCATTTCTCACGACCTCTTTCTCTCTCACTCACACACACACACACACACTTTGGCCGCCCCCCCCCCCCCTCTCCCTCTCCATGGTCGGCCCGTCGCCCTGTCTCCTTCTCCATGGTCGGCGACCACCCGCCGCCCTCTCTCTCCCTCCCACATGGCCGGTGACCGCCACCCTCTCTCTTGGGCGAACACAAGATGATGCAGATGAAGCCGAGGACGAATAACATGATGCAAACGATGAAGATGAACATGCAAAAGATGAAAATGAAGATGCATCATGTTTGAAGATGAATTCACTGAAATACATCGTGTTTGAAGATAAATCTGATATAATGAATCATGTTTGAAGATGAATCCGATGAATCCGATGAAGATGCATCATGTTTTAAAATGAATCCTATGAAGATGCATTGTGTTTGACAACGATGATGATGATGACAAACAAGAAGATGACCGAAAATTATTGGTGACAAAGGATGAACAAGATACATCATGAATCTTGAACGGTTACTATTAGATGCATCATGTATTGTTTAGATTTTGTAGTTTCGAATTTGTTTAGATCTTGTAATTTTGGAAGTGTATTAATTTAGTTTATTTTAGCATTTATTGTTTGATTATTTGATTAAATATTCAATTAACATAAAATTAAAATTTAATTGACTAGGTATATTATTTTTCCCAAAATACCCTTATGCATACCAAAGACGTGCATCGTGTGATGCACATTTAATCATTTAATCTAAGGGTTGTGGTTAAAACCATTTTTTTGAATTTTTTTTCATAATCATGTTTAAATTAATAATACAAGACTACTTGCAAAAAATCACACATAAACACACACTAGAACTATTATCGACTAGTTCACATCATTTACATGTTCGTTAAGATAAAATGTTCCATTTGTTAGGCACAAAATGGCCTCAGTCAAACCTGTTCTACATCTGAGGGGGAGATTTCTAATCAAACATGTTGATGCATTTGAAGGTTGAAATTAAGGCCTGTTATATGCCTTATTGAAGCCCAAAAATGATTTGCAATATCAGTCTAAAGCTGTTCTATATGTTGCATGTGTTGCAACTAAGACAGTTTCTCCAAGCTGCTCTGTCTGCTGAACAGGCTGGACATAAACTGTCTACGCTGCTCTATACTGGTGAGCAGCTTGGGCACTTTTCAAGTGTTCTGTTCTTTGTGAACAGAACCTGTTCTTTGTGAACAGGCTAAACACTTTATGGAATGCGTTTCCAAGTCATCATGTATTGTTTTTGGCTAATAGATCAGTTTACAAAGTCGAAGACAAAGTGGAAAACAGAACTGCTCAACCTGCCCACGTTGTTCTGCAACATGAAGACAAAAGGATATTTTAAAAAGGGTGACAGACCTTTTTCTTATATCAAAATAGGCCTTTACAAGGAAGAAAGACGCAAAGTTGACATTCCTAAATTAGTTAAAGGCAATGCAACATTAGACAAAGTGAAAAGACAAAAGTTCTGCACATATGAAGACAAGTCTGCTTTTCAGAAAAGTGCAGAAAAGTTATGTTGTCTTTTCAAACAAGACTTCTCCTTTTTCATTCCGTCCAATGAAGAAGTTTCTCTTAGATCCTCTGAGAGAGTATAAAAGGAAGCTTCTAAGGTCAGAGAGTATAAGCAAGCCAAAAAAAGGCTAAGTGCTGAAACCAAGAGTGAACGTGCAAGTGTGTTTTTCATGCATGCAAGTCTGATTGTGTAATACAGTTTCTTTGTGTCTAAGCTGTTCTACATAAGTTGTTCCTCTGAGTCTTGTAAACACAGTGAGTGCTTCTTAGTGAGTGTATTCATTGTTAACTAGTTTGAGTCTGTCTTAGACTAGTGAATATACTGTTGTATCTGTCATCTCAGCTTGAACATTTCCGCATTCAAGCTTGTTTGTAATTAACAATTTGTTGATAATACATACAAACATTGAGAAAATAGTGTGTAGTTTTTAAATAGCTGTATTCACCCCCCCTCTACAGCTTAAAGCTATATACTTTGGGAACCTCTCGGGACCTACAACTGGTATCAGAGCAGTTTAGAGTGTGTGTCATTCTAGATCTCTCATTTTCCCAAGTTTCCATGGACAACAGTGCTGCAAATTCCTCATACTATGACAATGGCTCAATGGGCAAACCTCCTAAGTTCAATCATCAGAACTTTTCTGGTTGGAAGTGCAGAATGATGCTCTACTTAGAGAATCTGGATGTACAACTACCAGAAATTGTAATGGAGGGTCCTTATGTGCCAACCTCTGTTACTACAATAACTCCTGCTGTTGAAGGAGCAGCTCCTGAGATCAGAACATTTGAGAAAGCAAAAGCTCAATGGTCTGATGAAGACAAAAGATTGGTGGCTCTTGATGCAAAAGCCAGAAACAATCTAGTCATCTCCTTGCCTGATGATGTGTTCAAACAGGTTGAGAAGATGAAGACTGCCAAGGAGATGTGGGATACTCTGTGTACCGTCTATGATGGACCCACAATCACACTGGATAACAGGATTAACAATCTTGTTAGACAGTATGAACTCTTCTTTGCAAAACCAAAGGAGACTCTCACAGAAACCTACACCAGGTTTACTGCTCTTGTGAATGATCTCAAAGCTGTTGGGATCACTAAGGACAGCCTTACTCTGGTGAACAAGTTTTTGGACATCCTCCCTGAAGAATGGAATTACTTTTCAACAATTTCAAGAAATTCAGGTACAATCAGAAGTATGGATCTTGTCAACTTGTATGGATCTTTACTAAATGATGAACAGTCAAGGCAACAGAAGAGAAATGCCTTGGAGATGTCTAAAAGAGGTGCAGCCTTTGTGGCTAATGTGAGACAGTCTGTGAGTCAGGTGAGTGATGTGTTCACTCAACCTGATCAACAGGATGATGATAAGGAGGAAGTGTCATATGAGGAAGATAATGCAGATCTTGCTGACCAGGATGATGAGCAAATGATAGCTATGCTTGTCAAAAGGTTCAACAAGAAAAGGTTTGGAAGAAACATGCTGCAAGGAAGTTCGGGTGTTGGGAAAAAGAAGGCATTTGATAAATCCAAGGCTGAGTGCTTCAAATGTGGCAAAACTGGCCATATAGCTGCTGACTGTGTGTCGAAAGCTGTTGGACAGTCATCCAAACCATACAAGACAAACAAGGATGATGGTTATAGGGTTAAGTATCTCATGGCCATGGCTAAGCTGAGGAAGTTGGAAAACTCAGTGGGTTCCAACCGCCAAAAGGGACTCATGGCAGAGACTTGTGATTGGGAGGAATCTGATTCATCATCTGATGAAGAAGACAATCAATGTCTGATGGCCAACACTGATGTCCCATCAACAAGCAGTTTCAAACAGGATATGGCTGAAGCTGAAGCTTTTAGCAGCTTAGAGAACTGGAATCCTACAATGATGTATAAGGTACAAAATTTTATGGCTTACAGTTCTGAAGAAAAGATTAAGATGTTTGAATATATGCTAGTTGATTTGAAAGCTGCTGTTGAGAAGCATGATGCTTTATTATCTGAAATCTCCAAGCTTAAAACTGATCTTAAAACAAAATCCAGCAAATTGACAGTTTCCATCAGTTGGAAACTGAGCTTGATGAACACATCAACTCTATTTTACTGGAAGAAAAGAGAGAAACAGATATAAAGCATGCTAAGCTTCAAAGGATAGTTGACTCTTGGTGCCAATCTGCACAAAAAGTCAGCCATTGTATAAGTCAACAGATCCCTGCTCAAATTCAAGCCTATCTTGGAGGGGATCTTGATACAGCAGCTTCCATTGTTGAAATTAATAATCTGAAAGAAGATTTATCCACTCTTGGTGAGCTTCCAAACACTTTTGTTCAAAAAGTAAATGGTAAACTAATTTCAACAAACAGGTTTGTCAGGCCTCAAAATACTGACAGCTCGTGTGAACCTAGCTCAAAAGCTGGTGTTGGAATGTGTTCTCCACCAATCCAGCCGGCTAAGTGCTCTGCTGATTCACACAAGCAAAAGAAAGGAAAACATGTCCAAACTACAGCTGTGGATACTAAACCTGTTGACAAAACAGGTTTTGTGTCCAAAGCTGATGGTAAAAGACATAATAATCCTTTTGATGCTAAACATTTTGAAAACAAGTTTTCAAAAGTTAAGCAGTCTGTTTTCAACAAGGGCAAGTCTCATGTTGAAAGCAAACCTGCTGTGATTTCTAATAAGTTTACTAATCATAGTGGTAAACTGGTTTTACATGAAAATAAGTTTTTCAAAACCAGAAACAATGATTATGTTGATAGGCAGCATAAATCACGTCTCAGTAATGAAAAAGGCAAAGCCATTGCTCACCCTGAGAAACATGGGAATAAGTTTCCCAAACCTGTGGAAGTTCAAAAGCCAATTAAGCTGCCTGTCTTTGACATTTGTCCTCCTAAAAGGAGGAAAGAAGAGACAAACAAAGCTGTGATTTTTGAATCCTCCATTCAAGCTGTTGATTCATCAAATAGTAATAAAGTTGCTAAAACTGCTAAAAGAATCAACAAAAATAACTCAGAATGTGTTTCTGAAAGTTCTTCTTCCAAAAATACTAAAAAGAGAAAATGTTATAAATGTGGAAAGAAGACACATCTGGCCAAAGACTGTCCTGAATCTGAGGACATGAGGCCTGTTGACTCTGATAGTTCTCTCACAGCTGTTACAAGCAGTGTTGGAAACATCTCAGTCAATAAAAATGGTATCCAAGCTGACACCATTCAAATTGGGAATATTAGTGTGGATATTATAAGTCCATCAACCAATGTTGATGAAGTAGGAGAACTCATCTCTGTGATGAGTTCCCCTAAAAGTAACTAATATTTCTCTTATCACTCTGCAGGAAAAACAACCTTCCCAGGTTTGGTACTTAGACAGTGGCTGCTCAGGGCACATGACAGGTTGTAAAGAATTGCTGAGTGATCTCAGGCCTGAAAAAGGGCCAAAAGTCACATTTGGTGACAATGTACAGGGATCCACTGAGGGATATGGAACCTTTAAAGCTGGTGCTGCTGTGTTCAAAAGAGTGGCTATGTGGTTGGGCCAAAACATAATCTTGTTAGCATAAGCCAACTGTGTGATGCTGGCTACAAGGTTAACTTTGATGAGCACTTGGGTTACATATTGGATCCCCAAGGCAAAGTTGTGCTATGTGCTCAACGAAAGAAAGGTGTATATGTTGTGGACATGCATCTGTTGATTCCACAACTGAAACCTGCTTTCTCACAAGAACAAATGCAGACTTAAACTGGTTATGGCACAAAAGGCTGTCACATCTGAACTTCAAGAACATCAATAAACTCTGTAAGAAAGAGTTGGTGACAGGTTTGCCCTCTATAACCTTTGTTAAAGATAAACTCTGCACAGCTTGTGAAAAAAGGCAAGCAGAGGAAAACATCTTTTAAATCCAAACATAATTTTTTTATTGATACTCCACTCTTCTTAATCCACATGGACTTGTTTGGACCTGTAAATGTCCCAAGTCTAGGAGGAAGAAGATACACTCTAGTAATGGTTGATGAGTTCTCCAGGTACACATGGGTGATCTTTCTGAAGAGTAAAGGAGAGGCTGCTAGAGAAATTATTGGATTTGTGAAAAAGATGGAGATGCTGAACTATGCTCAAGTGAAGCAGCTTAGAAGTGATCATGGTACTGAATTCAGAAACAGTACTCTTGAAGACTTCTGTGAAGAGAAAGGAATTACTCAAAACTTTTCAGCTGTAAGAACTCCACAACAAAATGGAGTTGCTGAAAGGAGAAACAGAACTCTTATTGAAGCTGCTCGAACCATGCTGTGTGCATCAGGTTTACCTTCATCATTCTGGGCTGAAGCTGTCAACACTGCCTGCTTCACTCAAAACAGATCCTTAGTGGTAAAAAGGTTGAACAAGACTCCTTATGAGCTGCTCAAAGGAAGGAAACCAAATGTCAGTTACTTCCATGTGTTTGGGTGTCCCTGTTTCATTCTGAATCAGAGGGACCAACTGACAAAGTTTGAACCTAAAGCTGATGAAGGTGTGTTTGTTGGCTACTCTGCTATCTCTAAAGCCTACAGAATATACAACAACAAAAGAAAGGTGATAGATGAATCTATCAATGTCACCTTTGAAGAGTCCAAAAATGCTTCCACCAAAGCTGTTCCTGAATCAGTTTTAGGAGAACTCAACTTTGATGATCTGATGCATTCAAACAATGAAGAGGACTCAAAAGCTTCCACTACACCATGTGTGGAACCTGTTAACCATGATGGACATGATGATGATTATGTCAATACATCCTGTGTGAATAAATGTACTGACTTAATTACAACTGCATGTCCAGAACCTATCAATGCTGATTTTCCCAGTTCCTCTGCTGATATGTTCAACAGTGGTCAGACATGTTCAACAAGTGAACAGGCTCAAGACATCAGTGTGTCTGAAAACCTTGAGAAACTGTTCAACAGGACCTGCTGAAGATGTTAACAACTCAGGAGAATCATCATTGAAAAATGATCCTAAGTGGATCAGGTGTCACCCCAATGATCAAATAATTGGTGACATCAACAAAGGGATACAAACACGGTGGGACAGCTTAGGAAACTTTTGTATGTTCTCTAGCTTTGTTTCACTAATGGAGCCAAAGAAGGTTGATGAAGCACTAAAAGATGCCAATTGGATCACTGCCATGCAAGAAGAGCTCAATCAGTTTGAGAGAAACAATATATGGAAGCTGGTCCCTGCTCCTAAAGGTAAAACTATAATTGGCACTAAATGGGTCTTCAGGAATAAGATGGATGAGCAAGGTCATGTCATTAGAAATAAGGCAAGACTGGTTGCTCAGGGCTACAGACAGGAGGAAGGAATTGATTATGATGAAACATATGCTCCTGTGGCCAGGCTAGAAGCAATTCGTTTGTATCTAGCCTACGCTGCTCATAAGAGCATTAAGGTATTTCAAATGTATGTGAAGAGTGCATTTTTAAATGGGAAGCTGCAAGAAGAAGTTTATGTCAAGCATTAAGGTATTAAGGTATTTCAAATGTATGTGAAGAGTGCATTCAAACAATGAAGAGGACTCAAAAGCTTCCACTACACCATGTGTGGAACCTGTTAACCATGATGGACATGATGATGATTATGTCAATACATCCTGTGTGAATAAATGTACTGACTTAATTACAATTGCATGTCCAGAACCTATCAATGCTGATTTTCCCAGTTCCTCTGCTGATATGTTCAACAGTGGTCAGACATGTTCAACAAGTGAACAGGCTCAAGACAACAGTGTGTCTGAAAATCTTGAGAGCTGTTCAACAGGACCTGCTGAAGATGTTAACAACTCAGGAGAATCATCATTGAAAAATGATCCTAAGTGGATCAGGTGTCACCCCAATGATCAAATAATTGGTGACATCAACAAAGGGATACAAACACGGTGGGACAGCTTAGGGAACTTTTGTATGTTCTCTAGCTTTGTTTCACTAATGGAGCCAAAGAAGGTTGATGAAGCACTAAAAGATGCCAATTGGATCACTGCCATGCAAGAAGAGCTCAATCAGTTTGAGAGAAACAATATATGGAAGCTGGTCCCTGCTCCTAAAGGTAAAACTATAATTGGCACTAAATGGGTCTTCAGGAATAAGATGGATGAGCAAGGTCATGTCATTATAAATAAGGCAAGACTGGTTGCTCAGGGCTACAGACAGGAGGAAGGAATTGATTATGATGAAACATATGCTCCTGTGGCCAGGCTAGAAGCAATTCGTTTGTATCTAGCCTACGCTGCTCATAAGAGCATTAAGG
This sequence comes from Centrapalus pauciflorus, assembly GCA_020465985.1. Lineage (NCBI taxonomy): Eukaryota > Viridiplantae > Streptophyta > Magnoliopsida > Asterales > Asteraceae > Centrapalus > Centrapalus pauciflorus. Next base: position 342,716 of record JAANYP010001694.1, read on the forward strand.
TATTTCAAATGTATGTGAAGAGTGCATTTTTAAATGGGAAGCTGCAAGAAGAAGTTTATGTCAAGCAGCCTCCAGGTTTTGAAAATGAACAACAACCAGGTTTTGTCTATAAGTTGGACAAAGCTCTCTATGGTCTCAAACAAGCCCCTAGAGCCTGGTATGACACTCTTACTGAGTTCCTTATGAGCAATGGGTATTCCAGAGGTAAAGTGGATACTACACTGTTCATAAAGAAAGTGAAATCTGACATTATGCTTGTTCAAATTTATGTGGATGATATAATATTTGGTTCTACAAATGAGCAGTTGTGCAAGAATTTTTCATTACTCATGAAATCCAAGTATGAAATGAGTATGATGGGAGAACTTACTTTCTTTTTAGGATTACAGGTTAAACAAACCTCAACTGGAATTTTTATAAATCAAAGAAAGTACACTTCAGATCTATCGAAAAAGTTCAAATTTGATCAAAGTTCTCCTATTAAAACCCCAATGGAAACTAATGTAAAATTGGATGCTGATGCCAGTGGCAAAGCTGTTTCAGTAACAGCTTACAGAGGCATGATTGGGAGCTTGCTGTATTTAACTGCTAGTAGACCTGATATTATGTTTGCCACCTGTTTGTGTGCTAGGTTCCAAGCTGATCCAAAGAATCTCATCTAGCTGCTGTTAAAAGAATCTTTAGATACCTAAAGGGTACACCAGGTTTGGGTCTTTGGTATCCCAAAGACTCAAGCCTTGAACTAACAGGTTATTCAGATTCTGATTTTGCAGGCTGCAGGCTAGACAGGAAAAGCACAACAGGAGGATGTCAACTCCTTGGTGGAAAGTTGATCAGTTGGAGTAGCAAGAAGCAGAACTCAGTGTCCACTTCTACTGCTGAAGCTGAGTACATTGCTGTTGGAAGCTGCTGTGGGCAGATTCTGTGGATGCAGCATCAGCTTGAAGATTATGGCCTTGTGTATAGGAAAACTCCTATTCTGTGTGATAATACAAGTGCCATAGCCATCTAAAACAATCCAGTATTTCATTCAAGAACAAAGCATATTGAAGTCAGACATCACTTCATCAGGGATCACATTCAGAAAGGTAATGTGGAGGTAAGTTTTATTTCCACATGAACAGCTTGCAGACATTTTCACCAAACCTCTGGATGAAACAAGGTTTAATTACCTTGTCAGCAAGCTGGGCATGTTAAACAAGAGTGACTAAGTGTTTCTCAAAGGTCTAAATAGCTGTATGTTTCACACTGCTCAAGTTTCTCAGAACAGCTTGGACAGAACAGGTTATACATGTTCTGTACTTAGTCATTTGTCTGAAAAACTTGAATAGCTTGAACATACAACAGGCTGAACAAAATCAGTTTATTCGTCCAGCCTGCTCTGATGGTTCAATCCTCAACCTGTTCATTTCTTCACACTGTCTTACAAGTTTTTCTCTTGTAACTTGTTCACCTATTGAACACAACCTGCTCTTACAAAAGAGAGCAGGCTGGAGGAACAGCTTGAAAAATGAACAGCTTGAAGATTGAACAGCTTGTGAAGACTTTGGTCATCACAGGGTTGACCCACAGCTTAGACCAAAAATTTTAATTACCTTTCTTCAAACTTAAGTTACTTAATTAATGTTTTATTTAACTTAATTATTGCGGATAATGTGGATTACGTGTGTAAGTGATTAAACAGAAATCAAGTGGTCTGACAAACGGTCTGACATGGACAACCGTTCCGTTTTCCGTTAACGACTTTTTCAAATCAAACCGCCCAAAATCTTCTCTCTCATACACACTCACATTCAAATCCTATAAATACCAAACTACTGTTTCATTTTCTTCATCATTTCCAGAAATCCTCAAGAACCCTAAAAATCGACTAAGTGTCTTTTGCTTCTTCACACTTCAAAAGTTCCCAAATGGCTCACAACCCTAATCCCTTTCTCCCAGTGTTCGTTGGTGATGATGTTGTCAAACACTCATCAGTCACCACAATGCTGACCATCAAACCCACAAACTACGTAGCAAACCTCACTATTCCCAAAAACCATGTGGGAAAAGGCTACGATCAAATGGTGGAGTTTCTGCAAGTTCATCCGTTGAACTATGCCATGACTGCAACTCCTGGTGTCCTGTACCAGGAGATGGTGTATGAATTCTGGTACACCTGTTCCTACAATCCCAACACTAAGGTCATCAAATGAACTATTCTTAATGGGACTCAAACCATTGAGATAACTGTTGATCTTCTAAAGGAGGTTCTTCATCTGCCTGTTGCTGAGTCATATGATCTGCCCCAGCCTGAGAACGAGCAAATGGGAAATCTGCTACGCTTCTGTGGTGTAGCAGAACCCAAAATTGGAGCAACATTGTACAGGAAGGATTTGTCTCCTACCTACAGCTTTCTATTTGCTTCGGTGATGATGAGCTTTAGAAGCAAAGTTGGTTCATTTGACCAACTCAGTAGAGATGAAGTTCCAATAGTCCTACAGCTAGTGGATGGGACTACTCTTGACATGGCTACGTGGATCTTTTCGAACCTGAGAAACCTGGTGCAGCAAGAGCCAAGACCAGCTGCTGTTCGTTATCCCAGGTTTCTGAGCCTCATTTTCAGTCATGTTTGTGGTGAGCAACTATACAATTCCCAGCCATTACTTAAGTCTGCTGCATTCCCTGTCATAGGAAATAGAATTTTTCATACTCCTGTACTTCAAAATGAGCCTCCTCTAGCCACACCAATGAGGAGGTTGTTAGGTTTGGTGGAAGGACACTCTGATGTGAGGGTGGATCCAGAAGCTGAGCTCCCGCCAGAAAATCCAAAGCCAGGTCCAAACTTGTCAAGCGGACCCTGGCAACTGCTGAAGCTGGGCCTGTGAAAAAGAAGGCCAAATCAGCTCAGCCTAAGTCTGTACCTTTAGCCTCTGTGGCTGAGGGGGAGTAGACTCCTCACCCTGGTTCATTTGTTGAGCCTGAAGCCTCAGTGGCTGGTGCCTCTGTGGCACAAGAGACCATGGAACAGGCCAGCCCCACTGTTCCTAACCCAGTCTCACACCCTGTCCAAACAGATCCTCTCTCCTCTCCACAATCACCCACTTCATCCATTCACTACCAATGCAAATCTCTCTCCAAAAAGAAACCAGCCAAAAGAACCACCTCCTCTGTTCCCTCTCAACAGGGTTCAGTTGTAAAAGAAGCAACCCCTGCTGCCTCTCCTATTTTGGGAGCAGGTTCAGCCACTTTGGAGCCTGCTTCACTCCAATCTGAGTCTACCTAGAGTCAGCCTAGACCCTCTGGTTCCTCTCAACAGGAACCAGTTGTACAAACGGAGATACCCACATCAACTATCCCAGCCTCCCAACAGGCTGAGGATATTGAAAGACAGGATTCCTCTCCACTCCATACTGTGTCCACACTGTCCCCCACTCATATCTTCTCACACCCTGAGTCTGCACGAGGTGCCCACGCTGCTGGTATAGACCAATCAGCAGCTCAGCCTCAAACTTCTGCTCCCCATGATACAGCTGTTCTACACCAAACAGCTGCTGAGGGACCAACTACCCAAGCTGATGAACCTCAGGGATCACACCATCCCTCTGGTGAGGCTGCTCCCTCCATGCAAACTCCATCAGCAGGTTTCACCACTGCTGATGTTGAAATGCATATCCTATCTCCCAATGATGAGGTGCTTTTAAACCAAGGCACTGCAGAGGGAACCTCTACTGGTCTTCATGAGGATGTTGCAGCACAAGCAGCATCTGAAAGGCCCTCAACATCAACCCCTTCTCCTGGTGATGCAGCTACAGCCGCTGCTGAAGGACCCCTTGACCCATCCAAGCTGGGCCATATCACTTTTGCCCAGGCTATGGAGCTTCTATCAAAAGTTTCTCTTCCCTCTCCATCACATCCCCCTACACCAGCGTCCTCATCCTCTTCTCCATCTACCCAATCTAAACAATCAACCCATACACCTCCATCTCCCAAAGACCTGCCTTTGAAGGATCAGCTTTCCTTGCTGACCAACAAAGTTGGTTCTTTGGAAACTACCATGACCTCTCTACCCTCTCTCATTTCAGACTCTGTGTCTGAACAGCTTAAGGGGTTCTTTGATTCGTTCAAAGAGTCCTTCACTGCTCCTCCACAAACAGATAATTCTCCACAGCTGATAGCACTCACTGCACAGCTGCAAACAGTGTCAAACTCCCTCTCCTCCATTCTTTCACTACAACAGGACTCTGTGTCCTCAATGACAGCCATTTCCCAACAGCTGTCCTCTCTCCTCACCTCTTGCAATTCTACCCAACCTGCCACTTTGGCCAGCTTGACCACATTAATTGGCTCCCTATCTAATAATATGTCTTCAAATCTTGGTGATGTGCAAGATTCTCTTGAATTACATCTTGCACAGCTTCAAAGTTTGCTGTTCACAGCGTCTGATAGGGAAAACATTGTTAAGCTGACCTCCCTAGCTGCTAGTCAATCTTCTTCTCTTCAAACCTGTCTTTCCCAGCTTGCAGAGGTTAAGGACAACTTAGCTTTCTTAGTGACTAGCCTAGTTGGTTCCAGGCCTGCTGCCAAAACTGCTGGTAAGCCTGATGACTTTGTGTCTTCAGGCAGACCGGGTGTTGAAGGTGCTAGTACATCTCCTTCAAAGGGGGAGAAAACTTCCACTCCTAAGGAGAAACCAGTGCCTGCAGCACAAACTGGTCATCCAGCAGGAATTTCTGCAACAGGTACAGTAGAAGGTGCTTCTCATGCTGCTCAGTCTACTCGGGTTGAATCTCCAATCCCTGCTCAGTCTAAGGGGGAGGAATCCATTCCTGGGGGCAGGCCAAGCAGCAGAAGAAGGCATCTGATCCTAGAGGAAGAAGAAGAAGAAGAAGAAAGTCCTGAAGCTGCTACCACTACAGCAGCTAAAGGAAAAGGAATAGCAGAAGATGATCCCATACAGCAGAAACAAGTAGAAGATCAATTTCACAAAGCCAGGGCTAAAGAAATGGGTCTTCCTATGGACAAGTATTTTGAGTTCAGAGAAGAACAGCTTCAAGCCCTGGAAGTGCTTAGAAAAGAAGAAGAATCTGCCAAAGCTGCCAAAGCTTTTGCACTTCAAGAAGCAAAGAAAATTAAAATGTCTACTCTGGAAGTGCAAAAGAAAATATTGGAAGCTGCTAAGGGATCAGCAGGGGAGAAGGAAGCAGAGAAAGAAAAAGGTACTCTGGTCTCTGTGACCAAGCCTATAGTGCCTCAGGAAAGAGTTCAATACCATTTTGACAACCTGGCAAAGAAAAAATTTCAAGATGTTGCTGAAAGAAGGCTTGCCAAGGAAGCAATTGTCAAAGTTGTCCCTATATCAAGAAAAGGCAGTCAGTGGAAGTTAAAAATAACAAGGATGGGTGCAACAGGCCCAGAATTGGAAACATATGACCACACTGACGTAGCACAGATGGGGTACAGAGAATGGATTGAATTGGCAGTTGCCCTGAGTGAGTCAAAGTCAGAAACGGCTAAGACAATCAGGGCATATGTCAAGAAACTAATGGAGAGAGTGAAGAACCTTGGCCTGATCTCCAAAGAAATAAGTGAAGGTGTATTGGTGACACATCCAAAAATTAAGGCCAGGAGGACAAGGAAAGACACTGAAATGGAACTGCTCCTTACACTTATTGAACAAGGCGATTATGCCATTGAAATGAAAGGAGTTGATCACAGCCTGCCAAGTGGAATAGAGTTTGAAGATGGCAAGATTATTGAAGAACCTGAGATAGGGGCATTCTTTGTGGATCCCTTATCTCAGAAGAAATGCTTTCAGAGAGCATCAGATCTGTACAAAGTGGATCTGAGACAACTTGTGGCCTTCAGACTTGCAATTTCATTCAGGCAGTCTAGTAAGTGGAGAGCAGCCATCTGGGATCAGCTCAGAGGCTTCTATGAGAGAGGTGAACTTGAAGATCCCAAGTTCATGATAATAAGAAGTGAAATTCAAGAACTTGAGGATACAAGGGAAGAACTGGAAAAGATGTTTCAGGATCCTCCTCCAGTGTGATGAAGTCCACCTGCCATCTGGCTAGGTGAAGAATGGAAGCTGTCCATCAGTTGGACAGGCTTACCGTTTTCTGCTCCCAACAAAAACAGTCCAATGTACATTAGTTGTACTCTATGTTACATATGTTGTAATTTCCTTTACATTAGTTGTAATATACATCAGTACATCAGTTGTACTTTTGTAAGAACATGTGTTGTTCTAATGTAATCAAAAATCAGTGTATATATAAACTTATCTTTTACTTTATGTTGATGTTGTAATTTTATTTCAGCAAATGTACTGAAAAAATATATAGTGATTTTTGATAAGGCCAGCTTAAACTGGTTATTGCAAATAGGGGGAGATTGTTAGGCACAAAAAGGCCTCAGTCAAACCTGTTCTACATCTGAGGGGGAGACTTCTAATCAAACCTGTTGATGCATTTGAAGGTTGAAATTAAGGCCTGTTATATGCCTTATTGAAGCCCAAAAATGATTTGCAATATCAGTCTAAAGTTGTTCTATATGTTGCATGTGTTGCAACTAAGACAGTTTGTCCAAGCTGCTCTGTCTGCTGAACAGGCTGGACATAAACTGTCTACGCTGCTCTATACTGGTGAGCAGCTTGGGCACTTTTCAAGTGTTCTGTTCTTTGTGAACAGAACCTGTTCTTTGTGAACAGGCTAAACACTTTATGGAATGCGTTTCCAAGTCATCATGTATTGTTTTTGGCTAATAGATCAGTTTACAAAGTCGAAGACAAAGTGGAAAACAGAACTGCTCAACCTGCCCATGATGTTCTGCAACATGAAGACAAAAGGATATTTGAAAAAGGGTGACAGACCTTTTTCTTATATCAAAATAGGCCTTTACAAGGAAGAAAGACGCAAAGTTGACATTCCTAAATTAGTTAAAGGCAATGCAACAGTAGACAAAGTGAAAAGACAAAAGTTCTGCACGTCTGCTTTTCAGAAAAGTGCAGAAAAGTTATGTTGTCTTTTCAAACAAGACTTCTCCTTTTTCATTCCGTCCAATGAAAAAGTTTCTCTTAGATCCTCTGAGAGAGTATAAAAGGAAGCTTCTAAGGTCAGAAAGTATAAGCAATCCAAAAAAAAGGCTAAGTGCTGAAACCAAGAGTGAACGTGCAAGTGTGTTTTTCATGCATGCAAGTCTGATTGTGTATTACAGTTTCTTTGTGTCTAAGCTGTTCAACATAAGCTGTTCCTCTGAGTCTTGTAAACACAGTGAGTGCTTCTTAGTGAGTGTATTCATTGTTAACTAGTTTGAGTCTGTCTTAGACTAGTGAATATACTGTTGTATCTGTCATCTCAGCTTGAACATTTCCGCATTCAAGCTTGTTTGTAATCAACAATTTGTTAATAAAACATACAAACATTGAGAAAATAGTGTGTAGTTTTTAAATAGCTGTATTCACCCCCCCTCTACAGCTTAAAGCTATATACTTTGGGAACCTCTCGGGACCTACACCATTTCATGCAAAATAACAATATGCACATGTTCAAATGTGCAATATGCATGAACATGTGTATATTACGCATTTTTGCATGAAATTATACATTTTGTCTTAATGAACATGTAAATGATATGAACGAGGAAATTTGCCCGCGCTTCGCGGCGGAGTTTAATGTCATACGAAAAATATTAAAATATATAAAACTAACATATTAACATGCATATTTGATATTTGAAGCAAAATGTTATGTTATTTCTATTAAATATATTACCATTTTTGAAATTATGCGTTATTGACTTTGAATACAACGTTCAATTCCAAAATTGTTCACACCACCACCATCAGAATATAACTTTTGATTCCAAAGTATGTTGAAAAAGATTAAAAAAATATCAATGCCAATTAAAAAAATGAAAATGAATAAAAATCAACAAAATCTTCTATTTTAATTGTTTTTTTTAACTTTTTCACATCCATATAATTCTGTACATTCGAAATTTGTTATCCGTCACAGCTTCATTTAGTAATAATCTTCAACATCATTTAAAATTAATGTATTAAGTAAATTATTATTAATAATAACGATAAAAACCTATATAGAGTAACCTAAAATTTTTTTACATTAAGATATATAGTACAAATAAAAAAGTGATCACAATAACAAATAAAAATAGAACTGCAGTTGCATAATTATTATTATTAAAGATAAAAAAAAATATTTATACAATATATGTAAAAAGAATTCCATATACTCATAAATCATAATCATCATTCATCAACATTAATCCTTATCTCACATTATCTGTTTTATGTACATACAATTGGCTTTGGAGTTTGGAGAAACTAAAAAAATAATATAAATAATAATAATAATAATGCAATTATATTTGACTTAATGTATAAAAAACAGGATTATTATTTTTAAGCATGGAATGTTTGCTAGCTACCCATTAAACATCATTTTATCAAGTTTCAATATATAAAAAACATAAAATCTAAACATATTTTTTGAACTAAAATAAAAAATTTGTTTAATATGCTAAAATTGTATATACTATTTATTTGTTTATTTTAAAAGATATATATGTGTTACTTTTATAATAACCTATTTTAAAATTAATATAAATCAAAATATATGGTAGATAATATTAGATATTTGTTATAAAATAAATTATATATTCAATACTAAATATTTCTAAAAAAGTTATATTCATGGAGAAAGAATACATATTTTCTTAAAATATATTTAGGAAATAAAATATATATGTTTAATAGTAAGTTAGTTTAATTTATGTCAAAGTAATGTTTTAAAATAATAAAAAATATATATGTTTAATAGTAAGTTAGTTTAATTTACGTCAAAGTAATGTTTTAAAAAAATAATACATTAGTTTTGACTCAAAATGTAAAAAAACCAATCAAGTTAATTAATAACAATATTCTTAAAGTCAAGAGATTTGAACTCATGACCTCTTTCATTATAGTTAGTTTAATTTACGTCAAAGTAATGTTTTAAACTAATAATACATTAGTTTTGACTCAAAATGTAAAAAGCCAATCAACTTAAAGTCAAGAGATTTGAATTCATGACCTCTTTCATCATATGTCATGTACTAACCAATTGAGCTACAAATTTTTTCATTAAGTTATTACACAAAGATGTATATATTGTTATTCTAGTTTTACTATTCCTATGAATAGCTTAGGAATAGTAACATTTACTTTGGTAAATGTTATATATTTAATTAGTTAATCATAATGAAATTTGAAGATATGTATATTATAATTTTACATGAAATTTAACATTTTATCATAATGAACATGTACATTTGATATGGTTTTCCAGTACTCTAGTCTAATATAGTTTTCCATGGATCTCGACCCTATATATATATATTGGGGATCAATGGAAAATCACCATGCACCTGAAAACTTGTGAAAACCGCACTGCACCACTACAAATGCATCAAATTCCCCGCGTGATGCATCAAAATCTCGCGTGATGCATCAAATTTCCCCCGTGATGCATCAAAATCTCGCGTGATGCATCAAATTTCCCGCGTGATGCATCAAAATCTCGCGCGATACATCACCTTATTTACGATCATGCCACCGCGTTTTTTTAGCGAAATGTACCCAATCGGACGGTATGTGTAGGTTCCATAGTTTTCAGGTGCATAGTTGTTTTCCATTGAACCCACCCCTATATATATATATATATATATATATATATATATATATATATATATATATATATATATATATATATATATATATATATATATATATATATATGTTCAAGTGAGTACCACCCATTATGCAGCGCACTAGAATGTACCACCCTTAAAAGTACTTTTTTTCATTAACATGTTTTAATTAACATTACACAGATCATATGTAAATTTCACGCAAATCCGAACACTCTAAGTGCATGAAAACACGCATCACATAAATGCATGTTCACATACATTCAAAATTATATAAGTGTGTGTTCACATCATTTTTTAGGAGCTAAGAAATGTGAATGTATGTGAAATTTACATATGATCTTCATAATGTTAATTAAACATGTTTATGAACAAGAAAATTTTAAAAATATTTTTAAATATGATACATTCTGGTGCGCTGCATAATGAGTGGTACCCTCTCGAAACATATATATATATATATATATATATATATATATAATACTACTAAATGATTAACTGTTTTGTGGTCTTTCATTTAATTCGTCACGTGTCGAAACTTTATTTTACGACATCTCATTTACCAAACTTTATTCTCAATTCAAAATATTTATTATCATTTCTAACTAATCTAATAAATAATTCTAATAAACTAAAAGTTATTATGATTATTTTATATATTTTTATAATTATTTATTTTCTTAAATATTTTTTTTAATTTAACCAATATGATACTTGCTATATAATCTAGTTTTAACTATTTTAGTAATTATATCATAGGTTAATTAATTGTACATAATCCCGACCCGGCTGATCCATTTGACAGTTGACACCAAATTACGTCAACCCGAAACGCTCAGAGTATAATGTACCACAAGCAGAAAGTGGCTAAATACGTTCTAAAAGCAAGAATTAATGTGAAGTAACTCATCTTTTTTCTATAATAATAATTCCCTCTCCCACATGTTTAATTTATATGAAAATTGAGGAGTTACAAGCTTACCAAATTATTCTCCTTTCATGCATATTGTTCTCCATATTCAAATAGATTCAATAAATGAATGAGGAAAATAAAAAATAATTGAAATCAAAATTTGATGTAATTAATTAGCCTTGCAGACCCCGTACGGTTGCTTCGTTACGATGTTACACCCTAAATACGAGGTTGTGACAAGTTTTGTCGCACGGGTAAGGGCAGTCAATTTGTTTGACGCTTGAACGATCGAAAAACCAGTCTCCGACGGCCAATGCAATTGCCTGTTGAAACAAAAGATGACATCACATACAACGATCAAATATGAAGCAAAAGAGTATTCATTTTCAATGTCAAAAGACACTAGACTATCGATTGAGACACTAAATGTCTAAATGTACTTGTGTATTGTTTCACTAGTTTATTGACATGCGTACTACTGTTTCAGTAGATTACTGACACAAATATTACGTTATCAATATTTATAAAATTTATCTACATTAAACTTGTATTTAAACTCAAATAGATGCATACAAATATTAACTAATAAACACAAAAAAAAAAAAAATTAGTTTTTTTAAATATATATATCTATGGGAGTTACTGTTTTTTATCATACATTGAACGTTTTATTTTTAGGAATATATTTGTTACATTGATATAAATTGATATTCTAGTTTTATATAGAATATAGCCTATATATATTTTATATAAACATCAAAAAGTTATAAAATAGATCTTTATCATTAATGTTGTATTTTTTGCGCATTAAATATCTAAAAAAAATTATAGTGTATATATATATAGGGTTTGGTTCCGGTAAGAACCCTTGTTACCGTGAGAACGTGAGAACCACTTCAAAATGCACAAATTTGTACATCAAATGCACAAATTTTAAAATTAAAAGTTTTACTTAAATTCATTATTAGTCTTAAATATTAATAAATATCATAATTTAACACTAAACTTACATTCAAAACTTACATTCATTAAATTATAAACTAAATGCACAAATTTGAACATCAAATGCACAAATTTTCTTAAATGCACAATTCGTACATAAATTGGATAAATTATAGCATGAGATGCGTAAATTTTTACATGAAATGCATAAATATATTGAAAACATTAATTTTATTATCAAATTCACAATTTTATACAGTGGATGCACAATTTTTAGAGTGGTTCTCATGGTAATGAGGGGTTCTCATGTGAACCCAATCCTAGATATATATATATATATATATATATATATATATATATATATATATATATATATATATATATATATATATATTCAGGTTCAAATAAGTACCTCTCGAAATCAAATGCACCCAAAGGTACCGACCTTAAAAAAAAATTTTAAATTTTTTTTTCACATAACCATGTTTAATTATGTTATACACATGATATATGAATTTCACATAGATTCACACTTTCTGTGTCCTTAAAAATTATGTGAATGCTCAATGCATATTTATGTGAATGGTCATCCATGTGAATGATCATTTCACATCATGTGAATGGTGTGAATGACCATTCACATGATCTTTTTTTACCATTCACAAGATTTATGATGTTGCTCCTTTTGAAAAAAAGTCTTATGATGTTGTCTTATACATGTCTATTCAAAAAAAATATATGTGAATGATCCTTCACATTAGGGTACGCTGGGTACACTGGAATCTCATAGGTACGCTGATGAACCTGATTATATATATATATATATATATATATATATATATATATATATATAGATTCAGGTTCAAAAAGGTAACTCTCGAAATCAAGTGCACCCGAAGGTACCAACTTTAAAAAACTTTTTTTAAATTTTTTTTCTCATAACTATGTTTAATTTAATGTTATACGCATGATATATGAATTTCACATACATTCACACTTTCTGTATCCTTAAAAATTATGTGAATGCTCAATGCATATTTATGTGAATGTATATATATAGATTCAGGTTCAAAAAGGTAACTCTCGAAATCAAGTGCACCCGAAGGTACCAACTTTAAAAAACTTTTTTTAAAATTTTTTTCTCATAACTATGTTTAATTTAATGTTATACGCATGATATATGAATTTCACATACATTCACACTTTCTGTATCCTTAAAAATTATGTGAATGCTCAATGCATATTTATGTGAATGGTGAGAATGACCATTCACATGATCTTTTTTTATCATTCACAATATTTATGATGTTGCTTCTTTTGAAAAACAAAAAGTTTTATAATGTTGTCTTATACATGTCTATTCAAAATTAATATATGTGAATGATCATTCACATTAGGGTACGCTGGAATCTTACAGGTACGCTGATGAACCTGATTCTATATATATATATATATATATATATATATATATATATATATATATATATATATATATATATATATATATATATATATATATATATATATATATATATATATATATATATATATATTAATGGGTTCAAATGAGTACCACTAGTTTTGTGGAGTACCGGAGGTACCTCGCTTAAAACCATTTTTTTTTAAAAAAAAATTCATAATCACGTTTAAATTAATAACACAAGACTACTTGCTTAAACACACACTAGAACTATGTGAAAAGTGTGTGTTCACTTGAACTATACTGTTGTGAACGTGTGTTCACAACTAAGCATGTTCACATGAATTTTTTCACGTTCACATTACTTTTAAGATGCTAGAAAGTGTGAATGTATATAATTTTTTACGAATAACCTTATTTGATTTGTATCTAGATGAATATGAAAAAAAAAAGTCAAATTTTTTTTTTTCTGGAGCAAGTTCACATCCGAAACTCATGTGTTCACAGGTTTTCACGGTACTCTGCATTTACTAGGTACTCACACGAACCATATTCTATACATACATACATACATACATATATATATATATATATATATATATATATATATATATATATATATATATATATATATATATATATATATATATATAGATATATATATATATATGTTCAAGTAAGTATCATTAGTTTTGCAGGGTACCGGAGGTACCTCGCTTAATTTTTTTTTTTTAATTTCATAATCATGTTTAAATTAATAATAGCTCTATTTGCTTGCAATGCTATGCCTATCAATGTTGGTGAACGCTTCTGTAACCTTAGACTTGTTACGTTGTTCGACAAGACTACTTGTAAAAAATCACACATAAACACACACTAAAACTATGTAAAACGTGCATGTTCACATGAATTCATTTTTGTGAACGCATGTTCACATTAAGCATGTTTACATAAAATTTTAGGATAATTACTAAAATAGCCAAAAATCACACACTATTATCAAGTTTTAACCAAATAATATCAATCTAACCAAAATAGTCATACTTTACGTTACCACATTTACGTGATAGTCATCATTTACGTGATCTATACATTTTATTAATATTTTAATGCATTACATTACAAAAGGTGTTTGGTAACGTAAAGTAATGGTACTTTACGTAACCAAAAGGTGTTAACCGTGAAATGAAAAACCACCTACTTTTTATTGGGAAGGAGCAACATTTAAATTTGGTAACGTAAAGCACCACTATTTTACGTTACCAATTACCTTTTGTAACGTAATACATTTAATAATATTTATATGTTTTTTTGTATTATGTGTATTTCCATCTATTTATTTCATTGTGTTAATATATTTTGATTTCATATACCATTTTAAGGAAAATATATAAACTTAGCGTGTAGATTTAGATATTTGTTACATTATTATTTTGGTTTAAATTTAATATTTTATTTGTTTTGATTTAAATATTTTGTTATATTAAAACATTTAAGACAAAACAAATAATTATGTTAGGTATATTGTAAATTATAATTAAACCAAAACATATTAATGATACAAAATATTTATGTCATAACGAATAAAATGTTATGTTTATATATTTTACTTGAAAGTGATAGCCAACTTAAAACGTATTAACCTAACAAAAAAATTAAAATCAAAATAAAGCAATTGATAAGTTCATATTTTTTTCTTAAAAATTATACATATAATTTTAGTTTTAGTATTTCTATTTTTATAAATATTATATGTTCAATGTAATTTTAACTTAACAAAATATATTATTTAACGTGTAATCCATTCTAATTTAATTATTTCATAAAGTTAATATTCATATAAATTACAAATGTTCAATGTATTAATCCATTATGCATAACAAAAACTACATACGAATTTATAACAAAAATTAATAAATTAATTTAATTTATACATATAATATGTCAAATTATTATATTTTGTTAAGTTTAACTATCTTTAAAGATATGCAGTTTATATATTTAGTTTCAACAAAAAATTTAAAACGTTATAATACATGTATATATATACATATACATACATGTATGTATGTATTCTAAAATAAATCAAAATATATTCACTTAACAAAATAAATAAATTAAAGATAAGTAAGTATTTTTATGAGTAATATATAATATTAAAATAGATAAATAATATATATATATATATATATATATATATATATATATATATATATATATATATATATATATATATATATATATATAGTCAGGTTCAAAAAAGTACCTCTCGAAATCAAGTGCACCCGAAGGTACCATCCTTAAAAAACTTTTTTTAAATTTTTTTTCTCATAACCATGTTTAAATTAATGTTATACACATGATATATGAATTTCACATACATTCACACTTTCTGTGTCCTTAAAACTTATGTGAATGCTCAATGCATATTTATGTGAATGGTCATCCATGTGAATGGTCATTTCACACAATGTGAATGGTGTGAATGACCATTCACATGATCTTTTTTTATCATTCACAAGATTTATGATGTTGCTCCTTTTGAAAAAAGGTCTTATAATGTTGTCTTATACATGTTTATTCAAAAAAAATATATGTGAATGATCATTCACATTAGGGTACGCTGGGTACGCTGGAATCTCATAGGTACGCTGATGAACCTGATTCTATATATATATATATATATATATATATATATATATATATATATATATATATATATATATTGTAACAACCTAATTTTGATCTAGTCATAAATTCAGAAATATTTTGAACCGATAATGTAATGCTTGAATGTTAAGATAATAATATAATTTTATTATATTATTTATGTTGTTATTAAAATAAAATAAAATATGAAATGGATTAAATAAATATAATTTTAAATTATATTTATGATATGATTGAGTAAAATAAAAGAGATGTAAAATACAAAAGTTTAGTGGGTTAAATAACAAATGAGACCAAAATTATATATAAAAGCCTAGAAAAAAAAAAATGATCATTTAAGATCATTTAAACACACTTAATTCTCTCTCTACTCTCTCACTAAAACCTACGGCTATTTCAACAAATCCACAAGAAATTCATCATAAATAGCAAGTAATTGAAGATTAAAGTCAAGAAGAAGTTACAATTATCATCAAACAATTGGAATCTACAAGATTTGAGGTAAAAATCTCTTTAAATTCAATATTTATGTATGGTTTGGTACGGATTTGTGTAAAACCGAAAATAAGAATTCAAAACATGAAATTTTGATATTGCATGTATAAAATTTTGAAAGATTATGATGAATTGAAACTAATAAATGAATTAGAAACTAAATTTATTGCTTGAATCATCCAAATTATGAAGAAATCGGAATTTTTATAGAAAATAATGTTCTTGGCAAAAATTTCATATTTTGGATGATCTTGATCAAATAAGTGTGTTTTTGATCAAAGAAATTACATAAAAACACTCAAATAATGTTAACACAACTTTATATAACATTGCATGTTAATAAAGATGAAAATCTGATAATTATTGATAAAATCCGTATGAATATCACCAAGAACACCAAGAACATTTCTGGAAATTTATGAACCAGAAGGATCCGAATTCGGATATGCCCGAATTCGGATAAGGCACCATTTCGGTTCCTGTATTTCGGATCTAGTATCCTAATTTGGATGATCCTAATTTCGGACCATATACTTCGGAGGATTTCAAATTCATCCTCAATTCGGATATGTTTAATTCGGTCCATGCTTGATTCGAAAACCTAGGACCGAATCCGGATGGCCATTTCGGATCTATCCGAATCCGGATAGGTGCTTGGTCCGAATTGGGATACCCGTTTCGGGTTGGTCCGGATCCGGATGATCCGAATCCGGATGATCCGAAACCAGATTTTTATATATTGATATTACAACTTAAAGAATGATTTGTGAAATTATCAGTTATCAGAATCAGATAAAATAAAGATTATGAAAAAGACATGAAATTGATATAAATTTGACAATAATAATTCTGGACAAGTTCAGTTGATATCTGAACATAGACCCAAAGAATTTAAAGACAAATGATGATGATAAAGATGACGAAAATGACATGATATCATCATGATTGATTTTGAACAGGTTCAGTATATTATCTGAACAAAGACTAAAAGACTTAAAAGCGGGTCAGAGATTTGATTTGACAAAGAAAAAGAATTGACAAGATTACAGATTGACGAAATCCTGAGATAACTCAGGTGGCAGATTCTTATATCTGTTTGACCAAGACCCAGAACTGTGAGTTATAGATATTCAAATTGAACATGCAAAGATCCGTTTGAGATATATTGATGCTGTTACATTATTTGACATTCATTTATCAACTGAATTGAGACCTGTGCACACCATGAATGGGTGTTGCCCAGTGAATCATGATAGTTATTTGCTTATCATTTCATATTGCATTTATTAGCGTTTCAGACTTTGCTTTATGATTTGTTGCTATCATGACTCCTAAGACTTATGCTTATTTCATTGATCAGACTTGATAAGATTTATTCAGCTTGACTAGCCCTTATGGTCTATTGTTCTAGACCCGGCTATTTCACCAGTTCTCATGAACTTGGTAATGACCTCCGATGTTCGGCCATGTTGACCTACTGGTAGCTAGCCCAGTATGTGGCTGATCCCCACGATTTAAGCGTGAGTGTGGTTTGAACATCATCCGATCTTAAGATACTATATCTCAATCATGATGAGGGCTGTAGCGGCAGCCAAGACTTATCACGCTTAGATTTATGACTCCGCTTGACACGCCTGTTAATATTGAAAATCTATAAACTCACTAAGCTTTGCTTACAGATGTTGCTTTAAAATTTTACAGGAAAAGCCAAAGGAAAATCACCTGCAGGACCTAGTGCTTAGGTCATCAAGAAATCCAAGTTTTGAAGCTTTCCTATACCACTTCTCAACAAACTTTCTGGTACTGATTGGAAGACAGCTAATGTAGTGGTTCTGGGTAGACTTGATGTGATGATTGAAGTTATGATTAGATTAGATGTTACCCTTTTTATAACTTTATTTTGAAATATGTAATCTGTATCCTAATATGTAATGTACATGTAATTTTATTTTTCCGCAATTTAATTACCCTATCTTAGTATGGTTGATATCGTATTGCATGATGTGGGACCTAGACTCTGAGGACTGCCCCGGAAGGGAAGGTCTTCACATATATATATATAGATTTAGGTTCAAGTGAGTACCACTTCTAATGCAGCGCACCAGAAGGTACCACCCTTAAAAGTAATTTTTTTGAAATTTTTTTTCATGAACATGTTCTAATTAACATTACACAGATCATATGTGAATTTCACGCAAATCCGAACACTCTAAGTGCATGAAAACACACATCACATAAATGCATGTTCACATGTCTTCAAAATTATGTAAGTGTGTGTTCACATCATTTTTTAGGAGCTAGGAGATGTGAATGTATGTGAAATTTACATACGATCTTCATAATGTTAATTAAAACATGTTTATGAAAAAAAAATTTAAAAAAGTTTTTTTAAAGGTGGTACCTTCTGGTGCGCTGCATTTGGATGGTACTCTCTCGAACCATATTCTATATATATATATATATATATATATATATATATATATATATATATATATATATATATATATATATATATATATATATATATATATATATATATATATATATAATATTAATAATTGTAAGTTTTAAAAAAGAAAAGTAATAAAAATTTTAAAAAGAAATGTATATATAGTTGAATAAATATTTGAACTTAATTATAACATTAATAATAATACAACTTATTAATACACAAGTCCATATATGTAAAAATTATTTTAATTAATTTCTTGTAATAATTAATAAAAAATATATATCAAATAAATAAATAATAGTAAAAGAAAACATATTAAAAAATAATACATTAGTGAAATTGTAACAATAAGAAAAAACCAAATATTAAATATATAATAATAGGATAAAAGCAATTAAAATAATATAAAAAAGAAAGTAAATAGTTAGGGACCCAAAATGAAACAAAATTAATGGGCAAAGTGGTCATTTAAAAAAATTATTGGTCAAAGGACTAAAAGCATAACAAAACGACAACCATATATACTGAAATTATAATTTCGACGTGAAAATGATCATAACCATAATTTATATACAACCACAGGCGAAAATTGTAATTTACCCTATATATTATATAAAAAACTTTAACTGTCGACCGTGATCTTCACTGCATGATCGATCACTCACTGCTTCGGTCTGAGTTTATAAATGAAAAAAAGAAAAACAAAATAGTTATATATTATATATAAAAAATTTTGGTCAGCTGCATACCTGTCTGTCTAACGAAAAATTCTGACTGTAACAAATTTAATATCGGAATATAGATAAAAAATAATATGATCATAATAATCTATTCGAATTTTTATAAAACACGTTATATCAAAAGTTATTATAGTAAAGCAAAATGTTATATATTATACATAAAATAGCAAAATAAGTCAACCATGGGCGGATCTAATGTATTCCTATTGGTGTCCCTTGACACCGATAAATTTTCAAAATACTGAGTTACACATGTATCAAAATTTGAGTGACACCTAATTTTATTTAGTAACACCTACAAATATATATATATATATATATATATATATATATATATATATATATATATATATATATATATATATTATATACATATATAATTTATATTTGTTGTTTTTATTACCTAAATTTAATGAAATATTACTGATTTTTAATCATAAAAATGTAAAAGAAAAAACTCAATAGAATTTAAAAAGAAGAAGCAAATAATCAACCAAAACCTTTAAAAAAAACCTCAAAAATCATGTTATTTGTTAAATTTGTGTTGACAATCAATTTTTGACCTGATTCATCTTTGAAAAAAATTTAAAAATTTAAGTATTAAATTTTTTCTAAAAAGCGACACAGATAACAAAAAATTTGGATCCGTCCCTAAAATCAGCCGCGCACATGATTGCTTGAGCTGCCTGACAGCTAGTTTTACTGTTCGTCAGGAACTCCTTGAGTATAATAGTAATAGTTGTTAAACATACGTAAAGAAAATCATTATTAAAAATAAAATGTGTTATTTGAATATTAATAGACGAAGGGTGCTGTGTGAAACTTTTTAAAGGAAGACAAAACAAAAACTGATAATAATAACCACCAATAATAGTGTCCAACATGATAATAGCTCATTGGTTAACCAAGTTGATAATTGTATGTAACGAGTTATTGAAGACCCGCGTGTTGCTACGTGGTCTAAAATATTAATTACAAAAATAAATGAATATATATTTATTAAAAAAATTTAAATATAAGCCTCAACTGAACCGGGATTGGAACATAACTGAAATTATAAATTGAAATATAAAATCATTGAAGCATACAAGATTGTATCACTGGTTGATTTTTATCCTTGGTTTCTTAGATTTGCAATTGCTAAAATTACAAACAAGACATTATTAAATTTGATTGGAACTGGAATAAATAATTAAAATTTCATAACCATAATTGGAAAACTTGACATTAAATATGTTTAATTGGCAATATGATTTGTCGGTATTATGATCCAATCAAATAAAATTATAATGATAATGTCTGTGCTACATTAATTAGGGTCACCAAGGTTATAATATTAATGTTCAACATCAAATCACATCTAATAAAAAATCCATTTATTATTTAGTTATATTTTATTTACAAAGCAATTTCATGCACTAAAAATAATATAATAGTTTGAAATATAGTTAAAGAGAGACCAAGTAAAAGTTTATTAAAATAAAAGGGGCTATATAGAAGATAATAAAAGGGGCTATAAAAAAGGGTGTGTGTGTGTGTGTGTGTGTGTGTGTGTGTGTGTGTGTGTGTGTGTGTGTGTGTGTGTGTGTGTGTGTGGGTGTGTGTGTAATATATATATATAATATATATATATATATAATATATATATAATATATAATTATAGGGGAGGGTTCTTCTAAGAACCATAAAAAATGTGGGAACCTAAGAACTTTTTATGGCATTTGGAATAATGATAATCAATGGTTGATATATTGCATGACAATTTTGTAATTATTTTAAACTTTGATAGTGGAGAATCTTGAAAATGTGTGAAAAGTGTATTTTTGAAAGAAAAAAATCTGTTTTTTCTCTTTCTCTCTCTTACTTTTTTTCATTTTCATTTTATTTTTCTTTCATTATAATTGATTTTAAAGTAAAAAAACGTTTTTTTATAAAAAAAATATTTTTTCCATATAGAAAATTATTTAATTGCTAAAAAAATAACGTATTTTATATATAAATAGTATATGTCTATATAGAATATTTTTTTCTATATAGAATATGTTAACGAACATATTCTATGTACAATCTACGTAGAATGTCATGCATTCTACGTACAATGTCATGCATTCTACGTAAAATGACATGCAATCTACGTAGAATGTCGTGTATAATGTCAAATATCATATATTCTACGTAGATTACCTGATAAAATATATCAAAAACACATTGAAACAAAAAAAAGATTTCATTTAGACATTTTATCAAACACTTGGTATGCAACTGATAAAATATACCAAAAACATATTGAATAGTAATGTTAATCTACATAAAAAAATATAGAAATGTATAAAAAACATAAAAATATATGAAATATATAAGAAACATAACATTCAACATAGATTATGTGTTATTTTTTACAAGTAGTCTTGTATTATATTATATTTAGATTATCATTTAATCTATCATGTAATCTACGTAAATTATCATATAAAACATCCAATAACTATTACAGTCATTGTAAATCTAATATCTTACAAATAATCTTCATTATAAAACATGAAAAATGAATCTGTCATATTCTATGTAGAGTATCGACGAACATATTATATGTACAATCTACGTAGAATGTCATGCATTCTACGTAGAATGACATTCAATCTACGTAGAATCACATGCAATCTACGTAGAATCACATGCAATCTACGTAGAATGGTACGCAATATACATAGAATGACATGCAATCTACGTAGAATGACATGCAATCTACGTAGAATGACATGCAATCTACGTAGAATGTCGTGTAGAATGTCAATTATCATATATTCTACGTAGATTATTACATGATAAAATATACCAAAAACACATTGAATAGTAATGTTAATCTACACAAAAAGATATAGAAATGCACAAGAAACATAAAAATATATTAAATATATAAGAAACATAACATTTTACATAGATTATGTGTAATTTTTACAAGTAGTATTGTATTATATTCTATGTAGATTATGATGTAATCTACATAGATTGTCATGTAATCAACATAGATTATCATGTAAAACATCTAATAACTATTACATTCATTATAAATATAATATCTTACAAATAATTTTAATTATAAAATATGAAAAATGAATTTGTCCAATGTACGTAGATTGTACATAGAATATGTTCGTCGATACTCTACATAGAATGTCACGTAATCTACGTGGAATGACATTCAATCTACGTAGAATGACATTCAATCTACGTAGTTAGACATGCAATCTACGTAGAGTATCGACGAACATATTCTATGTACAATCTACGTAGAATGTCATTCAATCTACGTAGAATGGCATTCAATCTACGTAGAATGGCATTCAATCTACGTAGAATGGCATTCAATCTACGTAGAATGACATACAATCTACGTAGAATGTCATTCAATCTACGTAGAATGTCATGTAGAATGTCAAGTATCATATATTCTACATAGATTATATGATAAAATATATCAAAAACACATTGAATGTTAATGTACATTTACATAAAAAGATATAGAAATATATAAGAAACAAAAAAATATATGAAATATATAAGAAACATAACATTCTACATAAATTATGTGTGATTTTTTACAAGTAGTCTTGTATCATATATTCTATGTAGATTATCATGTAATCTACGTAGATTATCATGTAAAATATCTAATAACTATTACATTCATATATATCTAATATTTTACAAATAATCTTCATTATAAAACATTAAAAATGAATCTGTCATATTCTATGTAGAGTATCGACGAACATATTTTATGTACAATATACGTAGAATGTCATGCAATCTATGTAAAATAACATGCAATCTACGTAGAATAACATTCAATCTACGTAGAATGTCATGCAATCTGCGTCATTATGTCATGCAATCTATGTAGAATGTCGTGTAAAATGTCAAATATCATATATTCTACATAGATTACATGATAAAATATATCAAAAACACATTGAAACAAAAAAATAAGATTTCATTTAGAAATTTTATCAAACACTTGATATGCAACTGATATAAAATATACCAAAAATACATAGAATAAAACTGTTAATCTACGTAGAATAACATGCAATCTACGTAGAATGACATTCAATCTACGTTGAATGACATGCAATGTACGTAGAATGGCATGCAATCTACGTAGAGTATCGACGAACATATTCTATGTACAATCTACGTAGAATGTCATGCAATCTACGTAGAATGACATTCAATCTACGTAGAATGACATTCAATCTACGTAGAATGATATACAATCTACGTAGAATGTCATGCAATCTATGTAGAATGTCGTGTAGAATGTCAAGTATCATATATTCTACGTAGATTAAATGATAAAATATACCAAAAACACATTGAAACAAAAAAAATAAGATTTCATTTAGACATTTTATCGAACACTTGGTATGCAACCGATATAAAATATACCAAAAACACAATGAGTAGTAATGGTAATCTACAAAAAAGATATAAATTTGTATAATAAACATAAAAATATATGAAATACATAAGAAACATAACACTCTACATAGATTATGAATAGTAATGTTAATCTACATAAAAAGATATAGAATTATATAACATTTTATATAGACATATAATATTTCTATATAGAATACATTAATTTTTTAGCAATTAAATAATTTTTTATATAGAAAAAAATTTATTTTTTTATAAAAAACATTTTTTAATATTAAAATCAATTCTAATGAAAGAAAAAGAAAATGAAAATGAAAAAGAAATAAGAGAGAGAAAGTGAAAAAGAGATACATTCATACATATAATAAAAAAGATAGAGAGAGAAAGATAATATTTTTTATCCTAAAAATACCCTTTTGATCTAATGGCTCCAAAAGGTTCCTAGGTTCTCACCATCTTTAAAGTTCTTAAAAGAACATATACATATATATATATATATATATATATATATATATATATATATATATATATATATATATATATATATATATATATATATATATATATATATATATATATATATATATATATATATAGAGAGAGAGAGAGAGAGAGAGAGAGAGTTGAGATCACATAAGAACCCTTCAAAATTCCGTAAGAACGTGAGAACCCTCCAAAATGCACAAATTCATACACCAAATGCACAAATTTAAAAATTAAATTTATAACTTAAAACCATTATTGGTTTTCAATATTAATAAATATCATAATCTAACATTAAAATTACATTTAAAAATTAAATTCATCAAATTTTACACTAAATGCACAAATTTGAACATTAAATTCACAAATTTTGTCAAATGCATAAATTCGTACATAAAGTGGATAAATTTATCATGTGATGCGTAAATTTTTATATCAAATGAATAAATTCATCAATTGTATAAACTTTAACATCAAATGCATAATTTTATACATTAAATGCACAAATTTTAGAGTGGTTATCACGTTCTCACAGAATTTAGGGTTCTTACCGAAACCCAACCATATATATATATATATATATATATATATATATATATATATATATATATATATATATATATATATATATATATATATATATAAAATCAGGTTCATCAGTGTACCTATGAGATTCCAGCGTACCCTAATGTGAATGATCATTCACATATATTTTTTTAATAGACATTTATAAGACAATATTATAAAACTTTTTTTCCAAAAGAAGCAACATCATAAATCTTGTGAATGGTAAAACAAGATAATGTGAATGGTTATTCACACCATTCACATAGTGTGAATGACCGTTCACTTGAATGAACATTCACATAAATATGCATTGAACATTCACATAATTTTTAAGGACACAGAAAGTGTGAATCTATGTGAAATTCATATGTCATGCGTATAACATTAAATTAAACATGGTTATGTGGAAAAAAAAATTTTAATATTTTTTTAAGATTGGTACCTTCGGGCGCACTTGATAAATGTGTGTGTGTGTGTGAAACCGGTAACCAGTTACCAAAAGTACTATATTGACCGATCACAACTGAGTATAAGTACCAACGTAACAAAAAATATATCTATATTAGTCATTGGGTAATTTCAATAAAATATCATTCATTTGTATGACTATAAACTTTTTAGTAAAACATATTAAAAATAAATAATCATCAATCTAAATTTTATATTATTTATACATTCTATTATAAATATGTTATGTGTTTATAAATTAATTAAAATATATTAATTATATGCATATTAGATTGAATAAGATCTAGATTTAATTTTAATTTATGATTCATATTATTAAACGCATAATATATGGCAAATAAACACGTATTCTTTCTTTTAATCTATTAAACACAAAATTGGTGCGTCATGATAAGGAGAGGTACACGAGAGAACGTGATGTGACACACTATAGTTCTCCTTCATTATGTAAGATTGTTTTAATCGTTTATCATGAAAAAAACCAAACATATTTTTACGGTTTATGTGTTTTCGTTCCTCAATATTATTATTTTCCAGAAAAATCTTCAAGTTAAAAAAATTCTAGTTTTGTGAAATTTGACTATTAAAGCCCAGTTATAATTGGTAACCTGAGTTTTTTAAAAACTTAAAACTGAGTTCTAATAGCCAAATTTCACTAAACCAAAAACAAAAATGAACTTGAGCACTTTTTTGAAAATAATAATAATATGGAAGGATGAAAACGTAAAAAAAACATTAAAATTGTTGATTTTTTTCATAATAAATCATTTTCATAAGGTAGTTTACACACTTTTTCACTTCAAAACATAGTTGACAGATTAATGAAGTAATGATGAAAAAAAAAGTTGAAAGTATGAAAGGTTTTTCTGATAAAATCCCAAAAACATTATGATGAACTGGACAAAAATGAAGGAAATATTGGTATAAAAAGGTAATGTAATTTCTATCAATTTCAATTGTTGTTCACATACTATTAAAACTGTGTAAAAAGCTGATGCACTTTAAAAATTTTGTATAGAAATCTGATGTACTATAAGATTTTAATCATAATGGTCATTTTCGGTCAATAAATGACATTTTTTACAAACATATTTTTAGTGAAAAACACTTTTAATAAACAAATTTACCTTCTCAAAAAAGTTTTCAATAGTTCGTTACACAAAATAAAAATTGGCATAAAATATGTTGCCGTTCATTGCAATTTTTACTAAAACAGAAAAGATGATACCTTGTTTCCCATTACCGGAGAATTATCTGCAAACCATGTATCCTGTCTCTCCGATTGGCAATGAGCAAAACACGAATTTATGAACAATCCATTTTGTTTCGACATGGAGAATCTTTTGATCGAATTCAGCAACTGATTTCTAAATCCTGCTCAAAATGTAGCACTAGTTCATTAGCTAACTGAGAAAGTTTCGGTTTTTTTTTAATCATTGATTTGACGATAAACAAAACGATGGCAGTACCTTGAAGGAAATTGATCTGCGAGGGCGAACAATTTGAGTGATTTTTTTGACATGCCTTCCAAACACCGTGAGGATCAGCTGATGGAGGAGCTAAACTCGCGATGATCTGTGAGAGGTTGATTACGTATGATATATGGTTAATCGACATTTTGACACATGGTCATGAAGAAATAATTGCAAAGCAATTGATGCAAGATCATGAGTTTTCAGCGTTTTATTTTGATTTTCAAACAGCCAGAACATGGGCAGACCCATGTGGTGAACTGGTGATGACGGTGCTACGTGTGTCCCTCTGCTAGTAACTTTAGATTGTAGTGTATTTTTATGATTTATTGTTGTGCAACCTGTGATTTTTTAACGTCTAACTATGCTTTTCAAACATTAGAACATTTATATAAAATAATTTAATCAAAAAGTTTTATAACCTTTAATCAAATAAATAAATTTGTAATATAATTATTTGTAATTTAATGTACTAAATAAAAATATATTCTTAATAATATAAAGCCCAAAATTAAAATACTCAATAAGTCATTATTATTTATAATTTTGGTCCATTTTCACCAATCTAAGTATCGGTTGTATTGTATATATAGATTTTTTTTATTGTATATATAGATTACTGTGTCATTTTAAATAAATATTACCGGTTGTTAACCCGATCAAACAAATTTAATTAAAAAAAATTATAAAATCGAAAACACTACTCAAATTAGTGCGACCTGTGACCAAAAATACTGAACTACTGAAGCATTCAGTCGAGTTTTCAGATTCAGACTTTAGAAGTAAGATAAAAAACAAACAAACATCAATGCTGTGAACACATAAGAGTTAATACCTGCCAAGAATCGTAGGCTGTATTCAACACGAACATGGGGGTTCTAAGGTTCGGAACTATGTTTTGTGGGAAAAAGCACTGTAAAATGCCGAAAATAATAAATAAAGTGTTATAACAAAGTTTGCATCACGGAAAATTCATACAAACTTAACAAAAAACCGCTTACAGAAGTTGGATCAAGATGGTTGGTGCAAGTTCTTGGCAAGTTTTTAGCAGCCCCCTGTTCAAAATAAGCATTAGAATCCGATTTTGTCCATATGTTAATAGGAAAAAAAAAAAGACGATTATAAATACCTGTAACGTAACAACACCATGAAACATATTTCTAAGTGTATGTCCGCCAGATACATCACGCCTACAATAGCAAAAAACGAGAAAATTATGGTGCATTTAGTAAGCGAGAATTTTCAGTATGGAGTTTTAATAAAACTGAAAACATGATGGTTTTTAAAAAGACACACTTTAAAGATGAGAATGTGTTTAGATTTGTTGTTTATATTTTTTGCGTTCTTATATTTCAACTCTTTTGTATCACATTTTAAAGATGAGATTGAGATGATTAAATTAAAACAAAAAGCAAAAAAACCTCAAAAACGAGTTTTCAAGTTTACTTGTAATTTTGAACACTGAACACTGAAAATTATTAACTGAAAACATCAAAAACAATGGATTTTAAGGAACCCTTGTTTTCACCGAAGATAGGTCAACTAAACGGGTCCTTAAGGTCCAACACGGACAAAGTGTTTAAAGTTTGAACCAGAAGTTGAAAGCAACAGGACTTACGCATCCATGAACATTCCAGCATCTGCAAAACACTTGACTTTAGTTTTTCTCGAGAATAACCCTCGGAACTCATCACAGTGTAAAATAGAAGCCAGACCACCAGCTGAGCACCCCGAAAGAAGGGCCTGAAACATTAACGTTTGAGTCCATACGTAGTGTTTAAAATACCATAATTAGTGAAATCGAATACATATAACTCGCAAAGGGATTATAAATGCAAGAATAGCAACCTGCCTTGCTAAACTTTATGATTATAGTAACCTACTTTAAAGTTTACAAATATAGCAATCTACTTTCTAATTTTTCATGATTATAGCAACATAATTCAAATTTAACCAATTATGGCAATCTACTTTCTACTTTGTCACGATTAAAGCAAGTTTTCGATTATTTATATGACATTCGGTTCTTAAATGACAGTTA
The DNA here is from genome assembly GCA_020465985.1 of Centrapalus pauciflorus. Lineage (NCBI taxonomy): Eukaryota > Viridiplantae > Streptophyta > Magnoliopsida > Asterales > Asteraceae > Centrapalus > Centrapalus pauciflorus. Next base: position 371,509 of record JAANYP010001694.1, read on the forward strand.
ACAAACAGGGCCGGTCCTATCATTTTTTAGGCCCGGGGCATATACTTAAAAAGAGCCCCTCTATATATATAAGCAATATTCGTATAAAAAAATTACAATTAAATAATATTGATTTTATTGCACTATTGTCAATGTCACGTCTTTAAAAACTTCACAATCTGTCATCGTGTAATGGTTTCATGGTGCTTCATTTTTTCTCAATCCAAAAACCGTAAAAAAAAAAAATTAATATTAACATCATATGATTATAAATTGGGTAAAAATTGCATACAATATTAAATTATATACTTATTAGTAAATTGAAAAAAAAAACAATTCAAATTTTAAATGATTCATAATATAAATAGTAACATGTGTCAAAAAAAATAAAATCTCAAGAAATAAATATATATCCCATTAGTATTTTTAATAATCGTATAATAAATAACATAAACCACGTGATAAACAAAAATAAAATTTCAAACTCATTGAAAAACAAAAGTATGAATATTGAATTTGATGGATTGTATATTGATATAAAGCAAATAGACGATATTTATATATGAAAATCCAAGTGATAGTGGTGAGATATAAAAAAATAAAAAAAATGCACACAATGGGGATCGAACCAATGCCATTAGAGTTCCAAGATGAGATCACTACCAACTGAACCAACACATTGTTTGTGATTTTTTTTCACGCAAAACACATATAACCTAATATTGGACCGCTGGGCTATATTAACATATAAAATTTTTTTTTGGCCCTTTAGACTGATTGGGCCCTGGGCGGTGGCCCAGGTGGACCAGGCCCAGGGCCGGCCCTGTTAACAAATACCTGGTTGGCGTACCGCATTCCTTTTGACATCAACTCTTCCATTGCAGCTAACCATATTTTTTGTCCTCTAAATTGCAGGTTATGAATCTAGCAACACGATATCATTAACAATATTTCAAAAAAGGTAACAAACAGTACATGAACATTTAGTTACATATTTTTTGTATTCTGTATCGATATAGAACTATATCCACCTTATCTTCGGAGTCCCCGGTAAAAGAAGCACCATCACAATAACGAACCTTCACTCGATTCCAATTGAAGAAATCTGGTCAAGATTTCAGGTTAATTACAACAAAATTCTCATTACAAATATGTTGTATGATAATCTGTTAAGCAAATTGCATAAAATAGAATGAAGTTGCAACTTTTGCTGATTGTAACAACCAACTTTGACACCAAATAGAAACTAACTTACATTATATTACCAATTTTAGCAACCAACTTTACATTTTTAGCAATTTTGGTGAATCTTCAAATACGCTGAATAAAAACTATATTGGAAAGTTTCTATTTACGCATCAAGAAATTTTATAAACCTGCATTCTATTTTATAAATTTATGCTAATCGTTTTGAGAGAAAACCTGGATTTTCTTCAGCCTTGTTGCTCAGAATTCCTGTAAATGCCAATTGTTTCTCGAAATATTTTGACGATCCACGCCTTGTTGTTTTGCGGTAAACACATGTTCTAACACTGTTACACCATCCTCCGCCCTATGACACGAAAAATGACCAAAATTTAGTTATAGAACTAAGGTTTTATTCATTATTACTTAATCGAACAGACCTATTGAGTAAAAACCAAGGTAACATACTAACATCAAGATCAAATAAACAAGCTCTAAATTTATGACAAAAATAGATATAAACAGCTGAAAATGTGACATACTTCCAAATGAATGAGCCAACTGTTTGCACCCGAACCAAATCCACGGTGCAAATGATACCCAGGTAATGTTCCATCCAAGCATACTGTAGAAACACCATACAACAAAAGTCAATCTTTGACTTTTAGAATATGAAATTCCTTGTTGAAGTTTAACAACAAAATTGACAGAAAATAATTGCAACAGTACACAGATTGTCGACCAAAAAAGCATTAGAAAATAAAATTTACAAAAAAGAAGTGTCAATTTTGAGTTTTTAAAGTCAAATTCCACAGCGAATAGTAAATAACTCGATCTTTGACTTTTTTAATGTAAGATTTCACGTCCTTGAAGTATAAACAACAAATCAATTGAATGTAATTAAACTTTGTAAACAGGTTGGCAACCAGAAAACAAGATTTACAAAAAAACAATGTCAAAATTTTAAGGTTTTAAGCATAAATAACACACAAATGTTACATCCAACCACACTATATACAAAGTCACAAAAAATAATACTACAAAAGTCAATCTTGACCTTTTGAATGTGAGATTTCTTCTTGTTTTAGTTTAAATAATAACATTTTGACAGAAAAAAATTTTTTTAACTCTACATACAGTCACACAGAAAGGCAACCAAAAAGCATTTTGTTTGGTAAGAACATTTAAGAACAAAAAAACAACATTTACAGAAACCCAATGTCAATTTTGATTCCTTAGCAAATAAGCATAAATGTTCCATCCAAGCATCATTCTATAATACTACACAAGTCAATCTTGGCTGACAGAAACTAATAAAACTTTAAAGACAGAATAAAAAGCATGACTTTTAAGAACAAGAAAACAAAATTCACAAAAAAAATAAAAATACCAGTGTCTGACTATTTAAAGTCAAAATCTGCTAAGCGCAAATCACACAAATATATGAATCTCATAAATCTTAGATTCATAATAACCACATCAAACAACCTAAAAAACTAAAGGATCATAGTGGAAACACAAAAATCTACAAATCAACCACAAGAACCACGTCAGATTTGATTCATCATATCCACGATATAAATGTGAAATGTGCATTGAAATCTAACAAAAACCCTTGAAAAAAAAAATGAAAGAAGTACTGTACCAGCGCCTTTTGCGGCAGCTCCTGGAATGAGAGTGAGACCCACATAAAGTGGATTGTAAGCACCAGCAGATTGTCGGTAATTAGAAAAGTTTTCTAAAAATAATAGCATTTGTGTTGTATTTGCGTCAAATTGATCAAACCCATTTGCACTTTTGGCTGGTAGAATGAATCCGATCAACAGAATAAAAACCCAATCAGAGAAGTGGTTCATCATTCTTGAATCTGTAGTAGCTCTCTGCCTCCTCTCAGATGTCACTAACCATGTGTGTGTCTGTGTGTGTATATATATATTTGTGCGTTTACATTACAAAAGGATCTTTAATGATTTGATGCCAATTCTTTGTTGATTTACTACCGTCTCACATTAAACGATTTTCCTAATATATACGCAAAAACATGGGCAAATCACGTTTTGGGTTCACATTAATTTGACTATTAATGGTCATAAATGTCTTTTCTAATCATTAATACTTTCTTTAGGTGTTATTTTGTTTGTAGACTACTTTTTATTTTTGGTTATTGTAAAAATATCATTTATATTTTGATCCATATAACACCATTGATATTTTTAATAAATTTTAATTATATAAAATATATATAAATAAAAATAAAAATACACAACTATGAAATCTATTATAATTGAGTTTTCGTTAAATAAACGCTAAGATCTATCTTGAAGATACTAAAATGCTAAAAATAAAAAGCATGGTTAAAAAATTGATGCTAAAATGCTAAGATCTATCTTGAAACTCTTCTAATGGACTCTGTATATGTACAAAGACTCGTCATTTCGGTGTATTTTTGGAACATTCTATCAAATATGAAAATACTCTTCTTTCTTTTTTGTGAATTATAAGTTGTTATCAATTTGTCCAATAGTAATACATATATTGATTTGAGTGCTTAAGATTTTTTGGTTTTCTTAATTGAATTGTACATTTTAGCTATATAACAAACAATGTCATAATTTCCTCTGAAATTATGTGCCATGTGAAGTTATGATTATTTTGTTCCTCAAATGCATTATTGATTTGTTGTATAACAAGTTTTTTTTTAAATATATTGGTACAATTTGAAGGATTAATGTGTTTCCTTTGTATTTATAATGTGTTGAATTAATGACTTTGTGTTTACATTTAGGAACCATGCTATGCTATCTTGATCCCGTATGTGCTTGCTATGGTCGGTTCCAGTTACCGTCAATAGTTCTGTGATTTCCTCCTTCCACTGATGCAGGTCTCAAAGTTTTCTAGATTTTGGTATTTTTTTAAAACTTTCTAGATTTTGAAGTCCCTTGTCGGTCACCACATTCCACATTTTGTATTTTTTTAAAGCTTTCTAGATTTTTTGCTCAAGTCTGAAAGTTTTTATTTCAACTCATTTGTGATTTTCACAGATTCTGGATTTCTTAAAATCTCATTTCACATAATGAATCTTTCTAAATGAGTCATGCTATGTTATCTAGTACCAAAATTAATAGTATATGATAATAATGAGAATAATAATAATATAATTAATAATGAATAATATCGTAATTTATTTCATTAATATTTCAAATTTAAAACCAAAAATAAAAAAAAAATAAGAAAAGGGACCAAAATTGAAATTACCAAACTTACCATTGAAAGAACGGCAAAATCGTCATTTTTAAAAATTTTAGAAACAGAAAGACCAATTCTGTAAGTAAAAGGTGGCTTTAGGGACCGCCAGTGCAACTTTAAAAAGTTGAGTGACCGTTTCCATAATTTTGAACAAATCACAGGACCAATTCTGTAATTTACTTAAAAAGTTATTATTAACTTGCTATGTTCTTTTCTCGTATTTAAGTATGCTTGCACACGATGTGTGTTAAATTTGTTTTATATATTTTGCGTTTTTTTAAAAACTTTTTCCTATCATCCTTACTTTTTGACATTTGTAATTTAACAAGTCATGTGGTGTCTGTGCGTTGCGACGGATGTATAATTATGGTTTTTTATCAATCAAGTAAAAAGTAAGATAAATTCATATTATATTAAATTATGTTTTAGAAAAAATTTAAAAACTCCAATAAATTATAATAAACTGAAAAAATAAACCTCAAATTTTTATGTATATTAATCTAAAATATGTGAATGCAACTTATATATCTAAATAAAAGATAAATCACGAAAAAAATTTAATCTTATTTTATTATTTTATTTTAGTTACATGATGTTCTTATTACTAATTCATATATAGATATATGAAAATTTATTAATTCAAATATATTTTCTCATGTTTTCAAGTTTAGGTTTAATATATATTTTACTTGGTTTATTTTAGTTTGATTTAATTTAAAAATAAATAAATAATAATCCCTATATGGATACTTTAAAATTTATTAATTTTAATCATTCTTTCGATAGTAGATTTTTATATTTTAGTTTAATAAAAAATTAATCAAAAAATTACATATATTTATTTGGATTATTTTTTGTTTGATTGTATTTTGAGTATATTAATATTTTTCATGTTAGAAAAAAGTATAAAATTTCTATATAAAATAGGCACACACTCACAAAAATAGTTATAATAAATAAACTTTATAAAAATTGATATAAATTGTGAATTTGTAGTGTTAAATTATAATATATTCAATATTAAATTTCTCTTGTGATATTTAAAAAATACCATAAACATAAATATTTTTTAAAAATACCATAAAAATAAATATTCTTTTATAAATTACTATAAAATAAATTTAATGTAATAGTTTAACACATGTAATATTATCATATGCATGAAAAATATTATTGATGATATATGGATCACATGTATATGTATATTATATGTAGAAAAATTTTATTAATAAGATATTTATGATAAACTTATTATTTAATACTTGATAAAATACTTAAATAACAAAATAAACCATTTATACATGATAATAGAAAATAGTTAATGGTGCATGTCAGGAAACCCTCATTAAATTATTGTTTAATTGGTGCATCTAAAGAAACCCACTTATGGAATGGTAGTTTCATTAGAGGATGATGTATATATGTTTAATAAAATATTAATGATAACTTTAATTATTTCATACTTAATTAATAAAGTAAACTATTTATATATTATAATATAAAATAGTTGATGGTGCATGTTAGATTAACCCTCAAAAAATTATAATTAAATGGTGCATTTTAGAATAACCCACTTATGAATAGTAATTTTATTAGTGAATATTGTATATATGTATAATTTCGTGTTTTATAATATTTTATTATTTATATTATTTTTCTTACTAATTTATTAGAAATCTACCTTTTCAATTAAATCCGTGTATTACACGGGTTATAAACTAGTATTTAAAATAATATAAGATGCTATTATTATTCATCAATTATTTAAACCTTTTATTTTTAATTTTGATATATTTTAGTTAATATAAATTGAGACTTTAGATTATATATTTTATTACAACTTAATATTTATAGACTAAAAATAATAGAGTGTATTTATCTTTTTAAAAATAATAATTCTATTTATCTTTTATTATTTATAGCTTAAAAATTATAGAATGTATTTATTTTTTTAAATAATAAATTGTATTTATATTTTATTTTTTATAATAATATGTTGTATTTCTCATTTTCAATAAAATGTGAAGGTGACACGTGACATTTGATATACTCTTTTATTATATAACTTTATTCACCCATGTGTTTACATGGATATTTGTAAAATCAAATTATTTTTTGAGAATATAAACTATAAACAAATACACAATTATTATATGCATGTGATATAAGCATATATCTAGTTTATCAAAAATACAATTCAACTTAAAGATTTATAATGTTTTCTCAACTATAACATTTTGTATAATATCAATGTAGGATGTAATGAAAGAAATTATCCATAAACTTCTAACTCAAACTTAATTTTATTTTTTTATACGCCGGTGAGATTAGCTCAATATAAAAACATTTGTGTGCTCGATTTAAATTTGAACATATAAACATTAAACTCGTCTAAACATAAAATTCAAAACAATCTAGTTTTATCTAATTGTTAATACAATAAGATCAATTATTTTTTCTAAATATGAAACCCCAAAATATGTAATCTAAATCCATTTATAAAAAATAATACAAACACTAACATTTAATTAAAATATTTCAAGTACAATTACAATTTTTTATTTCTAAATAATCGTTGGATATCATTATAAATAATTAAACATGAATCCTCATATTACAAATCATGGATTATATATAATTTTTGTACCAAAAAAATAGTTATATGTTTTAATTAAATATTAAAAATCAAAATATAACTTTTTTATTTTGAAATTAAATTTATATTAGTATTAGAATATTTAAAATATCTATTATTTTAATTATATGGATTAAGTATGGAAGTATTTGAATTAGATTTCATATTTTTTTTAAAATAATGAATTAGTAAAATTAGATACGGAAAAAAAGCGAAAAAATCAAAAATTTAGAGGGATAAGAGAGTAATACGTGACATGAGAGTTTTTCTTTTATTAATATACTAGGTTATATACACATGTACTATATGGGTTGAATTTAAAAAAAAAATTAAGAACAAATATTTTATAAAAACACATGAAATAATTATAAAAAATTTGAGTTTATTAGATTTTAATTAATTATATATTAGATTAGTTGGATTAGATTATAATAGAATGAATTGGAATTGATTTTAGTTCATATTTAATTTTAGTAATGACATGTGACAGATTGCAGTTTTTGACACGTGACGAAATAAATGGGAGGTCGACATGTGCCAAAATAGATACTCATTTAATAGAATTTATAGAGAGATACAGATTTTAAAACAAGCTGCATGATCATTTGTATCTTAAACTACTATCATACTAGTTATTAACCCACGTATTATGTGCATGTTTTATAAATACATGTTTATTAAAAATCTATACAATCATAAATTACATACAAAAATGTTTATTTTGCTACAAAAAATATTATTATTTTTCTTACTTATAATGATTAATTTTTTCTCTATAAATACTACTTACACTGTCTCATCTTTATAAAACTTTTTACTTTTGGATTTCTATATAAAAATAACAATTTTAAAATTTACTTTTACATAAAACACGATTTAGGTAATTTATAAAACTTTTTATTACAAATATTGCATTATTTATAATTTTAAATGTCTTAGATAGTTAAAATTAAGAGTTAAATATGAAAGTTATTAAAATCATTTAAAAAGAATATAATTTTTATTCATAAAAGTTAAATTAGGTAGTACTTAATTGGGATAACTGCGCAAAAAACCATCAACTTGTCAGTTTTTTGTGATTAAAACCCCAAACCATTTTTCATTGCCTAGAAAACCCCGAACTAACTAAAAATCAGTAAATCAAGGTTTTATCAGTGAGTAACCCGTTGAAACCGGTTATTAATCCTGCGTGGACCAGTAAATAACCTACGTAGAATAAGTTTTATTTGTTGAAACCGGTTGCCGAGTATTACACATCATTTAAACCGCCGTTGATAATTTTTAATTATAATTCTTAAACGGGATTTCATAATCAACGAGTGTTTAAATGATGTGTAATACTTGGCAACCGGTTTCAACAACTAAAATTTATTCCACGTAAGTTATTTATCGGTCTACGTAGGATTATTAAACGGTTTCAACCGGTTAACCATTGATAAAACCTTGATTTACCGATTTTTAGTTAGTTCGAGGTTTTCTATACAACGAAAAATGGTTTGGGGTTTAAATCACAAAAACCTGACAAGTTTAGGGTTTTTTATTATCCCTACTTAATTATACCTTTTTATTATTATTTTAATATAAATAGCTAATTAATTAAGGAGAATGATATATGGAAATCTTTTAATATAAATAGATAACTAAGTAAGAAGAATTATATATGGAAATTGGGCGGGAAAAAGAAATTTTGCTTAAGTGAGGATGCAACACGTGTGACTGAACATTATCTTTTATATATACATGTGTGTATATGTTAGGCACAAAAAGGCCTCAGTCAAACCTGTTCTACATCTGAGGGGGAGATTTATAATCAAACCTGTTGATGTGTTTGAAGGTTAAATTTAAGGCCTGTTATATGCCTTATTAAAGCCTGAAAATGATTTGCAATATTAGTCATAAGCTGTTCTATGTGCTGATGTTGAAATGCATATCTCATCTCCCAATGATGAGGTGTCTTTAGACCAAGGCACTGCAGAGGGAACCACCACTGGTCTTCATGAGGGTGTTGCAACACAAGCAGCATCTGAAAGGCCCCAATCATCCTCCCCTTCTCCTGGTGATGCAGCTACAGCCGCTGCTGAAGGACCCTTTGATCCCTCCAAACTGGGCCATCTTACTTTTGCCCAGGCTATGGAGCTTCTGTCCAAAGTTCCTCTTCCCTCTCAATCACATCCTCAAACACCAGCCTCATCATCCTCCTCTCCATCTACCCACTCAAAACAATCTACCCATACACCTCCATCTCCCAAAGACCTGCCTTTGAAGGATCAGCTTTCTTTACTGACCAACAAAGTTGGTTCTTTGGAAAACACCATGCACTCTCTACCCTCCATCATATCAGACTCTGTGTCTGCACAGCTTCAGGAGTTCCTTGATTCGTTCAAGGCCTCTTTCCCTACCACTCCACAGCCTGATCACTCTCCACAGCTGTTAGCACTCACTGCTCAGCTGCAAACTGTGTCCACCTCCCTCTCCTCTATTCTTTCCATTCAGCAGGACTCTGTGTCCTCAATGACAGCTATTTCCCAACATCTGTCATCACTTCTTACTTCTTGTAACTCTACCCTTCCAGCCACTATGGCTAGCTTACAAACTGTAATTGGCTCCCTTTCTAACTCTGTGTCTTCAGATCTTGCTGATGTGCGAGATTCTCTAGAACTTCATCTTGCATAGCTACAATCTCTGCTGTTCACAGCGTCTGACAGAGAACACATTGTTAAGCTCACATCCTTTGCTGATTCTCACTCCACTTCTCTTCAGACCTGTCTTTCCCAGCTTGCTGAGGTGAAGGATAACTTGGCTTACTTAGTGACTAGCCTTGTTGGTCCTAAACCTTCTACTAAACCTGCTGGCAAGCCTGCTGACTTTGTGTCTTCAGGCAGACCAGGTGTTGAAGTCGCTGCTTCATCTCCTTCAAAGGGGGAGAAGTCATCTGCCTCGAAGACTAAGTCTAAGGGGGAGAAAACTTCTTCTCCTAAGGAGATACCAGTGTCTGCAACTCACACTGGTCAGCCAGCAGATGTCTTTGAAACAGGTACAGCTAAAGGTGCCTCTCAAGCTGCTATGCCTACTCAGGTTGTCTCTCCAAACCCTGCTCAGTCTAAGGGGGAGGAAGTCATTCCTGAGGACAGGCCTAGCAGTAAAAGGAGGCACTTAATTCTAACTGAAGAAGAAGAAGAAGAAGAGGAAATTCCTGAGGCTGCTGTCACTACAGCAGCAGCTAAAGGAAAAGAAAAGGTAGCTGATGATCCCATACAGCAGAAACAGGCAGAAATTCAATTTCACAAGGCCAGGGCTAAAGAGATGGGTCTTCCTATGCACAAGTACTTTGAGTTTAGAGAAGAACAGCTTCAAGCTCTGGAGGAATTGAGAAAAGAAGAAGAATCTGCTAAAGCTGCTAAATCCTTTGCACTCCAAGAAGCAAAGAAAATTAAAATGTCTACCTTGGAGGTGCAAAAGAAAATAATGAAAGCTGCTAGACAATCAGCAGGGGAGAAAGAGAAGGAAGTAGAGAAAGGTACTCAGGTCTCTGTGACGAAATCAACAGTACCCCAGGCAAGAGCTCAATACCACTTTGACAACTTGGCTAGGAAAAAGTTTAATGATGTTGCTGAAAGAAGGCTAGCCAAGGAAGCAATTGTAAAAGCTGTCCCTATATCAAGGAAAGGCAGTCAGTGGAAGCTTAAAATAACAAGGATGGGTGCAACAGGCCCAGAATTGGAAACTTATGACCACACTGATGTAGCTCAGATGGGATATAGGGAGTGGATTGAGCTGGCAGTTGCCCTGAGTGAATCAAAGTCTGAAACTGCTAAACAAATCAGGGCATATGTCAAGAAGTTGATGGAAAGAGTAAAGGATCTTGGCCTGATTTCTAAGGAAGTTAGTGAAGGTGTCTTTGTGACACATCCAAAAATAAAGGCCAGGAGGACAAGGAAGGACACAGAGATGGAGCTACTCCTTACACTGATTGAACAGGGCGACTATGCCATTGAAATAAAAGGAGTTGATCATAGCCTGCCTAAAGGAATAGAGTTTGAAGATGGCAAGGTTATTGAAGAACCTGAACTGGGGTTATTCTTTGTAGATCCTTTAACTCAAAAGAAGTGCTTCCAAAGAGCCTCAGAGCTGTACAAAGTTGATCTGAGACAACTTGCCGCCTTAAGACTTGCAGCTTCATTTAGGCAGTCTAGCAAATGGAGAGCAGCCGTCTGGGATCAGCTCAGAGGCTTCCATGAAAGAGGTGAGCTCAATGATCCCAAGTTCATGGTCATCAGAAGTGAAGTTGAGGAACTTGAGGAAACAAGAGAAGAAATGGAAAAGATGTTCCAGGATCCCTCTCCACTGGAGTGAAGTCCACCTGCCATCTTGGCAGGTGAAGAATGGAAGCTGTCCATCAGTTGGACAAGTAGTTGTACTTTATGTTACATATGTTGTAATTCCTTTTACATTAGTTGTAAAATGCTTTAGTACATTAGTTGTACTTTTGTAAGAACATGTGTTGTTCTAATGTAATCAAAATTCAGTGTATATATAAACTGATCTTTTACTTTATGTTGATGTTGTAATTTTATTTCAGCAAATGTACTGTAAAAATATATAGTGATTTTTGATAAGATCAGCTTAGACTGGTTATTGCAAATAGGGGGAGATTGTTAGGCACAAAAAGGCCTCAGTCAAACCTGTTCTACATCTGAGGGGGAGATTTATAATCAAACCTGTTGATGTGTTTGAAGGTTAAATTTAAGGCATGTTATATGCCTTATTAAAGCCTGAAAATGATTTGCAATATTAGTCATAAGTTGTTCTATGTGTTGCATGTGTTGCAACTAAGACAGTTTGTCCAAGCTGTTCTGTCTGCTGAACAGGCTGGACATAAACTGTCTATGCTGCTCTACACTGGTGAGCAGCTTGGGCACTTTTAAAGTGTTCTGTTCTTTGTGAACAGAACATGTTCTTTGTGAACAGGCTAAACACTTTATGGAATAAGTTTCCAAGTCATCATGTATTGTTGTTGACTACAAGATCAGTTTACAAAGTCGAAGACAAAGTGGAAATCAGAACTGCTCAGCCTGTCCAAGCTGTTCTGTAACATGAAGACAAAAGGTTATTTGAAAAAGGGTGACAGACCTTTTTCTTATATCAAAATAGGCCTTTACAAGGAAGAAAAACGCAAAGTTGACATTCCTAAATTAGTTAAAGGCAATGCAACAGTAAACAAAGTAAAAAGACAAAAGTTCTGCTCATGTAAAGGCAAGTCTGCTTTTCAGAAAAGTGTAGAAAAGGTTATGTTGTCTTTTCAACAAGACTTCTCCTTTTCATTCTGTCCAATGAAGATGTTTCTCTTAGATCCTCTGAGTGAGTATAAAAGGAAGCTTCTAAGGACAGAAAGAAGTGAAGAAAGCTAAGTGCTGAAATCAAGAGTGAACGTGCAAGTGTGTTTTTCATGCATGCAAGTCTGATTGTGTAATACAGTTTCTTTGTGTCTAAGCTGTTCTACATAAGCTGTTCATCTGAGTCTTGTAAACACAGTGAGTGCTTCTTAGTGAGTGTATTCATTGTATACTAGTTTGAGTTTGTCTTAGACTAGTGAACATACTGTTGTATCTGTCATCTCAGCTTGTACTATTCCGCATTCAAGCTTGTTTGTAATTAACAAATTGTTGATAATACATACAAACATTGAGAAAATAGTGTGTAGTTTTTAAATTGTTGTATTCACCCCCCCTCTACAGCTTAAAGCTATACACTTTGGGAACCTCTCGGGACCTACAGTGTATATATATATATATAGGGATGGGATCCATTGTGAACAAGTTATTCGTTGTGAACGTTGTGAACAAATAAAAAAAATACATATAATCATTCATATATATCAACAAGTGTTTGTAATATGATTCATATGATTCAAAAGGTTCATAGAAGTGTCTATTTAAGATTCAGAACATTCAAAAGGTTCATAGTACGTAGTTTTTATAACAAGATGCATAAGATTCAACAAGATTCATGAGATTCGACAAATTAATTGGATTCAATAAAATCCATAGGATCCAATAAGATTAATGAGTTAATAGAAGGGTTCGGTAGTATTTTCAACAAGATTCATAAGATTCAAAAGCTATTTTATGGTTGTTCACAATGTTCACAACGAATAAAGTGTTCACAAAAGATCCTTAGTCTATATATATATATATATATATATATATATATATATATATATATATATATATATATATATATATATATATATATATATATATATATATATATATATATTGAGGTTCTATGGGGCACCATGATGCACTGGGAACCAAAAATGCACAATTGATTAATTAAACATGCAATGAGGGCATAATGGGAATTCTTAAGAAGCATTTATTTAGATCAATATATTTAAAAGATTCTTTATTAATATAACCGGATTTTTATTAAGGAAGTTGCTTAAATTGTGGAGTGTGTTGTTATTATTGATTGGATTTGTGTTTGACTTTCTATTATACTGTTTATGCATGCGTTTCCTTCACAGATCCTTCCTGCGATTTTCTTCACAACGCCTTCCTGCATATGGTTCAACTCCTCCCTGCGATTCTTCATCCCCATGCGATTTCAGCATCGATTTTACTAAAACCTGCGATTTTTGATCCTCCTGTTTGATCTCCAGCGGATACTATACAACAGACTGCATAATCGCTTCCGATGACAGACTGCAGCATGGCCACTTCCGATGGTAACGATGAACACGACACATCCGATAACAATGAATGTAAGTTTTATTTTTTTAGATCATGGAATCTGACAAAACACTACACGATTAATCTATGCATATACATAGTTCTCCATTTCGTTTCTACATTCGTTTACAATGTTCATATACATTTTGATTTATATACTATCTGCATTTTTTCAAGTTTATGAATTACCTATCCACATGTCATTGCATACATTCTCCCTGGACACGCCTTGCTAATTTATTCTCACCCAAAACATTTTAATCAGCACACAAACTAGGAGATTGCACAAAAAAAAAAATACAATTTCGAGTCAGAATGTACGTTTCATTATTCCAGACTCTGGAACACGCAGGTTTCATTATTCTGTGCATACCATTACCAGTTTAAAGAAATACGCATAGGTTAACCAGTTTAAAGAAAGGTTTTCTGGGATAATTTCAGCTTTTTCAGCACTTTAATGCATACTGATGAAGTTTTCAGCATTTTAATCCGTCTGTATGTTGAATGTAATATGGAGTTTCATTATTTTGTATGCACAAAAATATTGAACCTACACTGGAATGTTATCTTAATACATATATGCACAGTTTATAGTCAGAGCTTGTAATTGCAACGTTCAAGTAATTGGACTTATTCTGCCTGTTGTTGTGGGATAGTATCTTCAATGTGTAAATGCATACTGGAGGGTCACATATGCAGTCTTTTTTAGCACTGTTTAAGTAATGATTTTCATCTTGTTCACTATGAACAATGTAACTCGTAGGTAACGACAGTGCACACGAGGGCTGCGACAGCAACGAATTCACTTCACCAGGTGGTTCTATATACAGGAAGCCCAAAGTAAACGACGGTGAAATTCCAGTAAAAGGTAAGGTATACGCTTCCTTGGACGAAGGTATTTTTGCCTATGAAAATTATGCAGCTCAATGCGGGTTTGATACCCGAAAGTCAACACAAAAAACAAACCGTGCTGGATTAATAACATTGAAGGTGATAATATGTAACAAGTCCGGAGATAATAGCGTTGACAATGAATCTAGCTCCAACCAACGCTGCACGTCATCAACACGCACCAGATGTCCTGCGTGCATTAGGTTCAGACTCATCGATGGTTCAAAGTACCAGGTGTATCGATTTACGCAGTATCACAACCACAATTTTGTGACTCCTGAGGATAGGCATTTATTGAAATCGGCCCGTAGGCTTGATTTCCAACAAAAATGCTTCATCCATAAGGCTGCAAATCTCAATATTGGTCCATGCAAATCCCACAATATACTTAAAGAGGTGCACGGTGGGTTCAACAACGTCCATGCAACTCAGATGGATTTTAAGAATTTCAGGAGGGATATACGGCTTTTTATCGGCAAAAATGATGCACAAATGCTTATCGACAAACTAAGGAAGAAACACGATGATGACAGTGGGTTCTCGATGCAGTACACATGTGATAAAAACGGGATATTACGGGGTGTATTTTGGGCGGACTACATTGCAAAATGTAACTATGACGCATTTGGGGATGTAATCTCTTTTGATGCAACTTACCGAACAAACCAGTGAGCTTTGTTACCAATTTATTTGTCATTAAACCATGATACTTCACTGTAAACATATACTTTATAATTTTTTTACTAGTTTTTTTATTTTCTTGAAAAAGGCACGATATGGTGTTTGTACCATTCACGGGTATAAACAACCACAAAAA
Source organism: Centrapalus pauciflorus (assembly GCA_020465985.1). Classification (NCBI taxonomy): domain Eukaryota; kingdom Viridiplantae; phylum Streptophyta; class Magnoliopsida; order Asterales; family Asteraceae; genus Centrapalus; species Centrapalus pauciflorus. Next base: position 386,993 of record JAANYP010001694.1, read on the forward strand.
GTGTGTCACGTTTGGTGCGGGGTTGATAGCAGGAGAGGACTGTGCATCATACAAGTGGCTTATGGATGCATTTCTCACAACATTTGGTAAGGAACCAACTTTTGTTTTTACTGACCAAGACCCGGCAATCATACATGTATTTGAGGATGTTTTTAAGACGGCCAGACATCGCTTTTGCATGTGGCATATAACTAGTAAGCTTCAACAAAAGGTACAATTTAAAAACTTCGTGCATAATCGTGTTACTAGGTGACGGAATATATGCATAATCGTGTTACTTCGTGTATATATATATATATATATATATATATATATATATATATATATATATATATATATATATATATAGATTCAGGTTCAAGTGAGTACCACCCATAATGCAGCGCACATATATAGATTCAGGTTCAAGTGAGTACCACCCATAATGCAGCGCACCAGAAGGTACCACCCTTAAAATTATTTTTTTTTGAATTTTTTTTCATGAACATGTTTTAATTAACATTATGAAGATCATATATGAATTTCACGCAAATCCGAACACTTTAAGTACATAAAATCACGCATCACATAAATGCATGTTCACATGTATTCAAATTTATGTAACTGTGTGTTCACATCACTTTTTAGGAGCTTAGAGATGTGAATTTATGTGAATTTATGTGAAATTTACATATGATCTTCATAATGTTAATTAAAACATGTTTATGAAAAAAAAAATTAAAAAAAGTTATTTTAAAGGTGGTACCTTCTGGTGCGCTGCATATGAGTGGTACTCTCTCGAACCATATTCTATATATATATATATATACATATATATATATATATATATATATATATATATATATATATATATATATATAACGGTCAAATGACTGGTTGTGTATAAAAACAAAAGAAATGTCGTTGAAAGGGTGGAGGGCCGTTAGGGAGAAGCCGTTGGGCGGGAAGGGGTGCCCGGGGCGGTGTTCCAGCAGGCTTTAAGCCAATTTGGCAAGCCGCTCGATTGGCGGGAAGGGTATACCGGACGCTCTTAAGTAATATACAACAAATTTATGTCATCTTAAAAATATATAATGTAATTTAAATTGTTTTTAAGATGGTACATGTGGTCGTTAAAAATGGAAAACATCACAAATAAATATCTATAAATATCATTAATTACAATAATGGTCCCTGTGGTTTGTTTAAAATTATAAAAATGGTCTTTTAACTTTTAAAGTTGCATTAACAGTCTCTCAAACCATTGTTTGTTTTCATAAATGGTCCCTCCTATCCTTAAATTTTTTAAAATGACCAAAATACCCTTTCAGTTTTAATCATTTGATATTTTAATTATTCACTTTTGATCCTTTAGCTAACTTTTTCTATTTTGTGTTTAATTATTTTACTTTAGATTTTTTATTATTTTACTATTTTTTGTTTAATTATAGTTAGTTGAGTAATTGATTATGATTTGATCAAATATAGTTTAAACTAAATTTTATTAATTCATGATATTAATTACATACTCTCTCTATATTTGTATATTCATTAATTTTTTATTAAGTTAAGTTTTTATATTCAAATTTATATTTTAATTTTAGCAAAGACAATTTGTCTTAAAAGATAACATAATACACAAATTTTGATGATAAAGTTAATCTGAATTTTTTTGCCCAAGAAATATAAAATAAAATACAATTTTGACGAAAGAGGTATTGATTACCAATTAAGAAGGTAAAACTTTATTTTACCTTTCATGGCCTAAAAAATTGGTCACGGTATAATATTATATATAGATTATATATAGATAGATAATAATCATAGGATATAAGGTGGTGTGTGTGTGTGTGTGCGTGGGTGTGTGGGTGTGTGTGTGGGTGGGTGTGGTGGTGGTGTGTGTGTGTGTGTGTGTTGTGTGTGTGTGTGTTGAAAAAGAAATCAAAATTTTATTTACAAAAATATCAACCAACTTAAACTCGAAAAACCTATCTTGATTGACATCAAATACCTAAAAGCCAATGACATTAAAATCTACCGAAATTAATATATAAACATACATGTCTTGATCGAAATTCAATCCAATTATATACGTGAAGAATTTTAGTTTTAGAAAATGTTGGTTCAACAAAAGTCATTCCATTAATAAAACACGATAAATTAGAATAAACAATTTGTATGATTATTTATTTTACTATTTTTTAATAAAATGAAATGGATATATTGTTTATTGAAGTATATTCTATATTTTTTGAAAAGACAAGTTTTATTTTTTATATCGACCGAATGAACAATCAAAATATCTAGTTCTTGGTTTTCACGTTATTTCACTATTTGGAATTAAAGATAAACGACAAATATGTATTATAAATGTACAATCCAGAATTCTACATATATGACAAAAGATTAGAAATTTAAGAAATAAATTAAATTTATGGCAACACTACTTAATTAATAATGACATTTAATTTTTAATAATATCAGTAGTATTAATAAAATTGTATATAACTATAGAGAGAGTATATAGTTAATTCAAGAATTAATAGATTTTAATTTTAATTATATTTGATCAAAGCATAATGAATTATGTAATAATTAAAATTAAAAATGAAATAATAAAATAATAATGTCTCAAATAAAAAAAATTAAACATAAATACAAAAAGTTTGTGGAAGGACTAAAAGTCATAACTATAAAGCAGAGGACTAAAATGCAACTTTGAAAGTTGAAGAACTGTTTTCATAATTTTAAAAAAACCACAAGGATCATTTCTGTAATTTACTCAAAAATAAAAGGTTAACTTTTTATTAATGCAAATAGCTTTTTATTTGAGTAAATTACATAAATGGTCCCTGTGGTTTATAGCAAATTACAGGTTTCGTCCCTAACTTTTAAAAATTACACTGATAGTCCATATTTTAAAACTTTGTCACGCTTTTAGTCCCTAAACAATTTAGTTTTTAAAGAATACCAATTTTGCCCTTACAATAAATTTCACATATGGTCCCTAATTCATTAATTTAGTTTTTGATTTATAAATTACTATTTGTATTTTTATAATATCATTTTTTTAGTGGAAATATTTATTTCGTTTATCAATTTTTTTTATCTATCTATATATTTAATTAACTTATCCTTTTAATTTTTAAATGTTATTCATATTGTTTTTGAAATTTTATATGTAGAATATGTACGTTTATTTATAAATTTTAAAAATTTTCTCTTCCTATTTCATAAATATTTATTTGTAAACATTATAAATTCTACATATGAAATGTGTTAGTATAAATATATTATTTTCAATAATCTTTAAAAAGCTTGTAATTTGTTAGCATTCTAATTTTTTATGAGCATATTGTATCATTTTTTTCTAATGTTTCAATAGAATAATATATATGATCATTAATAAATATAAATTCTACTTTACTTTTTTTTTTCTCTTTCTTTTTTATTTTTATTTCATAAACAAAAAAAATATGAGAAATCTTTTAAATTATATATAAAAAACCTTTGATGATTTTAAATAAGAATTTAATATGTATTTAATATCATAAAATAATGTATTGTTTTTTAATATTAAAATAGTGCTTTATTTTTTAATTTTAAAATAGTGGGTTTTTTTAAAAAAATTATTTAAAATTATCAATAGATTTTTTGAAATGATTTAAAAGTTTCTTACATTTTGTTTTTTGTGAAATAAAAATAAAAAATAGAAAAAAACTAAATACTGATCCATATTTAATACTCTAATTGAATTAGTATTTAATACTCTTCAAACATTAGAATGATATGTTACACCCATAAAAGTTTTTAAAATGCTAAAAGGATTACAATCTTGTTAAGTTTATTAAGAATAATACAACTTTACTAAAACTATTTCATATGTGAAATACACAATATTCTACCAATAAAAATCTATAAATTAAGAATAAATGATTTTTATAATTTATAAATGAATGTATATATTTACATGTTTAGAATTTCAAAAACACCTTTAATATCATTTAAAAATTAATATATGAAGATAAGAATGATAAATTAAATAAATATATAAATAGATTGGAAAATATTTTATAAAACATAAATTAATAAATAATAAATAATTTTCTTCAAAACGAATAAATGTAGAAATAAATAACTATATATTTAAAATTAATAGTTGTGAAACTTATTAATATATAGGTAAAGTACTTATTAAATAAACATTTATGAATATCCAAATAATTAAATATAAAGTAAAAACTTAATTAATTCATTAAGGACCATAAGTGAAATTAGTTTCTAAGGGTAACATTGGTATTTTTAAAAAATTGAGTTGCTTAGGGACTGAAAACGTAACAATGTTTGAAAATATGGACTACCAGTGTAATTTTTAAAAGTTAGGGACGAAACCTGTAATTTGCTATAAACCACAGGGACCATTTATGTAATTTACTCTTTCTATTTTGATAAAATTTAGACAAAATTACACACATTTTCCCCGTGGTTTATACAGAATTATGGTTTTGGTCCCTAAAAGAATTATATTACACCACAAGTCCATACAATCAAAATGTTGTAATATATTGGTTCCTGAAACAAACGGCGGTTAACATGAGCCGTTAAGTTCAGGGACATTTTTGTTATAGAATCTTTCAGGGACCATTTATGTAATTTCAATACCCTCTTATTAGTTTGTCTTTAATTTTTGTTTTTTCTTTATGTTATAATTTATTTCATATATTTTTTGAATTTTCTTTTTTATCATTCAATTATCCAAATAACACAATTTGTTATTTTTAGTTACATATTTATTATTATTATTCGTATGTTTATTTTCATTATTAATGATAACTTTTTTATATTAATGTAAATATTTATTTATGATCGTAATTGGTTACTAACCTTTTTTAATTGGTAATTGAAAAACTGAATCTTTTTCCGTTTTCTTTTTTTCCATTTAGGAAATTAAAAATTCTAATTAGTTGTAGTTTTCTACTTGGAAAAATTAATAATCGAAATGATTTTTTTCTCTATTTAATAAATTCAAAATAAAAACATGTTGAAGTTTTTTCATTCGAAAAATTTATAATTAGAATGTTCATCATTTTCTTTTTCGAAAATACTAAAATTAAGAATGTTTCATTGTCTTTTTGTTCAAAGAAAATTAGAAACAGACATGATTTGTCATTTTTTGTTTGAAAAAATTAAAATCAGATTGGGTCATTGTGTTTGACTGTTTTCGAAAACGATAAATTGAACCATTTCGATTTTAGTTAAATAGAACCATTTCAATTTTCAAAATTTTCAATAAAAAAAATGATAAATGGTTTCTATTTTAATTTTTTTTAATCAAAAAACGATGAGCCATTTTGATTTTTGATTTTTTCTAACAAAAGAACCATTCTGATTTAATTAAATGACGATAAAAGATCAATGAAACATTTCAATTTTAATTTTTTCCAATAAAAAAATGATTTACCAGAATCTAATTGTTTGATTAAACAATGACAAACCATTCTGATTTTTTATACTTTTGAACAAAAAAAGTTGCGAAATATACCCATTTTAAATATTTTCGATGATGGAACGTTGAACGACTATGATTATGATTTTTTTTGATGAAAAAAATTTACCACGTCCTTATTTTGAATTTTTTGAATGGAGAAAAGAAATATATCATTCCAATTTTAAATTTTCGTAACGGTATAAACTACAACTATTTGGAACCAGGTCCATCATATAATATTTTAAAATAAATACCTATAGTAATATGAAAAAAATTAACACTAACAGTAACCATAAACATACAACTAATAATAAAAAAATAGTAACTAAAGCAAAACGAATAAAAAATAAAATATTACATTTGGATAATTAAATGATAAAAGAATATTTCAAAATATATACATGGGATAAATTATAATATAAAGAAAAAGAAACAATAAAAAAAGTATTGAAAATTACACAAATGGTCCTTGAAAGATTCTATGACAAAAATGTCCCTGAACTTAACTGCTTAGGTTAACTGTCGTTAGTTTTAGGGACCAATATGTTACAACATTTTGATTGTAGGGACTTGTGGTGTAATAATATTCTTTTAGGGACCAAAACCATAATTCTATATAAACCACAGGGACCATTTGTGTAATTTAGTCTAAAATTTATTTGGTACAAGTACATTTTCTTTTTATGCTCATATTTGTCATTAATGAGGTTTGTAAAGGCCTACACATTGTTGCAAGGATAATTTAACAAAACTCCATTCAAGGAATACATGTAAATTGCCCGATACAACACTCATTTAGGCATTTAGTAATACATGGGTAAGAACATGATGTTTATGAAACTGATATATAACACCACCGATATAGTGTTGTAAATAAACCTGCATAGAAATTGAACTTACCCACATACTCTGTAGTAGTAGCAAGTATCGTACAATTCACACGATCCTTATATCTCAAACATCAACTCCTTTGTATTGTATCTGAAAAAGAAAATGTATAAGAAATCAAAATTACATTAAAAAAAGAATTTAACTGTCTATAAAATCCTTCATGAAAAGGAATTCACACACACACACACACACACACACACACACACACACACACACATATATATATATATATATATATATATATATATATATATATATATATATATATAGGATTGGGTTCTTTTAAGAACCTTAAATAATGTGGGAACATAAGAATCAATTTCAACCCTTGGATTAATGGGATCAATGGTGGATAATCAATGACATTGTTGTAAATATTTTCAAGTATGGTTGGGTCCACTAAGGGCAAATCAGTCATTTTTCCTCCTTCATTTAATGCAACTTTTCAGAAAAGTTTCCAACAACCTGTCCTTTAATTAAACTATACAATCATCAATGAGTTTGTCATTAATTTTTTCTTTTTCTTCCATTTTTTCCGGCAAGAAGAAGCTCAGTTCCGTCGCCGGAATTCCATTCCGTTTTTTTTATTTCACCTGAATCCATGGAGTCGACCAACACATTTCAACAGACACCGTATAATATTTTTCCAAATGGTTTTGCAGCCGATGAGGAGGTCGACGATTGTTTTTCTCCTAATCCAGGTCATGTTTATATTTTATTCGAGTATTCGTTGCTTTATTTAACGTTTCTTCTACATAGAATATGTTGCATTCTACGTAGAATATGTTGCATTCTACGTAGAATATGTTGCATTCTACGTAGAATATCTTGCATTCTACGTAGAATATCTTGCATTCTATGTTGTCTGTAAATCTATATATATTTTTGTATTTTATGTTGTCTGAATAGAACTTCTATAAACATTTATAGATTTTGAATTTTTTAATCTGTATTCTACTCATATTTTATGTTATATTATGATGTTCATATTTTCTAGTCTATTTTATATTTTAAAATCGCAGAATCGGGTAAATATGAAACGCTCAAGACCTTGCTAAACGACGATGGCTCTGAGCAAGACAATAGGAAAGGCACGACAAAAATGATATATTGTTCGTAGATTATTTTGTATTCTTCGTAGTTTTTTATAGATTGTCTGTATATGGAGTTTTGTATTCTATGTTGTTTGAATAGATCTTCAATAAACATTTATAGATTTTGGATTCTTTAATTTGTATTCTTCTCAGATTTTATGTTATCTTATGATGTTCATATTTTCTATGTCAGTGTAAATCTACATAGATCTTCTCACATTTATAGTTTTTTACAGATTGTTTGCAAATTTATTTAACGTTTCTTCTACGTGGAATATGTTGCATTCTACGTAGAATATGTTGCATTCTACGTAGAATATGTTGCATTCTACGTAGAATATCTTGCATTCTATGTAGAATTGTTTGCAAATTTATATAGATCTTAGGTAAGTGTCATATATTCTATATAGAATACCACAATTCTACGCAGAATGTTCACATATTTTTCATATAATACCACTAATCTACGTAGATTGTTCACATATTCTACGTAGATAGTTCACATATTCTACATAGAATATTGCTATTCTATGTTACTAGAAATGTTATACATTTTTTTTGCATCATAGTTTTGAATCCATTGTTTTATCGCAGGTTGTAAAAGATTCTACCATGGACACCATTGATTGTGATTGTCGAATGTTCGATCGGATTGTGTTGCTTTGTATCTCCGTCATAGAATGTTGTATATTCACCATAGAATATTATGTTGACTCCATAGAATATATCTTAATCTACATATAAAGTTGTATATTATTCATAGGAAAAAAAAAAGATGAAGAGAAAAACTCTGGTGGTTTTTTTTTGGAGAAAAAAAAGGATGAAGAGAAAAAAGAGAAGGGAATTAATTGTGTGTGAAAAAACGTGCAGTTTCTTTTTCAATGTTATCCCCAATATATCCCTTACCCACCCATTTTTCCAACAAAAAAAACCCCTAAAGCCTTCTTAATTTCAAAAATGCCATCTTACATCTAAGCCATTGATTTCATGAAATCAATGGATGAGATTAGTTCTTAGGTTCTCACATTATTTAAGGTTCTTAGAAGAACCCTCCCCTATATATATATAGATTGAGGTTCTATGAGGCACCATATGCATCGGGAACCAAATGAGAACCAAAAATGCATTGCTTGTTTACAAAGGGTGCATTAAGGAAATTTTGGAAAATGTTTAATAATATATTGTTAAATTATAAGATTTAATTTAATATTTATCATTTATTTAGGAAACTAAATAAAATGATCAACCACATTTCCATAAATCCATCCCCTTTTCTCTTTCATGGCTAGCCTCTCTCCATCC
>JAANYP010001694.1:400746-454329 GCA_020465985.1 Centrapalus pauciflorus
TGAATTTTGCTATCCGAATCCGAAATTTCGGATATCCGATTTAATTTCGGATTCGGATATCGGATTATCCGAATATCCGAAAAAATATCCGAAAATTCATATTTTTTAATTTTTTTTAAAAATTAAATCAAATATTTAACTATCTAAAATACAAATTCATATATCCAAATAGATACTAAAAATAAATATATCACAAACTAAATGTATCCGGAATTATTTTACTCAAAACGACTAAAAATATATAAAAAAATCTAAATTTTATATAAATATTAGTTAATAAATCTATAATACTAAGATAAAACTCAAAAATATACATTAGAATAATACTAAACACTCAATATTATGTAAATAATCAATACTAAAGATATAAAAAAAATTCTAAAAAAAATATTTTTTTGGATTTTCGGATATCTATTATCCGAATATCCGAAAATATGGAATTTTACTATCCGAATCCAATTCCGAAATTTCGGATAGTTTCGGATCGGATTTTCGTATTTTTGTTTCGGATGCTCGGATTCGGATATTTTTGAACACCCCTAGGTTGGTCCCCACAATTAAAAGCGTGTGCGTGGGATCAAACATCATCCGATCTTAAGTCCTATGTCTCACAATGTCTGGCTGATAGCGACAGTCATGTCAAAATCGCGCTTATAGTCTAAGTCAGAGCTTAAAGTCAAAAGTCAAAAGTCAAGTCTCCGCTTAAAATTGTCATGGCATGTTAACTGTTAAATCTATCTCACTAAGCACCGCTTATAGTTGTTGTTGAATCTTTTTAAAGGTTTAATCAAAGGAAAAGGTCCAGCTGACCCAAGTCTTTAGGATTTGCTCGCTCGAATTTGAAGTCATTAGACCACTACTGAATCTGCAATTGGTATTGATTGAAGGCAATAATGGTGGCGGTTTAGGTAGATCAGTGCTATGTGTTGTGATTATGTATTAGATTAGTGTCTTGGTGCCATTTTGTAGTTTTGTTTTGACCTTATTGTATGATAATTCTAATTTCTGTAATGACTTAATTCCGCACTTTATTAATCTATCTTAGTTTTGATTGATGCTGTATTGCTCCTTGGGACCTAGTCATTCAGGACTACCCCGTAAGGGACGGTCTTGACAGGATTGTATCAGAGCAATAGTTTGAGTGAATCAAGTATTATGAAAGTAATACTTGGTCTCGAACTTAAGCAATACATAAAGTGTCAATCATGCTAGGTGGCTTGAACTGAGATAGGATGTACAGACTGTTAGGATGGAAAAAGGGTACATAGTCACTAAGTTTATTAACTGAAAGTCACTTGAATTTTTATGTTTCAGTAAGGATGTCTGGACAAGGAGGAATTACTGATAATGTCACTCCTCAACAACTGTTTGAGATGATACAACAACTGTTAGCACAACAAAATGAACAACAAGTCAAGCTAATCCAATAACAGTTTCAGGCTCGTGATGAGGCTGAAGCAAAACGTAAGGCTGATAAAAAGAACAAAAGAAAGGATAAGCGAACCTATAATGGTAAGTCTGATATTGATAACTCTAATGATAATGTCTAAACTGAACGGCCAAAAGGCTGCCGATTCAAAGACTTTAAGTCTAGTGGTGCCTTGACATTTGAGGGTTTCATAGACCCTATCCAGGCATTGGACTGGATTAGTCACACAGAAGAGATTTTCAGTATCTATGAGTGTTTAGATTCACAAAGAGTCAAGTATGCTACTGCTTTATTTGTGGGAGCTGCCCGCGCATGGTGGAAGACACAGAGGAGTATCTACGGAGAGGATGTCATCCAAACACTTGAATGGGAGCAATTCCTCGACATGTTCAACGCTAAGTACTGTCCCACGAACCAGCAAGATAGAATGGAAATTCAATTGATGCAACTGACTCAAGGCGACAAGACGATCGATGAATACGAGCACGAGTTCTCACGACTGTGTGGCTATTCATCTTATCAAGTAGCCACAGAAGAAAGAAAGATGAATCATTTTCGTAGAGGATTAAACCCAAAGTATCGTCAGCCGATGAGTGGTAACAAATACAGACATACTTGGAGATGGTGGAAGCAGCCAGACAAATTGAAAGCGAATACCTGGAGTATGGTGAACAACTAATCGCAGCTCAGATCAATCCTACATGTCCTTCTCCAACAAAGAAGCAACAGTTCAGTAGATTCTTCAAGACAGGAAAGAACCAGTCTGTGAGACTGATCAATATAGCTCTTTTCAGAAGGCCAAGTCTTATGTGATTCAATCAGAACAACGAGTGTGCAAAAGGTGTTGGAAATCACATACTGGGTTATGTAATCCAATTGATGTGATATGTTATGTCTGCAGCAAGATCGGTCATAGTAACGAGGAATGCCCAACAAAAGGTCTTGGTTGTTCCACGTGTGGAAAACTGGGGTACTTTAATCATCAATGTCCCATGAGAATTAACAGTCAATCCGAGTCATATGCCGGAGGTTCAACAATAAAGAGCACCGCTGCAACTCCGTCAGCTAGAGCTCGTGCTTATCATATGCCAGCCGAGGAAATAGTGGAAATGCCAGATGCAGCCATAAGTACGTTTGCTAAATTAAATACCTGTCCTGTATCATTCGATTCTACTACAAGCTGTTCTTTTACCTCATTTCCGATTTCATAGAAACATTTTAAAAATGGGATCGCTAAGGAGATCAGAAGAAAGATTTTCTGTTCATTGATTTAAATCGACTTGTGATTTCAAAACAAGTCTTGAGTTTGACTGTACAATTATGTCATCGGTAGTGAATATGCGGACGACATATAGGTTGTATCAGTTGAAACTATGATATAAATGCCTCTTTCAAATCAGAATTTTTACCTATAAGCGATATAGGTATCAATATTAAATCATGTGTGATTCAAAAAGATTTAAGGAAACCCAAACATGAATCTTAAACACAAGCTTCTTCGTAAAGCTTTGTAATCTAAAAGATTACAACGTGTCTCATAATGAGGCAAAGGTAGAAGTTGCTCATCCAACGAAATTAAATGAGAAGATGGTCTTTGAACCAGTTTGTTAAAGACCTAATGTCAGCTTGAGTTGAAATCAAAGAAGTCAGAGACACAAAGCTAAAGTCAAACAAGAAATAAAGAGAGATTCTTATAAGAATTAAGCGATTGGTCTTGAATGACCAATGAAAGTCAATTATAAGTATATACACATGTATATATGGAATTCATATTCCATTGTCTTGTCAATAAAAGTCTTGGCTGAAGCAAATAAAGTAACCCTTGACTCAGAGATTACAAATGAAAAGTCATCTCAAGCCTTGAAAATAGTCAGCGCAAACCAAAAAGTCTGCTAAGCGATTGATGATAATAACATCATCAATGAGTGAAAATGTTTAGTAGAACAAATGTGAGATTCAAAAAGCCACAATTGGTTCAAGATAAAGAGAAAAGAGATATAACATGTCTTAATAGACTAAATTAATATCTGAATCAATTTGAAAGTCATACTCAATCTCAAAGCGTAAGTTGACACAGAAAAAGTATAAGCGATAAGCAGAAATCCTAAAATTCTTACATGGATTGCATAAGTCAACAGTTAAATTGTTGATGTTGAGAAATCAGCAAATGTAATGGTTGTAAAAACCAAAGAGGCAAGAAATCATGAAATACAGATGGTGCTCATTCAATAATCACCAGAATGTTTATGTCAGAATATGGGAATTCATAGCTACTTTGAAATTCCTAAGTTGCATTTATCTGAACATAGACAACTTCGGGGACGAAGTTATGTGTGGTGGAGCCCATTCTGTAACAACCCGAACTTTAATTAACGGCGATTAACCAAGATTAACGTTAATAAATAAGTTTAATGAAATTTTTACTAAGCAACTAAAAATGTAAGTTAATAAAATTTACAATAGATTATATGTTGTAATTTTAAAATTTTGTAATGTTAATATAAAGAAAAGCAACTTTGGGACCAAAGTGTGAAGAAATGAAATTTGATAAATATAAATAACCCCAAATGAATGTTCTGCTTATTTCACCTAACAAATGAGCCATTTCTTCTCATTTTTCCTAAGCCACGGTAGGGGTGAGCGACGAGTACCATTTCCCGAACCCGATCCGGAACCGGTACCGACCGATACCGAATTAATATATTCGGTTCGGTATTCGGTTTTTAAATTAGCAAAAATTCGGTATTCGGTACTTTCGGTACGGTATTCAATTCTTAAATTAGCTAAAATTCGGTATTCGGAACCGAACCAGCACCATATAAACTTATACGGTTCGGTATTCGGTTCTTCCAAAACTAATAATTCGGTTTCGGTATTTTCGGGATCGGTACCGGTTCAGTTCGGTACGGTACCGAGCTCACCCCTAAGCCACGGTTCCATCTCCTTCATCTTCACCAAGAACATCAACATTCTTGATACAAAAATTCAAGAATCAAGCATCAAGAAAGTAGCAAAGCAATAATAATTTGCAAGATTCAAGGTAATTTTACCATTTAATTTGATCTTTTGGGTGTTTTAAAGCCACGGTTTTTTGGGAAATTAAAAGTGTTTAGTGTTAATATGAAATCCCGTATATATTCAGCACCTTGACGTTTTTCTCATCAAACACATGAAGAAACAAGCTCAATAAATGTGTTTTTAATAAGAAAGAAGACAATATGAATGTTGGTGAATATGGAAGAACAGTGGCGGCTCCAAGAGAAGATTCAAATGTAGGTCAACCGTATATTGTCAAAAAGCAACCCTAGGAGCCTTTATAGGCTCATTTAATTAACTTACAAGACTTGGCAACAATGGCCCCTACACTATTACATAAGAAAGAAATTACATAGAAATAAATACAAGACACATTACAAAGTTAATAAATATTACAAAATAACTCCTAGGATCGAAATAATTAATCTAACAATCTCCCCCTTTTCGATCACTTAGGAGGTCCTGGAACTCGCGCATGATCTGTTGATTCACGAAGACCAAGTATGACATCGAAACGTCTGGTTACTTGTCTTGTATGTAGCCGCTCGTTCAGGTAGTCTATGCCGCTGAGTGTATTTTGTATCTCCGTAGGTGAGCATCTCTGTTCAGGATCTGGTTGAGCATCATAATCTTGTACTTTCTTTGTGAGAGCAGCTCGAACCAGTCGAAGTGTACCATCGGAATAGCAAGGTAGATCCTCAAAGCGCATATACCTTTTGTAGCCCTTGTGGTTCACATAAATAACACCCGGATCTCCTTTAAGTATAACTCTGTAGGCCGGGTGGTGGGCTAAAAGAAAACTATCTTGTTCTGGTGCTCGTAGGCCCACCTTAACCATAGCACTCTCGATCGCCATCTGAAAATCTATTAAGCACATTATGATCGATCGGCGATTCATGCTTCGAACTAAGGCACCTACAGCTGTCATGTGGGATAGACGTTTTCTGATTCGATTTTTCAGACTGTTGTGAAGGAACTCAACGTCATCCGCTCTTATGTAGTCAAGGTCATACTCAAAGATGTCATCTCCCGTACCATCTTCTCTTTCCACTTGATAGGAGGGATAGAATACTTTGGCTCTTTTGCACATGGTAATTGATTTGAGTTTTTTAATCTTTGACTTTGACACTTTAGACCTTTGTTCCCGGAGCATCAATTGGTAGTATTCGGCCTGTTCAGCTTTGGAGACATTCGTAAGTTCCATGAGTAGGCGTCTGCTGAAGGCTCCAGGTTTCTTTCTGAATACCATCTTGAATCTTTCTTCTAGATATGAATTCTGAAATCGCTCCGGGGGAAAGTTCTGCAGGAATTCTTTCAGGCCTTGAACGGGGGGTTCTTCGATTTCGTCCTTTTTAGCTTCAAGAAGCTTTATGATAGTCCCCCGCCGTTCTTGACGCATTTGATCTTTTTCACTCTGCGGCAGTGTGTGAACTTTTCCTTTCGTGTAGTGGTCTACCCAGAATAGGTCGTCTTTTCTGTACACTCCAGGACCCTCGGGAGTCTCATCGAAGCAGTCAACCCTTTTTGTTTGGGAGGGACCTGAGCGTTGGGTTTGTTGGACTGGTGGAGGGCTTGGGGATCTTGGTGGGCTGACTGTAATGTGGGATTCTTTTAGTGATGGGGGAGCTTGGATGGATGAGAGTATGTCTTCCTGTTGGGCTCTGGGTGGTGAATTCAGGAAATCGAAGGAAGAGGATGAGGATTTTTTGGTTGGAGAGTCAGGTTCAGGCTTAGGAGTTAAAAGTGGTTGGTTGTCCTCGGTATCAGAATCTGAATCAGAAACTAATATGATTTCAACCTTCTCGTGTGGCTCCTCAAATTCTACCATGGCTGTCATTGGATCCAGTGGAGCTGGACCCTCGACCATCGGCTCGTCTTCAATTAGCATGTACTCCTGAGCTTCCTGTGACTTTTCCCCCGACCCCTGAAATTCAGACCCCTCGGCGGTCTCTGCTCCCCCTATACCCAGCATGGGCTCCTCAAATTGTACTTTTCTGCGCTTCTCCCCCTCATGACGATCAGGGTCGTCCTGGTCGTCATGTTTTCTTTTGAGGGTTTCGGCCTGAGCGCGGCATTGGAGATCAATAACTGCCGACTCGAGGCGATCCATCCTGGAATTTAGCTGCTCCTGGACCTGAAGGATTAGGCGATTGAGTGCGTCCAGTTTGTCAGAGAGCTCCGCCATTTGTAGTTGGACTGAGTGGGATCCTTGTGAGGGGCCGGCTTCGGAGGCGACACCCTTACCCTTTATAAGAGAAAGAAGGGCGGTATGTCGTTCCTCGGCTGCCTCCCTTTGGGCGTCAAGGTCAGCCCGGGTGATAACGCCGGCAGCACGTAAGGCTGCCGTTAACATCTCCAAATTGATGGGGAGATGGCCGGAAGTGGACGGCGTAGATTGAGCCACTCCCGGTCTTCCTTCCGTCATCTCTGGCTCCACTACGGGATGCTCAGATCTGGAAGTTTCGGGAGCTGCCACGGAGGCAGCTCTTGGGGATGCCACAAAAGCATCGTGCACGGTGTCTGTTTGTGGGGATGGAATCGTGGGCGAAGGAAGTTCGGTCACGTGGGGAGGAGTGTGACCTCTTTCAACACCGCCACTCTCCGAATGAGAGGGCGATGGCGTATGTGGAAGATCCCCGTGTAATGAAGTGGTTTCCCTTTGAGGGGAAACCAAGTGGATGGTTGGGGTTGTGGCGACCGCTGGACTAACGGTCTTATGAAGTGGTGTCCGGCTGACAGGGCTTGGTTCACCCTCAGATTGCGTATCCCTCGGCCTTACGACAGAGACGGTTCGTTCAGAATCCGCCGTCTCTGCCGTCTCACCTACGGCTCCCTCCCTTACACTCTCAGCCTCCCTCACACCATAACCCAGTGATTGTTGTACTTCCATCCTTTCTCCCTCGTTCTCACTCTCATGTTGCTCACCGTCGGACTGGTTAGTCTCAGTCGATTCAGACTGAGACTCATCCGGATAATTTTCTCTCATATAGTCCCTTACCCGATCTGTACCCCTCGACCTTGTCAGAGTTGATAATGGAATCTTCATTACCTGTACCGTTGGTGCCCCTTTTGGCAAAGTCAGTTTCTGGATAGCGACAGTTGGATAGACATCAGCTTCTGGACGCTCATGAATGTCTTCGTCCTGATCCATGGCGTATTGTATGATGAGCTGAAGGAATCGTTGATAGGGGACATACTTGCGTCCTTTCTTCGTGCTCCTTTCCACGTGGACTCTTCTTAATTCTTCAAAGATGAAAGCCGCATAGTCCACGTGTCGGTCGTAGGCAAAGCCAGCGAACATGGCTAAAACCTGGGCCGATGCTGAGTCATGACCAGAATGTTTGGCTGTCAGGCACTTGTTGAGTACATCGAAGAGAATTCTCCAGTGGGACTGAAGGTTCTTGGTGCGAAAGTCGGATGGTTTGGTAAGGGATCCGTCATACCCTAGGTTTTGAATTTCAGAAAGGGCTTCTGAGACGGATGGGTTTGGATCGAACGAGTCAATGGAGGGAATGTAGTCTTGGATGGGAAAACGAAGGATGTGACGAATGGCTGTGGTTGTGACTTTGACTGGAACGCAGTCAATGGTGGAGGTGAAGTGAGGTTCGGGGTCGGTTAAGAATTGTAGCCTGTTCCAGAATTGTTGTAGGTAAATCTGGGGAACGGCGATGGCTGTGGAAAGGGCATAATATATGGGATGGCGGGTGAGAATGTCAAATGCTAGGGTTTGGGATTCTTTTGGAAGGATAGAGACGTCGAGTTGCCAGTTATGGGGGATAAACTCGACAAACTCGGCGCTC
Source organism: Centrapalus pauciflorus (assembly GCA_020465985.1). NCBI lineage: Eukaryota > Viridiplantae > Streptophyta > Magnoliopsida > Asterales > Asteraceae > Centrapalus > Centrapalus pauciflorus. The sequence continues at coordinate 409,012 of JAANYP010001694.1, forward strand.
GGCAAGATGGCTTCTTCGGGTAACTGAGCGTTATTATTCGGGATTGGCGGATGGGGAATGGTAAGAACGATTGTGGGGTCCATTTTCCTGCAAAGTGCAACACAGTTAGAATCATAAGACTCGATATGATAAAGCATTGATGTGAAGTCTAGATGAGTGTGAAATAGAAATTGTCTGATCTGTTTATCATCGGGTCTTTATTAGTAGAATAAAATTCTACTAACAAAGTCCAAAGTCAATCGTTAAGAGACCGATGTTAGATGAGACCGTTTCACTCAAACACTGAACCTAACTCTAATCAATGATGCACTTGGATGGAACTATTTTTGTGTGTTTTTTTTTTTTTTTTTTTTTTTTTTTTTTTTTTTTTTTTTTTTTTTTTTTTTTTTGATTCAAATGAAAATGCTTTAAGTGTAAAACATGAAAGTTGAAAAATTAAAAAATATCCTAAGTGTTGGATTTCGGATGGTCCGAATTCGGATGAACAGTGTCATCGAATTCGGATCAATCCGAAATGGAATGATGCATGAATGATGTGAGTGGGGACTGAATTCGGATGGTGTGGAATACGGGGACCGAATTCGGATGGTGTGGAATACGGGGACCGAATTCGGATGGTGTGGAATACGGGGACCGAATTCGGATGGTGGTCCGAAGTTAAGATCATGTAATGATAGGATGGTGGACCGAATTCGGATGTGGTGTAAACTTGGTCCGGAATTCGGATCATGACTTGTGAAAAATGCATGCAATGAAATGAAATGACCAACTTCGGATGGTACCTGGAATTCGGATGAGGACCGAATCCGGGTATCATCCGAATTCGGATGCATAGAATGAACATACTTAGACAAAATTTTGAAAATTTTGACCCTGAAGTGATGGTCCGAATTCGGATCAACAGTGAAACGAATTCGGATCAACAGAGGTCCGAAGTGTGATGTTATACTGTGAAAAATATTGAAAATATACCAAGTCGGACATCCGAATTCGGGTGGTGGTCCGAATTCGGACATCCGAAACTGCATGAGTGCAGTTAATGTTCATGCAAAAATAAACGTGAACAGTTAAAATCCTACAGAAAATGCATGAAATTACAGATCCTATACTGAAATAACCTAAGGAACATTTTATCTAACTACAACTAAGAAGAAATAACACTTTAAACTATCGAAAATGAGCAAAAACCGAAGTGAAAAAATGGAAATATTTTGAAAATCAAACAAGTAAAATACTAAGTTAAAGACTGAAATAAATGTAAAGAAGTGTTACCTGATGATGCAGATGATGAATAAAGCAAGAAAACCGAAAGAAAATGGTTGAGTTAAAGCTTGAAATCGGCGGTAATGGTGGAGTTGGGCGGTGGTGTTCGACGGAGAGAGAGGAAGAAGATGAGAGATCTCTTGAAAGTGAAGGAAGATGAGTTGACCAGTTGACCGACCCATTATATAAACTCGCGCGGGTCATGGGTCGGGTCTAAGATCCGCGCCCCAAATGGAAGATGGGCCGCCGGTTTAGACTCAACACACACACATAAATTTTAAACTAAAATGGGCTTTTGTGGAATTAAACAAAACAAAGAAAAATTTTGGCCCAAACAAAAAATGAAAATATTTTTGGTATTTTCTTTAGTTTTGAAGTTAAAATGAAATTAAGTAACCTAAAATCTTTTTGGCTTTTTGATAATTTTGAAATTTAAAATCTTTTTGTGATTTTCTGACCAATTAAATTTAAAACTTAAAATTAAATTAAAGTTAAGACTAACCTAAAATTAAAATTATGACTAACCTAAAAATAAAAAAATTTAACCATAAAGGAAATAAAAAGAAACACAAAATTATAAAATTTAAAATCCTAATTCTACTCCCCCTCAAATAAATACCGATCCTTTTTCCTTTTCAGATTTAAATCACGACAACCCTTCTTTTAAGCATTACTAATACCGACAAACCTGGATATTGTTTGCATCCCACTCCATGATGAACAATTCACACAGCAATTTATCAGGATCATTAATTATTAAAAATATGCGCAGATAAGGAAATAATGAGTTTTAATTTTGTGACATAAACCTTAAATTTAAATAACAGTTATTTTCTAAAATAAAGGAATTTCAATCATGATAGATTGAAATAGAATTATTTAAGACAATATCTGATATTTAATTGGAAGGTGGATTCAACATGCCGATATGAGATACTAAAAACCGAAAACGAGGTTCGTCTAAAGCTTTAGTAAATATATCCGCTAGTTGGTATTCCGTGCCAACAAAATACAACTCAATGGTTCCCTTTTCCACGTGATCTTTAATAAAATGATACCTGATATCTATGTGTTTTGTTCGAGAGTGCTGCACGGGATTGCAAGAGATGGCAATTGCACTTCGAGAATCACAGTAAATAGGGATATTGGTGAGTGAGAACCCATAATCACGTAATTGTGTTCTCATCCACAGCACTTGAGAGCAACAGCTTGCAGCTGCTACATACTCAGCCTCAGCTGTGGATGTGGATACACAATTCTGCTTTTTGGAAGACCAACTCACCGGTCTATCGCCTAAGAACTGTATTCCTCCCGATGTGCTTTTTCTGTCCACTCTACAACCTGCAAAATCAGCATCTGAAAACGCGGTAAGATCGAAATCGGTTCCCTTTGGATACCATAGACCAAGTTCGGGTGTACCCTTAAGATAACGAAAAATGCGTTTTACCGCAGTTAGGTGTGATTCTTTTGGGTCGGCCTGAAATCTAGCACAAAGACATGTTGAAAACACTATATCCGGTCTACTGGCAGTCAAGTACAGTAAGAATCCTATCATCCCTCTGTAAGTTGTATTATCGACACTTTTCCCAGAAGGATCGGTGTCTAACTTACAGTTGGAGGCCATGGGAGTTGCGATACTCGTGCAAGAGTCTAACTTATACTTCTTGAGAATGTCAAGAGTATATTTCGACTGGTTCACAAAAATCAAATCCTCAACTTTATATTCCTGCAAAAGTTCTTCAACAACAAATCATTGTTTTAGAAAAGGAATTGAAGTCGTCTCAAGAGAAAGCACTTGATCTTCAAGATGCTCTTTTTAAGAGAGAAGAAGAATTGATAAATCAATCTTTTCAACAAACTGTGGAAGTCACTGTCTACAGAGAAAATTTTGAAATAGTTTCACAACGATTGAAAGATCTTTCAAAACAACAAACACTTTCTCATTCTCAAAAAATTCCATGTATGTCATCAGATAAAGGTAAGGCGACAGCTGAAACTTCTTCTATCTTTGTCAAAGGTGAGTGCACAAATGCTTTCAAGAATGAGGTTTCTAAAAAGACTCAGATAAAATCCAAGTCTTTTAAGAAACCCACTCACCTCCAAAAAGAAAAGTCTGTCAAGTCTAAATCTTCCATGCTTACTGACTCTAATCGTTTTGTTCCTACAGATCATATAAGGAGAGTCCCAAAAACCACCATGCAGGATTTTTCAAGTTTTTTTGTGAAGAAGGCTTTAATGCCATGTGAATTTGTTTCTAGAGATAGGATGTCTGTAATCTCTAAAGACAATTTGTGTAACAAAGTGTGTGACAATGTTTGTAATGATGTACCGAATTCTACTATTTCATTAAAGTACTCTTTCAAGGATTTGTTTAATCTATGTCCAACTAGGAGTTATTTTGTAATATTTATTAACTTTGTAATGTGTCTTGTATTTATTTCTATGTAATTTCTTTCTTATGTAATAGTGTAGGGGCCATTGTTGCCAAGTCTTGTAAGTTAATTAAATGAGCCTATAAAGGCTCCTAGGGTTGCTTTTTGACAATATACGGTTGACCTACATTTGAATCTTCTCTTGGAGCCGCCACTGTTCTTCCATATTCACCAACATTCATATTGTCTTCTTTCTTATTAAAAACACATTTATTGAGCTTGTTTCTTCATGTGTTTGATGAGAAAAACGTCAAGGTGCTGAATATATACGGGATTTCATATTAACAATTGGTATCAGAGCTCAGAGGGGTGGATTTCAACTGATTACTTACGGAATCTGCTGGGTTGTGCATGTTCTTCGAAGTTCTTCAATATTCAACCGGTTAGATCTTCATTTTCCATGGTTTTTCGAGTTTCTTCTGTTATAGTGGTTCTATAAACATCACATTATCATTATATACTGATTTTAAACTCATTTACTTCCATATCTTTGTTAAAATCATCAAGAATCGACCATTTTGAAGCTTGAAAATATGGGTTTTTTAAGTGGGTTTTTCATGTGTTCATGCTAGTTTTAAGTGTTTTCTAGGTTGTTTTAAACTACCAAAAGTGTTTAAAATAGTTTATAAATCATTTCGAACTGTTTTTTAGGCATTAAAACTGATAAAAATCGATTTTTGTCTATTCTGCCTTAGAAAATCGTAAAAACCTGCTGTATTTCGGATTATATACTGTAGCATTTCGGACCATATAGGCACCAAATTCGGACCCCACAACCATCCTAATTCGGACCACACTTAGGTGTATTTCGGACACCCACTAAGCCAATTTCGGACCATAATTCGGTCCTATCCGAACTTCGGACCATCCGAAGTTCAGGAAAGGCTTTCCATTTTTTACTTATTGGGACTTGTTCTACAAAATTTTTTTCCAAATTCGGATCACCCCATTACGGACAATCCGAATTCGGCCTTCGTCCCTATTTCGGATATTCATATTTCGGCCATCATCACTGTTCATCCGAATTCGGTTCATCCGAATTCGGTCCTTAGGTCCATCCGAACTTCGGTCATCCGAATTTTATACCCTAAGTACAACTGTTCATCCGACTTAGGACCCTCATCCGAATTAGGACCTTCATCCGGATTACTATTCATCCGAAATTGTCCCATCCGAAATACAGTCATCCGAAATCTACCCATCCGACTCACTATTCATCCGAAATCACTCCATCCGAATCACTGTTCATCCGAACTCAAGCATCCGAATTCAGAACATTCTGTTTTCAGTCCAACCCATCTGTACTCAGTTTCCACCTCTAAGATCTCCACATTCTCAATCAGCACCTATACTCATAATGTCTCGTGAAGCTCTTGTACTCGGATCTGAGAACAGACCACCTGTTCTCTATCCTGATGAATACGAACAATGGAAAGCCCGGTTCCTGAAATTCGTCGGAATGCAACCTCTCGGGAATATGATGCTTCAATCAATATCCGAAGGGCCCGTCATCTACTACAGAGAAATTGCTGCCAGACCCGAGGCTGATCCTCCTGTCCTAGCCTCCAAATTCGAAAGAGAGCCGGCAAATGACGCCGAAAGGGATCGCCAGCATGCTGATAAGAGGGCAGAATATCTGATCTATCAAGCCCTCCCTACTGATATTCTGGTAGGTGTAGACAGTAAAATGTCTGCAAAAGAAATGTGGGACGAGCTGGAAATCCAAATGCTGGGGGCAGATCTTGATGACCGTGCCAAAATTGAAGAGGCAAAGGCAAAGTTTTCAGAATTCCGCGCCAAAGACGGGGAATCTCTGCAATCCACGTTTACCAGGTTTTGTGCAGTCCTTAATGAATTGAATAAACTGCACATCAAAAAGGATCGGGATGACATAAACATCCAATTCTTTGCCGCCTTAGCCCCCGAGTGGCAGCTTGCATGTAGGGCAACGAAGAGAGTCTTGAACATCCCTGAGGTATCTATAAATGTCGTCTTTAAGGAGCTTAAGAAATATCAAGGCGATGTGGATCAACAGAAGCTGATGGCAACTCAATTGGCCTCTCTACTGCTATCAGCCAACACAGGGTTGAAACCAAATGATTCCCTAGCCTTGATCACAAACACGCAGATTCCGACACCATCTTTTGCTCCTGGGTCTTCATCATCTCAGTACAGGTATGCTTCCCCTCCGCGTGAGGTCTATGATGAGGAGGAAGCCACGATTCAAGAACAGATTGCCTTGTGGACCAACCGTCTCCAACAACGACGGTTCTCCAACAAGACCAACAACCAACTCCGATATGACACTGGTCCTCGGAGGTACTCCGATGATAGAAGGGATGACAGACGCGATGACTATCGCAGGGACGACTACCGCAGAAATGATAGAGACGATCGCCGGTATGATGACAGACGCGACTATCGCGATGATCGCCGTTATGACAGGCGTGACGAAAGGCGAGATGACAGGAGAGAGGAAAGGAGAGAGGACAGGCAGGACGATCGTAGGGATGATCGTCGGGATGACCGCCGGGAAAGGAGGCGTGATGATAGCCGTGAGCACCGCCGGGCCGACAAGAGGCCGGCGGAAAGAAGAGAGGAGAAGCCAAGAGCAGACGAGCCAAAGGCTACTGATGAACGTCTCTGCTACAAATGTGGCAAACCGGGCCACTTTGCTAGGGAATGCAAGAACAATTTTGAGAGAGACGTTGCATATTACGAAAGAAAGCTCGAGGCTGCAAAGAAGAAGTCGGATGCATTGGCCCTCGTCGCCCAGGAGGATTACTGGGATGCTGAAGAATCTGACGACGAGGATGACAATGGCAAAAATTGCTATATGGTTGATCGTCAGGGGTTGGAGATTTGTGCTGATGTCACTGCTGCAAATTCAGACACTGCTGCTGAGGGGAAGACAATGAAACATCCACCAGCATGTCTGATGACTACAACCGACGATCCCGAATGCTCCACATCCGGCTCAGAGTCCAGTGAGGTATATTCCTATTACATTCCTGCACATGTAAATAAATTATTTGTAGATAATGAATGTACACTACACACACAAATACTTGATCTACAAGATAGATTAAAAGCTGAAACTGCAAAGTGTGTACAGGCTGAACATCAAGCTCATATTTTGAAAGAATCATCTGAATTATATCATGCAAAATGGTTAACTAATCATAATGTTATAAAACAGATGTTGATAGAAAAAGTAGATGTTCAGGATAGGAATATATACCTTGAATCTTGCATGGAAACGCTTTCAAAAGAAAAACTCTCTTTAAAAGAAGAAATTTCTGTTCTTACAAAACAATTAGATGTGGTAAATATGGAAAATATAGACAGTTTAGAAAAATACAAAATGATTGAAGAAGAAAGGATAAGTTTGTACGCAAGAATAAAGACCCTTGACGATGCATTTTTGAAAAGGGGTCAGACAGAACAAACTATCCATTTAAATCAGCCCAAAGAAACTAGGTTTTACCATTCTAAACAGGGAATTGGTTTTAAAAATCCTAAATATTTGGAAAAAGCACAAAATGTCTTACCTGTATTTTATGACATGAATTATATGGGAGCCGGTATTAAATCTTTCTTTTTTGAGTCATCAAAAGAGGTTTTAAACCAAGAAAATGAGAAACGTGTTGCGCGTAAAGATAAAGAAATTTCTTTTCATTATGAAGAACTTAACGAGAGTTATTCTTCTAGAGTACCCACTTTAGAGGAAGATCTCTCGTCAACTTATTCAGAAACTGAATTGAACACTGAAACTGAAAAATCAAATTCTACCATGGCTGTCATTGGATCCAGTGGAGCTGGACCCTCGACCATCGGCTCGTCTTCAATTAGCATGTACTCCTGAGCTTCCTGTGACTTTTCCCCCGACCCCTGAAATTCAGACCCCTCGGCGGTCTCTGCTCCCCCTATACCCAGCATGGGCTCCTCAAATTGTACTTTTCTGCGCTTCTCCCCCTCATGACGATCAGGGTCGTCCTGGTCGTCATGTTTTCTTTTGAGGGTTTCGGCCTGAGCGCGGCATTGGAGATCAATAACTGCCGACTCGAGGCGATCCATCCTGGAATTTAGCTGCTCCTGGACCTGAAGGATTAGGCGATTGAGTGCGTCCAGTTTGTCAGAGAGCTCCGCCATTTGTAGTTGGACTGAGTGGGATCCTTGTGAGGGGCCGGCTTCGGAGGCGACACCCTTACCCTTTATAAGAAAAAGAAGGGCGGTATGTCGTTCCTCGGCTGCCTCCCTTTGGGCGTCAAGGTCAGCCCGGGTGATAACGCCGGCAGCACGTAAGGCTGCCGTTAACATCTCCAAATTGATGGGGAGATGGCCGGAAGTGGACGGCGTAGATTGAGCCACTCCCGGTCTTCCTTCCGTCATCTCTGGCTCCACTACGGGATGCTCAGATCTGGAAGTTTCGGGAGCTGCCACGGAGGCAGCTCTTGGGGATGCCACAAAAGCATCGTGCACGGTGTCTGTTTGTGGGGATGGAATCGTGGGCGAAGGAAGTTCGGTCACGTGGGGAGGAGTGTGACCTCTTTCAACACCGCCACTCTCCGAATGAGAGGGCGATGGCGTATGTGGAAGATCCCCGTGTAATGAAGTGGTTTCCCTTTGAGGGGAAACCAAGTGGATGGTTGGGGTTGTGGCGACCGCTGGACTAACGGTCTTATGAAGTGGTGTCCGGCTGATAGGGCTTGGTTCACCCTCAGATTGCGTATCCCTCGGCCTTACGACAGAGACGGTTCGTTCAGAATCCGCCGTCTCTGCCGTCTCACCTACGGCTCCCTCCCTTACACTCTCAGCCTCCCTCTCACCATAACCCAGTGATTGTTGTACTTCCATCCTTTCTCCCTCGTTCTCACTCTCATGTTGCTCACCGTCGGACTGGTTAGTCTCAGTCGATTCAGACTGAGACTCATCCGGATAATTTTCTCTCATATAGTCCCTTACCCGATCTGTACCCCTCGACCTTGTCAGAGTTGATAATGGAATCTTCATTACCTGTACCGTTGGTGCCCCTTTTGGCAAAGTCAGTTTCTGGATAGCGACAGTTGGATAGACATCAGCTTCTGGACGCTCATGAATGTCTTCGTCCTGATCCATGGCGTATTGTATGATGAGCTGAAGGAATCGTTGATAGGGGACATACTTGCGTCCTTTCTTCGTGCTCCTTTCCACGTGGACTCTTCTTAATTCTTCAAAGATGAAAGCCGCATAGTCCACGTGTCGGTCGTAGGCAAAGCCAGCGAACATGGCTAAAACCTGGGCCGATTCTGAGTCATGACCAGAATGTTTGGCTGTCAGGCACTTGTTGAGTACATCGAAGAGAATTCTCCAGTGGGACTGAAGGTTCTTGGTGCGAAAGTCGGATGGTTTGGTAAGGGATCCGTCATACCCTAGGTTTTGAATTTCAGAAAGGGCTTCTGAGACGGATGGGTTTGGATCGAACGAGTCAATGGAGGGAATGTAGTCTTGGATGGGAAAACGAAGGATGTGACGAATGGATGTGGTTGTGACTTTGACTGGAACGCAGTCAATGGTGGAGGTGAAGTGAGGTTCGGGGTCGGTTAAGAATTGTAGCCTGTTCCAGAATTGTTGTAGGTAAATCTGGGGAACGGCGATGGCTGTGGAAAGGGCATAATATATGGGATGGCGGGTGAGAATGTCAAAAGCTAGGGTTTGGGATTCTTTTGGAAGGATAGAGACGTCGAGTTGCCAGTTATGGGGGATAAACTCGACAAACTCGGCGCTCGGCAAGATGGCTTCTTCGGGTAACTGAGCGTTATTATTCGGGATTGGCGGATGGGGAATGGTAAGAACGATTGTGGGGTCCATTTTCCTGCAAAGTGCAACACAGTTAGAATCATAAGACTCGATATGATAAAGCATTGATGTGAAGTCTAGATGAGTGTGAAATAGAAATTGTCTGATCTGTTTATCATCGGGTCTTTATTAGTAGAATAAAATTCTACTAACAAAGTCCAAAGTCAATCGTTAAGAGACCGATGTTAGATGAGACCGTTTCACTCAAACACTGAACCTAACTCTAATCAATGATGCACTTGGATGGAACTATTTTTGTGTGTTTTTTTTTTTTTTTTTTTTTTTTTTTTTTTTTTTTTTTTTTTTTTTTTTTTTTTTGATTCAAATGAAAATGCTTTAAGTGTAAAACATGAAAGTTGAAAAATTAAAAATATCCTAAGTGTTGGATTTCGGATGGTCCGAATTCGGATGAACAGTGTCATCGAATTCGGATCAATCCGAAATGGAATGATGCATGAATGATGTGAGTGGGGACTGAATTCGGATGGTGTGGAATACGGGGACCGAATTCGGATGGTGTGGAATACGGGGACCGAATTCGGATGGTGTGGAATACGGGGACCGAATTCGGATGGTGGTCCGAAGTTAAGATCATGTAATGATAGGATGGTGGACCGAATTCGGATGTGGTGTAAACTTGGTCCGGAATTCGGATCATGACTTGTGAAAAATGCATGCAATGAAATGAAATGACCAACTTCGGATGGTACCTGGAATTCGGATGAGGACCGAATCCGGGTATCATCCGAATTCGGATGCATAGAATGAACATACTTAGACAAAATTTTGAAAATTTTGACCCTGAAGTGATGGTCCGAATTCGGATCAACAGTGAAACGAATTCGGATCAACAGAGGTCCGAAGTGTGATGTTATACTGTGAAAAATATTGAAAATATACCAAGTCGGACATCCGAATTCGGGTGGTGGTCCGAATTCGGACATCCGAAACTGCATGAGTGCAGTTAATGTTCATGCAAAAATAAACGTGAACAGTTAAAATCCTACAGAAAATGCATGAAATTACAGATCCTATACTGAAATAACCTAAGGAACATTTTATCTAACTACAACTAAGAAGAAATAACACTTTAAACTATCGAAAATGAGCAAAAACCGAAGTGAAAAAATGGAAATATTTTGAAAATCAAACAAGTAAAATACTAAGTTAAAGACTGAAATAAATGTAAAGAAGTGTTACCTGATGATGCAGATGATGAATAAAGCAAGAAAACCGAAAGAAAATGGTTGAGTTAAAGCTTGAAATCGGCGGTAATGGTGGAGTTGGGCGGTGGTGTTCGACGGAGAGAGAGGAAGAAGATGAGAGATCTCTTGAAAGTGAAGGAAGATGAGTTGACCAGTTGACCGACCCATTATATAAACTCGCGCGGGTCATGGGTCGGGTCTAAGATCCGCGCCCCAAATGGAAGATGGGCCGCCGGTTTAGACTCAACACACACACATAAATTTTAAACTAAAATGGGCTTTTGTGGAATTAAACAAAAACAAAGAAAAATTTTGGCCCAAACAAAAAAAATGAAAATATTTTTGGTATTTTCTTTAGTTTTGAAGTTAAAATGAAATTAAGTAACCTAAAATCTTTTTGGCTTTTTGATAATTTTGAAATTTAAAATCTTTTTTGTGATTTTCTGACCAATTAAATTTAAAACTTAAAATTAAATTAAAGTTAAGACTAACCTAAAATTAAAATTATGACTAACCTAAAAATAAAAATAAAAAAATTTAACCATAAAGGAAATAAAAAGAAACACAAAATTATAAAATTTAAAATCCTAATTCTACTCCCCCTCAAATAAATACCGATCCTTTTTCCTTTTCAGATTTAAATCACGACAACCCTTCTTTTAAGCATTACTAATACCGACAAACCTGGATATTGTTTGCATCCCACTCCATGATGAACAATTCACACAGCAATTTATCAGGATCATTAATTATTAAAAATATGCGCAGATAAGGAAATAATGAGTTTTAATTTTGTGACATAAACCTTAAATTTAAATAACAGTTATTTTCTAAAATAAAGGAATTTCAATCATGATAGATTGAAATAGAATTATTTAAGACAATATCTGATATTTAATTGGAAGGTGGATTCAACATGCCGATATGAGATACTAAAAACCGAAAACGAGGTTCGTCTAAAGCTTTAGTAAATATATCCGCTAGTTGGTATTCCGTGCCAACAAAATACAACTCAATGGTTCCCTTTTCCACGTGATCTTTAATAAAATGATACCTGATATCTATGTGTTTCGTTCGAGAGTGCTGCACGGGATTGCAAGAGATGGCAATTGCACTTCGAGAATCACAGTAAATAGGGATATTGGTGAGTGAGAACCCATAATCACGTAATTGTGTTCTCATCCACAGCACTTGAGAGCAACAGCTTGCAGCTGCTACATACTCAGCCTCAGCTGTGGATGTGGATACACAATTCTGCTTTTTGGAAGACCAACTCACCGGTCTATCTCCTAGGATCGAAATAATTAATCTAACATTTAGGGTTCTCAAAATCACAAATAAAGTCATGGTTTAGTGTTATGAAAGTGAAATAAAAACTCTATATATATTGCATGCATGTAATCGTCATGAATGTGGTTCATCACATTAGTATTGTCAAACCTTAAAAGTCATATTTTAGCATTTAAGAATCTGAAATTAATATTGTTGTTACGGTTTGTTTCGGTTTTGATCAAATGAGAAGGCCAACCAAAACTTAAAGAAACATTTGTGTGTGTTTTAGATGCATCAATTTCACTTGAACGTTACGGAATTGTTGCTCGAAATAAGTAGAAACAGAATGGGAATGAAGTGATGTCGTATGTATGCGTTTGCATGTTAGTACCGAGAACCCAAGAGAAATACCGAAACCCTGAAAGGTTTCGGTAATTCCTCAATACCGAAACCAAACCTACCGAAACCATGCATCCTATACATTAAGGTTTCGGTAATTGAAATGTCGAAATCACCATAGAAAGTACCGAGAAGTACCTAAACCCATTGAAGATACCGAAACTCATATAACTAAAAACCACCGAGACCTACTTAATCTTAATACCGAAACATGTATTACCGAAACCTATACCGAGACCACACCTAATACCGATTGGAATAGAAATCTATTGAAACCTCAAAAGGTTTCGGTACCCCTCACAATACCAAGTCATCATCGTGTGTTTATATATATATATATATATATATATATATATATATATATATATATATATATATATATATATATATATACACACACATATGTGGTGTACGTAATGTGTGGGTGTTTTGTGAATGAAAAACAGAATTTATATGTATTGTGTGTTGTGTGTGTATATATAAAACAGAAAACAGAAGCAGTGGGTGTGTGTGTGATGTAATTAAGTGCAGCTTGTATGTGTGTGTGTATATATACAAGTTAAGTGCTATGTGTGTGTGCTGTGAGAATAAAGAAACATCAACTCATTCTTTCTTTTTCTTTTAATTGTCTCGGATGGATGCCTATATATGTGCCAAGTGTGTAGTGACTAATGTGTGTTCAGTGTGTGTAAGCAGATACACACACACACACACACACACACATATATATATATATATATATATATATATATATATATATATATATATATATATATATATATATATATATATAGACTAAGGATCTTTTGTGAACACTTTATTCGTTGTGAACATTGTGAACAACCATAAAATAGCTTTTGAATCTTATGAATCTTGTTGAAAATACTACCGAACCCTTCTATTAACTCATTAATCTTATTGGATCCTATGAATTTTATTGAATCCAATTAATTTGTCGAATCTCATGAATCTTGTTGAATCTTATGCATCTTGTTATAAAAACTACGTACTATGAACCTTTTGAATGTTCTGAATCTTAAATAGACACTTCTATGAACCTTTTGAATCATATGAATCATATTACAAACACTTGTTGATATATATGAATGATTATATGTATTTTTTTTATTTGTTCACAACGTTCACAACGAATAACTTGTTCACAATGGATCCCAATATATATATATATATATATATATATATATATATATATATATATATATATATATATATATATATATATATATATATATATATCTGTGTGTGTGTTCAAGTGAGTACCACCCATTATGCAGCGCACCAGAAGGTACCACCCTTAAAAGTAATTTTATTTAGAGTAAATGACATTTTTGGTCCTTGTGGTTTGATGGTTTACCCGGATTCAGTCCCTTAACCATAATAAGGGCAAATTTCATCCCTATTTTGCTAATTTTGTGCCCTTTTAGTCCCTCGTCCGTTAAACTTAACGACACAACCGTTAAATTTGTAAGAATGACATTTTTACCCTTTTCATTGAGACGCTTTTAGTCCCTATGGTTTTATTATTTACCCATTTATAGTCCAACATTTATTTTATTTTATTTTATCTTCATAATTATATTATTTATAGATATACTTAATTCATTATAAACACACTTATTTTATTTATAAATATAGTTATGTTTTAATATTTTATTTACATTTACTATTGTTTGTATTTTATTTAAAATTTAACTTTTATTTTAATTTAAATATATATTTCTTTACTAATTTATTTAAAGTTCATCTTCTTTATTAATTTTAATTTTTGTAATATTATTGTTGACATTTATATATGTAATTTTGTTAGTTGTGTTTAAGTAAATATAATATCATCGATATTTTTCCTCTTCAAAGTCACTATTTCTTCAGGTATCTTCCAACCTATTCAATTATCAACACATAAATTATATTATATGTGTTGGGTATATATATATATATATATATATATATATATATATATATATATATATATATATATATATATATATATATATATATATATATATATATATATATATATATATATATATATATATATATGTATGTATGTATATAATTTATGTGTATATAATTTAATACACATAATGTTAATGTGTATATTATATAATTTATGCCTTGGATATATATATATATATATATATATATATATATATATATATATATATATATATATATATATATATATATATATATATATATATATATATATATATATGTTCAAGTGAGTACCACCTACTACACAACGCACCCGAATGTATCACTCGTAAAATTATTTTTTTTGAAATATTGTTTCACAAACATGTTTTAATTAACATTACACAGATGATATGTGAATTTCACGCAAATTCGAACACTCTAAGTGCATAAAATCACGCACCACATATATGTAAAACTATGTAAGTGTGCGTTCACATCATTTTTTAGGAGCTAGAAGATGTGAATGTATGTGAAAGTTACATATAATCTTCATAATGTTAAATGAAACATGTTTATGAAATAAAAAATTAAAATTTTTTTTAAAGGTGGTAGCTTCTGGTGCGCTGAATAATTAGCGGTACTCTCTCGAACCATATTCTATATATACATATATATATGTGTGTGTGTGTGTATGTATATATATATATATATATATATATATATATATATATATAATAGTTTCAAATATCTTCCAATGTGTCATTATCTCTTCAAGTATATTCACATATGTATATAATTTATGTGTCGATAATTGATTAGGTTGGAAGATATTTGAAGAAATAGTGACTTTGGAGAGGAAAAATATCAACGATATTATATCTACTTAAACACAACTAACAAATTACACATATAAATGTCAACAACAATATTATAAAAATTAAAATTAATAAAGAAGATGAACATTAAATAAATTTATAAAGAAAATATATAATTTTAATTACAATAAAAGTTAAATTTTGAATAAAATACGAACAATAGTAAATGTAAATAAAATATTAAAATTTAAGTATATTTATAAATAAAATAAGTGTGTTTATAATAAATTAAGTATATCTATAAATAATATAATTATAAAGATAAAATAAAATAAAATAAATGTTGGACTATAAATGGGTAAATAATAAAACCATAGGGACTAAAAGCGTGTCAATGAAAATGGTAAAAATGTCATTCTTACAAATTTAACGGTTGTGTCGTTAAGTTTAACGGACGAGGGACTAAAAGACACAAAATTAGCAAAATAGGGATGAAATTTGACCTTATTATGGTTAAGGGACTGAATCTGGGTAAACCATCAAACCATAAGGACAAAAAATGTCCTTTACTCTAAAAACTACGTACAAATTTATAACAAAATTTAATAAATTAATTTAATTTATGCACAAATTCTTATATTTTGTTAAATTTAACTACCTTTAAACATATGTAGTTTATATACATATAAATTTTTTAGTTTCAAAATAATTATATATTTCATTAAAACGTTATATATATATATATATATATATATATATATATATATATATATATATATATATATATATATATATATATATATATATATATATATATATATATATATATAGGATCCATTGTGAACAAGTTATTCGTTGTGAACGTTGTGAACAAATAAAAAAATACATATAATCATTCATATATATCAACAAGTGTTTGTAATATGATTCATATGATTCAAAAGGTTCATAGAAGTGTCTATTTAAGATTCAGAACATTCAAAAGGTTCATAGTACGTAGTTTTTATAACAAGATGCACAAGATGCATAGGATGCAACAAGTTTTATAGGATTCGACAAATTCATAGGATTCAATAAGATCCAAATGATCCAATAGTATTAATAGGTTAATAGAAGAGTCCAGTATTATTTTCAACAAGATTCATAAGATTCAGAAGCTATTTTATGGTTGTTCACAATGTTCACAACGAATAAAGTGTTCACAAAAGATCCTTAGTCTATATATATATATATATATATATATATATATATATATATATATATATATATATATATATATATATATATATATATATATATATATATATATATATATATATATATATATATATATATTGCCGACGGAGCAGAGAGAAATCTACTCACGTGGCGTTCTATTATTGGTAGTAATTCCGATTTTTTAATGCTGATTTGGCAAGATGTGATTGACTAAAATTCAGAAAATTAAGGCTGCTGATTTGTCGCAATATGATTGGTTAAAATTCAGAAAATTAAGGATGTTGATTTGACGCAATATCATTGGTTAAAATTCAGAAAATAATGGGATATAAGAATAATACTGAGTCAAACAAATTAGATTTAATCAGCTGAAAATGCTACCTAACTAGGATAAGATTCAGAATTGCAACACGCACTCATGAAACATAATTCAAACATGATATATCCATTGAATTAAAGGACTGCCTAACAAAGACTCAGAAAAAGGGGGAATAATACTGAAACAAAATACATTCTCTAGATACAGATTTATCAAAATTAATAAACCTACTAAAAAAGCTGGATAACATCATTACTTTGTAAAATTATTGTATAACAACTGCTGGAAAATGCTAAAATATTAAAAAAAGACTCAAAATTCCAATTAATAAGACTTCTAAGAAAAAAAATGATAACATCAATACTTAATAAAATAATTAAACATACAAGCTGCTACAAAATGCGAAAATATAATATAATATAGCTGCTGGAAATATAGCCCATAAAACAAATTATGAATGCGAGTTTATGATCGTCTAATTGATGTTTAACAAAATATGCTAGAAAAATGGTGACGTGGAGATAAGCTGCAGGACCAAAGAAATAAAAGATAATGAAACTTTTAAAATTCAAATTTAAAACAAATAAAACCGATTGAGAATTATGTGGGATGATTGCCTACAAATTGAAAATAATTTGGTAATCGTTTTATATTTGAATCAAGCAAATTCTGTATACCAAGAATAACATCATACAAAGGTAAACAATCTTTATTTATTTTTCTGTCAAAAAATACATGTATAAATCTGTTTCAGATGTGCTAACGAATCTCTATCCTTTTTTATACGAATGATTTCATGAATCAGGTAGCATTGCTAATTGAATGTTTCAAACCATTTATAGGGAAGAAACAATGCTGCCTTAAAACATGAAGCACGAAATCAACCATGTAATGATAATTTAGCATAAGACTTATGATTCTAAGTTGCGCATTTTTTTTATAATCTTTGAATCCGTTTGTCAAGTTATGTTTTCAAGAATATCGTTCCAATATATTTTGTTTTCTTATTGCAGGAGATGAAATACGCAGATGTTGAAAATAATGAAAGCTCTACTAATGCTCTAAATGGTAAGAAAATAATCAAATTAAGTTTCATCTAAAATCTACTTTACTTGAAAAGACAATCATGAAGAAATCCATGTTTTATAATGTTTTTCATAATAGAATTACTTATATTTACCTATATATTTATGAAGAAAAAAAAGTAACTATTGATTAAGCATGGGTTTCAACTCCATATAGAGATAGAATCAATGATTTTAAGATCTGTTTCAACAAAGTAGTAAAAAAAGATCTATTTTCTTGGCATCTAAAGATAATCAGAACATTATGAAATTCAAAAACTATCAATTTGTCCAGATGAAGACTCAAATATGCTATCTAGATGATAGACCAACTATTGTATCACATGTTTAGATCGAGTTTTTGGCTGCAAATGGGAGGAGGAAACTTTGGCTATTTGATGAAGTCGTCTCAAATTCATACCTTATCCGGTATGTCTTTCATCATTTCTTTGTAGATATCAATGAATTTTTATTTAGTGTGTTTCACAATATAGATATATGAAATGGGCAATAAAATTAATGATGTTAATTAGTAAGTACAAGCATAGTTATTTATTGGCGTGAGAGTGTGAGACCCAATTAATTTCATTTTATTATTGTTTGTGATGATTCTTGTGGTTTGGTGTTGATATTGGTCTTAATACGGAGGTTTGTATTTCATTATACATCTTATTTTTGTTATCTTATTGTCATAAAAATGTTATACAATAGCTATGTCATTCATGAAAGAATTAACATTTTGATTTGGGGGTCAAATTAAATGATTATTTGGATGGTGTCGTGTTAAATAAATGACAAGAAAATCGCTTTCATTCCACACTACGACAAGTTTGGATCAAGTAATTGATGCTATTTGGTGCAAAGTATTGATTTCTGCTTGTGGAAATTGTAACCCAGCTTTCAAACCAAAAGCATAAGGTAAGGAATTTAGATGGATAAAGAAAATTTACTATGTTTTTACATCATTTGATAAAGTTTGGTTTGAATGAACCCATGACTTTTTTGTTGTCAAAGAAAGTAAGTTCACGGGTTGCGTATAGGTCAAACCATTATTTCTTGTCATATTAATAGAAAATGCTTGAATACGTGAATGTCAGTTTGGGATAATATTAATCCATTGATGATGGTGGTTTCATTTAAACATTATTTGTATCTTAAGGTTGAAATGTGTTGGAATGGACTAAAAGTTTGATTTTCTTAAGTAGAAATACTTAGAAAAAAATTTTATTCCACCACTAATCTACTAAATCATGCTCCAACTATTTCTGGCAAAATATCAAATTGTTCTAATATACGCAATTGTTATTTCAATCATGGAAACAACCTATTTGTAAAGTGGAATGCTAAGTTTCATGTAATCGTAAAAAAATATATCTGACCACATACACAACACATAAACCCAAATAACCTCACATGGAAGAAAAAAAATTAAAAGAATACCAGATAAAGGATTTAAGCAAATGATTTTAAAACAGAGTCAAGGTATCTAGGAATTGATTTGTTGCAAGTGCTACATATGTGAAATCTGAAGCAAATCAAAAGTAAAAACGAGATAAAAATAATACCTGATTAGGGTTTTGGGCGGCGGTGACGATTCTGGTTCTAGTGGCGGCGCTGCACCAGGGACGCCCGCAACGACCCTATTCAGCAGTGGTGGTTGTGTGGTGGTGGCAGCCGGGAGGGAGAAAGATAGGGTTTGGTTGCGGTAGCCGATTGCAGATATGAGTGTGTGAGCGTCGAGAGATGAGTACGCAAGGTGAGTGTCGACTGTCGAGGGAGAGAGGCGGAGCAGTGAGGAGAGTGGTGGTCAGGCGGAGGCGGCGGCGGCGGGTAGGGCGGCGGCTAGGGTTTGGCCGTCGACGAACAACATAGAGGAAGAGCAAGCGAGTAAGAGCAAGCGAGTAAGAGCAAACAGTAGTGAGACGAGTAGGTGAAGTTGGTGGTTGCGGGAGTCGCCGGCGGAGAGAGCTAGCGATGGTGGTTGTCGTCGGTCGATGAGGACAGAGAGAGGGGAGTGTGCGTAGGTTTGGTGTGTGTGAGTGTGTTTGTGAGGCTAAGAAAGAGGAGAAAGAATAAAAATGGACCCGACCCGGTACCCTAAATCTTTTTAATTAGCATACACTTAATCTTAAAATTTATTGGATGTATATAAAAATTTCCCAAAATCATACATAGCATAATAAATTAAAATGTAAGATAAATTGTACTTGCATAAAAAATACAAAATCAAATTAGAAAATAATAATTGTTAAGAAATTAACATAACTAGGTTGTTTAACCCGCGCGTTGCAGCGGGATCATAAATTATGTTTTTATAAATATATTACTTTACAATAATAATAATAACATTAACTACCGATCATGATTTTTACCCTAAGATCACTATCTTCTTTTGATCTAAGTTTATAAATGGTAAGAATGTGATTGATCAACCAACTAAATAATAAAATATTTATCATTTTAAAAATAGTTGAGGCGAAAAATAATTTTATTTTGAATGTAAAAAAAAAAGAATGCAATCATAATGATATATTTGTCATTTTGTATAATATAATATATCAAACGTTATAACACATGAACAAAACGAATATATATTATGTATGAAATAAAATAATTAGTTAGCTGCATACATACCTGCCTTAGAAAAATAGTTCCGATGATAACATATTTTATATTAGAATGTAGATTAAAATGATGCGATCATAATAATATATTCCAATTTTAATAAATATAATATATCAAAGGTTATCACAGGAAAACAAAAATGTTATATATCATATATAAAGTAATAAAAAAAATTAATCGTTTACTTGCGTGCCACCTAACTTTACTATTCGGTGAATGAAAGAGTGCGATCGATTAATCAATTAAATAATAAAATTTTTGTCATTTTAAACTAGCCTTAGACGACATACAATTTTATTTTAAAATGTAGATAAAAGGAAAGCGATCATAATGATATATTTTGATTTTTATAAAAAGTAATACATCGTACATTTTAATCAACAAACAAAACAATTATATATAATATATAAAATAAAATATTTATGCAGTTGCATGCCTGACTGTTTAATAAAAATGGTTCCGACGATGATAAATTTTATATCAGAATGTAGACAAAAATAATGCGATCATAATAATATATTCAAATTTTTATAAAATACAGTATATCAAAAGTTATCACAGTAAAACAAAAATGTTATATAATATATATAAAGTAATAAAATAAATCAGTTGCTTCTCTGTCTGCTTGAGTTGCCTGACAGGTTGCTTAACTGTTCATTGAACAATAACATCATGTTTGTCCATAGTTATATTGATAATTTTGAAAATACAAACATAAATAATCAATTCAATACATTATATAATAAAAATTGAGTTGATAATATTATTAATAAAAATTTGTAACCTTATATCATAATATTTATCAAAATTAAATACATGAATAAAATATTTATAATTGATGTTGAATTAAAACTATTACCCAAATGTACATAAAAATAAACTGACATCCAATAATATATTTTTATTGTGTCATTATTTAATTGAAAAGATAAAAGTTATGCGATTGAACATATCCGAGCAACGCACGGGTATTCAACTAGTTTGTCATTGCTCCCTCGGTCTTGCAATAACTACTTTTCAATGGGATTGTATTCAAATTAACAATATTTGAAAATTTGTCTGAAAAAGCGATCGTTGAGAACTTTTAGGATAAGGCTGACCACTTCTTTGAAAGAATTGCGGAATAAACCATATGCAGGAATTGAATAATGAATATGGTGGAAGCCAACACTAATAATTGAAAGCAGGTAGAATATGCTGGATCGAGGTCAATAAATCAGAGGAGACATCATTCTTTCTCACACTTCCTTTTAGCCCTAACTACAAATTTAGAATAGAATTAATTTGAGAATTAAAAGTACCTTTCAAGTGATACTTTTTATTTTATTGACATATATCTGATCTTACTTTTGAGTTTTGACTTTATTTACTTTTTAATCTTGTTTTACTACACATGATATGGGTTAAATTATGAGTAAAAGGCGAATTCATTCACTTTATTTTTTCGGGATAATTGCGTAAAAAACCTTAAAGTTGGACCATTTTTGTGATTAAAACTCCTAACCAATTTTTTGTTGCACAAAAAACCTCTAACCGGTAAAATCTTTTGAAACTAGGACTTGACCGGTTATAATAGGTTGTTATGCTTACATGGCACACACGTGGCTTCCACATGGCAAACCCGACTTACGTGGCGCCTATGTGACACTACATGTATAATTCTTAAACTAAATTTTTGCATAAAAAACCCCGAAATTTGTAACTTTTTCGATTCAAACCCTTAACTATATTTTTCTGACCTCTAACCAAAAATAATATTTACCTTTTCTTTTTTTCTCTACTTCCGGCAACTCCAAATTACTCTATCTCTTCTTTATGTTTAGTGTTGTTTATTTTATCTATGTTCGATTAACTTTAGCCGTTTAATCTTGAATTTTAACTTCAATTTTGCCGATGGAATCGATTTCATTTTGTTTGTTTGATAAATAAAAGCTTAATAAATATCCATTTCATCAAAATGCAATCAGTGAAGACTCAATTTTATTATCTTTGTTGGTTAGAGGTTTTTTATCAAATTAAAAATGATTTGGGGTTTTAATTGAAAAAACTAAACAAGTTGGAGATTTTTTACGCGAAAATCTATTTAAAAGTTTTACAAGTCATCAAGTTGCAACCGGCTAAACCGGTTGCAAGTCAGATTTTTTTGAAAAAAGCTCAAATTTAGAAAGATTTAACCAGTTGGAGATTTTTTGTGCAATGAAAAATGGTTGAGGGTTTTAATCACAAAAATGGTCCAATTTAGAGGTTTTTTGCGCAATTTCCCCTATTTTTTCTATAGGATAGGGTATTTTTTAAAATCAAGGATCAATCGACAATAGAAAAATTATATGTTTAAAACTTGTCTAAATGCATCGTGTATATATGTAGTATGTTGAAAGTTATATATATATATATATATATATATATATATATATATATATATATATATATATATATATATATATATATATATATATATATATATATATATATATATATATATATATATATATATATATATATATATATATGGTTCATCAACGTACCTATGAGGTTCCAGCGTAGCCAGCGTACCCTAATGTGAATGATCATTCACATATATTTTTTTTAATAGACATGTATAAGACAACATTAAAAGACTTTTTTTCAAAAGTAGCAACATCATAATCATTCACATAAATATGAATTGAGCATTCACATAATTTTTAAGGACACAGAAAGTGTGAATGTATGTGAAATTTATATATCATGTGTATAACATTAATTTAAACATGATTATGAAAAAAAAATTAATTTTTTTTAAGGTTGGTACCTTCTCGTGCACTTGATTTCCAGATGTACTTTTTTGAACCTGACTCTCTCTCTCTCTCTATATATATATATATATATATATATATGTATGTATGTATGTATGTATGTATGTATGTATGTATGTATGTATGTATGTATGTATGTATGTATGTATGTATGTATGTATGTATGTATGTATGAACTGATTCAAATTAGAACCTAACTTTGTGTTGGTTGATGCATAAAACATGAACTTTTATTTGTGCATAAACTCGATCGATGAGATTTTCTACAGAAAAACAAGAGTTTATTCACAAATAAAATCTTACATTTATGTATAAAGAAAATTAACAATCAATGCTTAAATTGAATAAAAAAATTTTTTGATTAAAATTTAAAATTGTAAAATGGTTCTACGGTTCCCCATATAAGAAAGGAATGTCATATAAAATAACTTATGTTATGAATAACTATTTACTTAGATGACCATTCATATAATTTTTAAAGATGTAGAATTTGTGAACGTATGAGAAATTTACATATCATGTAGTTGACGTTAATTTAAAAAAACTATGAAAAGAGTATCTAAATTTTTTTTATGGGTGGTATCTTCAAGTGGACTTGATTTCGAGAGTACATATCATTTACTTAGATGACCTACTGTGAACACACGTGTTTCGGATGTGGAGATGCTTCAAAATTATTTTTTTTCATATTTATTTAGATACAAATAATATAAGACTATTTGTAAAAACTTACATACATTCACACTTTTAAGTATCTTAAAATCATGTAAACGTGAAAAAATATTTATCTGAACATGCTTAATTTGAACGTACGTTCACAACAGTGCAGTTTCATGTGAACATGCACGTTTCATAAAGTTACTATTGTGTGTTTATGTGTGATTTTTTACAAGTAGTCTTGTATTATTAAACTAGTTTATGACCCGTGTAAAACAAGGATTTAGTTTAAAAAAGTAGATTATTAATTATTTAACAAATAAAAATCAATGAACATTATAAATATTATAAATATGAAAAATATAAAAAAGCAACAATATATATTTAAAAATGACAAATATTAAAAAATCAACTGTAACATACATTATATGCATAAATGTGAAAAAGAAACTTCACAAGTTATTTAACACATCTTTGTATAAAACATTGGATATTTTTGTTAAAAGTTCACCATCTTTATTTAAGATCAATATTTTTAACCCGTTTCTGCTCTTGACTCTTGAAACTGCAATAGGTGTCCATGTGTAAAAATCGGCCTTGGCAAAAACAAACCCACTCTGCACAAAGATTGGCATTGACTTTTGTTGATTGTCATTGCAAAACAAACCGCAATTGGAGTATTAAATTCAAATCTAAATCTAAAACTATGGGTATTAAATTCATATCTAAATCTAAAACCATTAACGACTTGAATTGAAGTCTAAGATTATAAAAAAAACTTCACAAAATATGGAACACAAAATCTTAACGCCAAAAAATTCAAATTACACGGTAAGTGTTAATCATGTCAACTTATTACCTTTATGGAAAGGGCTAAAAAATAAACCCTTCGCATTTCCATAATGCCGTTGAGACTCACACACAACCAAACGTTACAAACCGATAAGAAAAACTTCAAAATTTCTAACACCGAATTTAAACACCAAAGAATTCAATTTACACAGTAACTTTTGATGCCACAATTTACTTTAGCTCACCTTAGCAAGACATGTACATTTACAGATTTATGTACAAGAATATTAATATGATTTGCTTCAGGTGCTTTAAAGAGATATAAACTATCTATAATATTTGATCAACCAACTTTAATAGTGAAGTCAAGGATCATAGAGAATCGACTATTAGAAGTCAATTACAAGTAGTAAAAATACACAATGTTTTACTAATTATGAAGCCTAAACAATTTAATAGAGAATCGACTGTCTGAGATTCTACAAAATCCGGATCAATTGATCTCGATCTATTGGTCTAAGCCAATTACAAGTAGTAAGAATTCTCCTAGAATAAATCTAGATAAATCGATCTCTATTGGTCCAAGGTTCCTAACACATTATGTTACCATTTAATTTCAAATTTAAACATAGAAGCTACATCACGACTTCAAGTATGCAACGACTTACAATCATTTACAAGTATTGTCATTCATAATGTTGAATTCTAGCATTGGAAATTAAACTTGCAGTGAATATAAGTTGGATTGGCAAGGGCGCAAGGCGTTGCACAAACTCCAGTTCAAGCAAAAATCTTTGCCGCCCATCATTTGGATCTTTGTATACTTTTTTTGGGCTTGGGATCTTGTTAATATATGCTTCTGTCGATTATTCCTATAGTTCTTTCAAAAATAAAACTGCTACCTGTGTGTCAACTTCTAAGAGATCCATGACACAAACAAAAACTGAATTAACATAACTTAATAATTTCGTATTATGCTCTGGTTAGGAGAATTCAGAGGATAGATAGGATACATAAATTGATAATTTCATGTTGAATCAACGTCTTGTTAATTCAAGACAACTTAAGTTGATGTAAGTAGCAAAGCTGACTCTTAAGCAATACATTTGTATAATAAGCGAGGAATATATATATTGTTGTCTATTTATATTTTGCATTATTTCTTAATGATTAATTTGGTGGATGTAGCTAGGTTATGAGTAATTTGTTTTCGTTGAGCAGTAATGGAGGCAACACCTCATTATATTGAAATGATTGATCAGAAAACATGATTATGAAAAAATTTCAAAAAGATGGTTTTAAGCGCGGTACCTCTGGTAATATATATATAGACACACACACTTGGGTTTCATAGAGTCTCAACTTAGAATGGAGTCCTCGAGTCCCACCTAGTTTCTTTCAATAGTTAAAAGGGTAGATTTGTCATACTAGTTTATTATTAATTGAATGTAATTTTTAAAATAAGAAATCCTGAAATTTTAAATAAAAATTTATGTATAAACCCTAAGTTTTAAATAAAATCTTTTTTTCTAATTTTGAGGGAATCAAACACTCAAATTGATGTCAATCACATTTAATGATACCCAAATTACCTTTTTGTTATCAACGAGTTATTGAACATCCATGCGTTGCTGAGGGGTCTAAAATATTAATTTCAGAATAAATATAAAAGCAAATGAACAAAAATACTTTTCAACCAATTTAAATAACGATACACAATTGAATCAGGATCGAAGAGTGAATTTGAAAAGCCGATATAGATTCAAGAAACAAGACAAATGATATTGTTAGTTAGTTGGTTCTGATCACTGATTTTCTTGATTTTGCAATGTTAAAACTACAAATAATGTCTTATTAAATTAGATCGGAACCAGAATTAAATAATTAAATATTCATGACCATATTTTGAAAATTTGACATTGATTAGGTTTAATCGTCAATTTAATTTGTTGGTTTTACGATTAAATCAAATAAATTTATAACAGTAATGTCTCTAATACATTGATTAGGGTTTGTCAACGGTATAATAGTAATGTTCAATGTTATACATTATCATATTAATAAAAGTATTTTAATATTAAATAGTTACATTTTAGTTATAAAACAATTTCATCAGAGTTTTGTATTGTGCATTTGAATAATAAAGTCTTTATCATACAATTAAACATAACATAATAGTTTCAAAAGACAATTCCAAATATAAATATAATTAAAATCATAAATTTAAGTGTGTAAGAAAATGTTGTAATAATAAATGTTAAAATAGATATAAACAAAAATTTATTAAAATAAAAAGATAACGCTAAGATAATGGTGTGTTATGAAAAATTTAAATTTAAAATTAAAAAAGAAAGAAAAACGCCACTGGCTTACTCCATGCATTTGAATAATAAAGTTTTTTTTATACAATTAAACATAGCATAAGAGTTTCAAAAATCAACTCCGAACATAAGTATAATTAAAATCATAATTTTAAGCGTGTGAGAAAATATTGTAATAATAAATGTCAAAATAGGACTAAACAAAAAATTTATTAAAATAAAAGGGCTAAATAAAAGATAACGCTAAGATAAGAGTGTGTTATGAAAAATTAAACCTAAAAAAAACGCCATTAGCTTACATCATTTGGTAAATGTATTTATTTATAATTTCCCATATACCTGTACGTAATATAAATTTACTTAATTAAATAACATATATTTATTGTCAAATATGGATGAACTTCAGAACTCCACTTTAATATAAGACTTCATAGAACTTGTGTGTAGGTGTGTGTACATACACATGCTGACATGCATACATACTTATATGGTTTGAGTTTCAGTATAACAATTCACATTGAAATATCTCCTAAATGCACAATGTTTTTAGAAAAAAAAAATCACAAATATGAAGTTTTTTCACAAATTTCACATGTCCACTTTTTTTTTTTTTTTTTTTTTTTTCTTTCTTCTATCTATATAAGTTTTGGAATTTAGATGCTCCTATGGTAAAGATCATATGATCCCAACCAGCCCTATATGTATGTATGTATATAACAATATTCTTTTTATTTTTACCACTAAAATTTAATAATAGTTAAATTTTAGATTTTACAGTTTATTAGCTAGTGCCGTCTGATCCTAACTTTTAATGATATGTTTGAGAAGAGTATCTGTAACTTCAAGTTTTTGAAAGAAGTAGCATATTTAGTAACTGGAGATTTGAAAATTGAAGCTTTTTAAAAAAAGTTGGAACTTTTAATTTTATAAATTTGTTTGGTAAAAATAATTGTAATTGTAGCTTTTAATATTAAACTACTACATTATATAAAAGAACATTAATATTAATTGTGAAGGTGACAATTTATAATTAATAGAAAACTAAAAAATAATTCTGTTTAACCGAAAATTACAAAGCTTTTCACACACTACATCTTAATCTTAGCCTTTTATAAAAGAGTTTTTTTTCCGGAAATGAAAGTTCCATATTTTTTTCCTTTCAAAATGACCTTTTAGAAAATGAATGCTCTAGCATGCAGTTCCTAGTCATCGATAGTTAAATTAAACTCGCTTTAATTAATTGTCATTTTTTCCTCCAAAATGATTTTTTTGTTATTTAGTGTATATGTAATTGCACATATATACATGACAAACGTTTTAGGCCAGCTCTCAATAAGTTATAAAAACTCAGCATATACACATTAATTTTTCTTGATCTTAGTTTGTTTCAAAATTAGGATTGCAGCGAAACCTAGATACATAACGGTTGAGGTTTAACTTTTGAAAGTATGCTTAATCGATTTATTAAATAAGAAGCAGAACTACAAAAAAGTATCAATGATCCTAGGGGTTAATTGCGTTAGAAGGTAACATACTGTCACAGTTTTTTCAATTTGGGTAACATACTAATTTTTCTTTTAATTAAGGTAACATACTTTCCAATCAAATCAATTAAGGTAACCATATCGGATTAAAAGGTAAAAATTACTGACGTGTCAGTTTCTTTGTAAAGTTAACATATTTTTCACAGAAATAACAGTTTAATTGTTATATGATGTGCACTATTTTGTGCAATTTAAAAGTACTTTTTGATAATACATTGCTATTTTGAGCAAATTTAAAAGTAATTAAGCAATATTAGAAGTTAAAAAAACTGATAACTGGATACAAAAACTGTCATGTCAGTATATTTTACCTTTCAATTCGATACGGTTACCTTTATTGACTTGATTTGAAAGTATGTTACCTCAAATAGAAAAAATTTTAGTATGTTACCTAAATCGATTAGTACGGAATTTGGTTAAAATTTCACATATAATACATGAACAAATTGTCTCCATTACAAATTTCTAAGTTAATAAACTAGCTAAGCTTAATTTTAAATGATTTAAATTTCCATGGTTTTGAGTGTGAATTACTTTAAATCTTTAAATTATTATTTTTACACCTTTAAATCCATGAATTTATATTTTTATTTTACGGTATTTCTTTTACCCAACTAAGAACATTACTTTTTGTATTAGAACAAGTTTGACGATGCAAAATGCTAGTTTGTAGTTTTGGTGTAATGCAATGGTCAAGGTGCCACGTCAATTTACGGGGTCCTATGGACCAGGTGATGTTCAATATAGGAAATTCCTATTGGGGCTTATGTTGAAGTTTCACAAATGTTGATGTTCCATAACAATCAACGAGTTGTTGATACTGATGTATTAGTGAGTCACTCGATGATAAAGTCGATGATGATTGTATTAGTTTTTGACGGTTATAAGCATATGAAACTCTTTCAATCTAATACGAAATGTGTATTAATAAAATATCGATCTTCTTTAATGTGTTTTTATTTTCCATAAAGTTTTTAACTTTTTTTTTATAATACAAGGGTATTTGTTTCCTTTAACTCTGTTCACCCTTCTTTCGAAATTCCCTCAACAAATTAATTCCCATGTGATCGTGGTGAATAATTTTGAGGTATTTAGTGGCACAATATTACAGTGAATAATTTGTTCGAAGATTTCATTGGTTAATTTGGCGACAACGACTCGAGTGACCTATGTCTTCCTCCACCTGCTAATTAGTTTCTTTGGCTGCTTTAATTTGTCTTGAGTTGTGTTTCGTTTCTGTTTGTTCTCTCCCATTTTTTATGGGTTTGGTGTCTTTGTCTTGAATTGTGTTTTAATAAAATCTATTAATTGCCGTTCAAAAGAAAAAAGTTACTAACTTAAGGTTCATTCAATTAATAAGATTACATTACTGTTTCATTTTTTTTTATCTTGCTGAGAGGATATGTTAATTTCTTTCCTTAATTTGTGAAATCATGATTATAGACTTGAAGAATAATCCACGCACATAAAACCATTAACCAACTTAATTAACTATTTGCAGCCTTGCAGGTAGATCGAATTGGGGTACTCATATTAGTGATAGACCTAGGATTTTCGGACGCCGACAACACAAATTTGAGTTTGTGTTTTCGATTTTATAATTTAATTAATTAGATTGGTCGGGTCGGGTCGGGTTAACCGTCGATAATATTAATTGAAATTTCATAATTTTGGAATTGAATAAGAATAATGATATTGAGTTTGGTGAAATGAACCATATTTTTAAATAATAATGAGTTATTGAGTATTTAATTTTGGTCTTTATATTATTAATTAACTCATCATGTTTTAATTTGTTACATTAATTTATAAATAATTATACTACAAATTTGATTGAAGCTTATAGAAAATTTTGATTATTATTCTAATAATGTTTAATATTTGAAAAGTACGGTTGCATGTTTAAAAAATTTTACACAAATAAAAAATCCGTAGAATATATAATACTGATGTGACATTAGTTGTTGTTAATTTCTGTTAAGTTGTTTATAGCAGTTAGTTTGTTGATTAGTCAAGTTAGTTAATTTTCCTAGCTTTTGTATAAATATTGTATATTGTCTTCAATATCCAATAACACTTCATATATTTTGATATTGTATAATTATTGACGGAAGGACCGGTGGCCGGCGGGTGTCACCCCGGGTTCCCACTTGGGTCGGTCCCTGCTCACATTCACCTTTATTTTTGTCATATTACATCTCGCATGATTCATGTTTTCTAATTAAGATATATACACATGCATAATCAATGAACTTTTCTTATCTCTCTCACACACACATATATAATAAAATACATATATAATAAAATAATCTTGATTGCAATATAACTTACTTTTATATCTTTGATGGGTCACATGTGATATTATTAATAAGTACTCGAGAAAGTTGATGTGTGAGCGAGTGTAAAGCAAATTTATATATATATATATATATATATATATATATATATATATATATATATATATATATATATATATATATATATATATATATATATATATATATATATATATGTTTATGAGGACCCTGCTAACATCCTTTATTAATTGTCACTACAAGAAAATTGACCAAATCAGACGGCAACTTTTTGTGACGACCCATGTCGTCGCTGTAGGTAGGAAAACGACAAAAAATTTTGCTTTTCAGAGTTGACTGATGCGTCAGCTACTGCGACGACATGTGTCGTCGCTATAGGGTATTTTTATTTATTTTTTTATTTTTTTTGGCTCTAAAATTATTTTTTTCGCGGTGGAAATGCCGCCCTTTTTTTAGACGATCTGCGACGACATGTATAGCCTACTGCGACGACAAGTCGCCGCTGTACCTCTTCTGCGACGACGAGCTGTCGCCGCAAAAAGCTACCCCTCTAAATCAGTCTGTCGACTGCTTTTCCATTCCCATTTCAGTTTCATTATCAAAACAAGTTAATCTCCTTCTCATCAGACCCATCGATCAGCGCCGGTAACCCACCACGAAGGCCATCTGCCACCCTCAATCTCTCTATCTCTCACGGTTCGAAGCTCCGGTAACCCACCACCGGTGACATTTACGGGTAACCCACCTCCGGCGCCATTTTTCCAGGTGATAAATCTGAGTTTTCTTGTTACATTTTTTGTATTTTTGGTATTAAAGTTTTGTTCACTTTCCAATGTCTTTTTTTTACTATTTTGAAGCTCCGATCCGATCCGGTCTCCATTTTCATTTTCCACTCGCCGGACAATTTTCCGGTCACCATCGTAGCTCCGGCCAAAGGTATGTTTTTTTAGATAAACGATTTTATGTTATTAGTTGTGTATGTATTATGTATTTTTAAACTCTTAAAAGGGTTACATTTGTCGTCGCAAAAAGTCATTTGATACAAGGTTATTGCGACGACTTTTCTGCGACGACATTTCGTCGCAGTAGATCTTTCGAGACGACTTTATACTTTTCTGAGCCGACTTTTGTCGTCGCAAAAAGCCCATTTTCTTGTAGTGTGTCACATAACTATTACAAGACAGTTAGTCATTTTGTAATCAATTTACTGTTCCCTTTTATGTTTTAACCTAGAAATGTGATACGTGTCCTCGATCAATGGCTATTTACGTCTAAGTTTAAAAATTCAATGTCCGTTTGTTTGTTTTTGTGAGCATGCGCTAGCCTTTTGATAGTGTATGATTTAAGTACATACAAATATTTTGGGGGCTTTTGGTTTGTTAATGAGTTAATAAATAAGAATAAGTACGTATAGGTATGTGTTTGAAACAAATGTGAGAAGGAATAGGAAATAAAAATAAGTATAGGTATGAGTTTGAAATGGATCAGGAATAGTAAGAAAAGAAAACCCATGTGAATTTAAGTATTTGATAATTATTTCTCAAATAAACTTTTATGTATTAAAACCAAACTCATTTCATACGTAAGAAAATTCATCAAACAAACACACCATCAATTTAGTATATTAAACAATTAATTGATGGCCTACATATATTAATTTGTAATGTTTGCTTTGACTATAATATTGTATATTGTGTCAAAAGTTCTTATATATAATATATAGGAAGACTCATATTTTGTTTGCATGTGGTATATGTTATCTTTTTTCTCTTCTTAATTATAAGTATACTTTTTAATTATTGATCTACTATTGTATTTAGGTATCGCAGCCACTGAAGATTTTAATTATGAGTGCGCCGTAGTTAGTGTTTGATTACAAATTAAAGGACAATCGCGTAATCTATGTAAAATATTCTAGACTAACTGAAACAGAAAGAAAAGATTTTATTTAGATATATTATCAAACTTGGTATACAACTTATAAAAAATACACTAAAAACACAGTTATATATAAATAAAAAGAACCATTCAAATCTTGTGAATTATAAACAAAATTTTTTTAACAAAAAACATGTATATAACTATTATATTCAATCTAGCTAGATTTAATACTTTTCAAATAATCTTCATTTCTTGACCGTCGGACTTCCAAATCTTTATTTCTTGACCATCCCACATCCAAATAGTCATTTCTTGACCATCCGACTTTCAAATCGTGAGAAATATAAAGGAGAAAAAAGAGGTTATCGTTGCTTCGAGATCGTGACAGCAGCCGGTGGCGGTAGCCATTAGCGGCTGCGGCAATGAAAGTTTCTAGTACTGTTGAGAGAGAGAGAGAGAGAGAGAGAGAGAGAGAGAGAGAGAGAGAGAGAGAGAGAGAGAGAGAGAGAGAGAGAGAGAGAGAGAGAGAGAGAGAGAGAGAGAGAGAGAGAGAGGAAAACATGGAATATATTTTTTAGGGTTTAAATGAATGAGAAAGAGAGAACAAGAGAATATATAAATAGGAGAGATAAATTTTTGTTTTTCCAAACTTGACATTATAGTTTTCAAGTTCTCATGAATTTTTAGGTTCTTAAAAGAACTCATCTTTCGTGTGTGTGTGTGTGTGTATATATATATATATATATATATATATATATATATATATATATATATATATATAGAGAGAGAGAGAGAGAGAGAGAGAGAGAGAAAGAGAGAGAGAGAGAATGAGTATCATTTAAGCATCATATAATTATAAGCATCGTGAGCACCAATAAAAATTTAACAAATCAACATTAATTAAAAAATTTGCATTTTACATATAACTTATTTACATATTTTGAATGTGATCAATCTAACAAAATTTGTGTATAGTAAAGCTTATTAATGCAATGAACTTAATGAAGCTTGTGTATTTAAAAACATGAAAAAATAATGAATCTTGTGTATATTAAAGCCTATGAATTTTGTACAAAAATGATCTCCTAATGTGATGCATAATCCTCCGAATGATTATATAGGTTCAATAAATTCACATGGGGGATTGTGCATCGTTTGTGTCGTGGTTCCTCAAGATTCTCCGATAAACAATTGGTTATCCATTGAACCCCACTATATATGTATATGTATATGTATATGTGTATGTATGTATGTATATGTATATATAGACAAGTTCTTTTAATAACTTAAAGGTTTCATAAGAACTTGGAAATCGGATAGTCAAGAAATGAAGATCTGGAAGTTCGACGGTAAAAAAAATGAAGATTCATTGTAAGATATTAGATCTAAAATGAATGTAATAGTTATATACATGTCTTTTGTTAAAAAAGTTTTTGTTTATGATTTACAAAATTTGAATGATTATTTTTTGTTTAAACTGCGTTTTTGGTGTATTTTGTATAAGTTGTATACCAAGTGTTTAATAAAATGTTTAAATAAAATATCTTTTTTCTGTTTTAGTTCGTCTGTGATATTCTACATAGATTACACGATACTTTACATAGAATACACGATACTTCTTAGAATACTTGGTATGTACATAAAGTACATTCATCTGGTCTTCGGGTTCTGGTTGCTAATGATTTTGTCTTTCATGATTCTGTGTCTTTATGTATTCTGTGTAGATTTTGTTTGTAACTTTAGAATATATGATAATTTACATAGAATAGATAGTATTCTCTACAGAATTGATTGTAGCTAGTTTGGATTTATGTAGAATATTGTTATTGTTGTCTCTATATAGAAAACACGATAATTTATATAGAATACATAATACTCTACATAGAATACGTTCACCAGTAAATTTGTTAAAACTGTGTTTTTGGTATATTTCTACATATAATACATGACACTCTACATACAATACATGATAATCTACATAGGATACGTTCACAAGTTAATTTGTTAAAAGCTGTGTTTTTGATGTATTTCTACATAAAATATGCAATACTCTGCATATGATACATGATAATCTATATTGAATACGTTCAGTAGTTTATTTATTATTGTTGTATCTATATATCATACATATCAATCTATGTAGAATATTGTTATTGTTGTACCAGTTAATTTATTTTTATATAGAATATACGAAATGTATAGGAATTCAAACACAACATTATACATAGATTATTTTTATTGTTATTGTTGTACCAGTTATTTTTATATAGAATATACGAAATGTATAGAAATGTATAGGGACAAGCAAAGCTCAAGTGTGGGGTATTTTGATATGTGCATATTTATACATATATTTTGTATCATTTCCCTTGCATATTGGGTGGTTTTCAGACCGAAATGTGCGAAAACGATACTGATTTTATTAAATTTATGTTTCGCAGGTCAGAAGCCGTTAAATCGACATTGGAATGGAAATCGAGGCCAAAAGAACGAGGAATTGAAGTCCACTTAGCTTCCCTGATCAAAGTCGGAGATTTGCTGAAAATTGCCCTACGCGGCCGTGTAACTTTCTTTTACGCGGCCGCGTAAACAGATGTTTACAAGACCATGTAGCCAGGTGGTGTAAGACTAGTCAACACAGCTACGCGGCCGCGTAACTTAACCCTACGCGGCCGCGTAAGAAGCCCAGCCCACGAAATTCGTTTTTTTAAACCCTAGTTTGCAGCAGCCAAGGATATTCGAATTTTGGGAGTTTCAGAGACAATTTTCAGAGCTTTTACTTACGTTTTTCTTCGATTTTCAAGATAGTTAGTCATAGATTAGTTGAAAGTTTCAATTTTCTTGGATTTTCTAGCATTTGGTGCGATTTTTCCACGGTTTTAGAGACGATTTTTAGAGTTTTTCGTAGCTTTTCAAGGAATTAATCATAGTTTAGTGAAAGGTTTCGGATTTCCTGGATCTACAAGCATTCGGTTCAAGTTTTGGAGTTCAACTTCTTCATTGTAGCTACAGATTTGGTACACTCGTTCCTTAAACTTTCTGATTTCATAATGGTTTTTATTAATTTGAGTTTAATTTCAGTTTTTAGCATGATTAGCGAGTAGTTATCTTGTTCACCCGCTTGGGATGATGGATTCTATGTATTAATTGGTAAATTGTTGGATTGATTGATGGATTTTGGTTTATATTTGTTGGATTCTTGATTATTTCATATTTTCTTGTTAAAAATCAGATTTTTATTAATCTTTTAGCATTGTTTTGCGATAATAAAGTGTTAGTCAGATCTGCGTTTTAAAAAGAAAGAGGCTTTAAATGAAAAATTAATAGTCAACTATCTCTTCTAGGCATTGTGTTGCGATAATGGTTTGATAGTTGATTGTTAATCTAGAATTTTATGTGTTTGTTGATTCTTATGCATTGTGTTGCGATAATAGGATTGACAAATCATAAAGTTTGATTTTTAAAGTGACAAAGTCAATTTGTTGGATTTCAGTGTTAATGGATTATCTTTATGCATTGTGTTGCGATTATAAGATTAATTGGTTAATATTGGAGTTTTGACGAGTTGCTTTGTTTCCATCACGTGGTCATCAAGATTAAATATTTTAACTTGAAGTAATTAAATAATCGGTAAATTAAACCAAAATCCGGGCTTAATTGAATTTAAAATTGGTTATCAACCGATTTGTCTTTAGTCAATCAATTCAATCCATCGCCAATTAATTATAGTCTTCTAATTCCAAGTGGGTGACGCTTTCGTAATATAAGAGTTTGGTAAAATTTATCATCGTTCTTTACTTGCTCAAGTTAGTTTGATTTGATTTTGCTTTAATTAGTTTGGTTCGTATAATTTAGTTGTCGTTACTTGCTTGCTTTAGTTGTTTAGTTTCATTCTTGTTTGCTAGAATTGGTTTTTATTTAATTTGAAAAATCCAAAAAAATATTAGTTTAACTTTTTATTCTTGTGTTACTTAGTTCGCTTCAGTTATTCGGTTATTTAATTTTAATTAGTTGATAAATTCCTACAAACGTCAAAAATAGCTAAATATTGGTTTAGGTTGTAGTATTTGAGTCTCCAATCTTTATTCCGTTCCCTGAGTTCGATAAATCCTGGGTGATTCTTAAAGCTATATTGCACACGATTGGTACACTGCCAGTTGTGTAATTTATACTTTGGGTTCATTTAGATATTAAAACCTGAGGTGTGTTTTGCACGCGTCAAGTTTTTGGCGCCGTTGCCGGGGAACGGTGCGAGCTTTAAGAAACAACCAACGCCGGTAGTTTAGTTGATCCTTTTTAGGGGCAATCCCCCTGAAAAGTTAAATTTTCTGTCTAATTTCACTTTTCTTTAAAAGGGGTGTTCGGTGTATGAGTCGTCGAAATCCTAATATCGTCAGCCCATACTCCGAACCTGAGCGAGCATTCCGTAACCGTCGTCGTGAACAATCGCACCCTTTAGTTGAGGGACTGTCAAGTTTATCGGATTCTACGGACCATATTGTTTCTCCTCCGGTGGAGGAAGATCACGTAGACATCTTTGTTCAGTTACCTCCAATTTCTAGTCCTTCACCTTCTTCACCTTCTTCACCTTCTTCGCCTTCATCATCTTCTGATTCTTCATCTTCTTCTGACTCTTCATCTTTCACTATGGGAGACCGAAGGACAATGCTTGAGCTTAACCAACCGGTCACCGATGACTCGGAAGGTGCAATAGTTATTCCTGGATTCGATGCCGTTAATTTTGAGCTAAAGTCGAGCCTTATCGCTTTAGTTCAGAATAACGCACAATTCTGCGGTCTATCTTCTGAGGATCCGTATTCCCACCTGAAGAAATTCAGAAAAGCATGCGGTGGGTATAAGGCAAATCAAGTTCCAAGGGAAGTAATTCGACTGATGCTCTTTCCTTACTCTCTCTCCGGACGTGCCATGATGTGGTATGAGTCCCTTCCCTCGAACTCGATTCGTACTTGGGACGAAATGGAAACCAAATTTCTACTTAAATTCTGCCCTCCGTCTCGGACCACTAAGCTTATGAGTGACATTCTCTCATTTAAGCAGAAACCTGACGAGTCTCTATATGATGCATGGGAGAGGTATAAAGAGTCTATCATGAAATGCCCTAATCATAACATGACACTTAATCATCGTGTCAAGGTTTTCTATGAGAATGTTCACCCCATGTATCACTCACTAATCGACTCAGCCTGTAACGGGTCGGTGTATAAGAGGACTCCTGAAGAGGCTTTTGACATAATCGATGATCTGGTCTTAAGTCAAACTCAGACACCGAGTGAATACTTTGGTTAGGGTGCGAATGATTCAAAGCAAGCTGAAGCCATTGCTAATCTCACTGCTCAGATAGCCATTCTAACTAAGCAGTCAAATGACCAATCACAAGCTTCATCATCATACCCTGTGCACGCCATACAGCAAGGGTGTGAACATTGTGGTGGAGCTCATTTTGGTTATGAGTGTCAGGTTGCATATGCTGCTGAGTACCAACAGGAGGAAGTTTACCTTTCTTCTGGAGATTATGAGTACACACCCGAAGGTTTTCCAAGACCCAACAATAATTTGAATTACTCCTCTCAGAACACCTTTAGACCTCAGGGGTTTTCTAACCCCCCTCGTCCTCGACCTCCAGGGTTCTCTCACCCTCGCCCACAGTTTAACCCTCACACGGGTTACAATCAGGGTAATTCAGGAGGTTACAATCAAGGTAATTCGGGAGGGTATAATCAGGGGTATAACCAAGGCTTTCAGCAGGGGCAAGGTCAGAGGTTCCAACCTCGTGGCCAAGGATTTGTACCAAACCAAAATGTTCAAATTCTTCAGAATCCTCGCCATCAGCAACAATATCAGGGGCAGAACCAAAACATTCCTACTCAAGAGAAGCCGAGTTTGGAAGAAATGATGGCAAAGTACATGGCCGAGCAGTCTGTGATCAATCGTAATCAACAATCAGCAATGAGGAATCTTGAGAATCAGCTCGGCCAGATGGCTAAGACCTTGAATGAGAGGCAGTCGGGCGAACTTCCTAGTAATACGATTCCAAATCCCAGGGGGGAAGCAAAGATGGTTGTGACAAGAAGTGGAAAGACAACCCAAGGTCCTGAATCGTCTAAACCTACACCACCTCCTCCATCTTCACCCTCAGCTGAGAAAGGACCGGAGACCACTACGGACGAGGTGCACCCACCAGAATTAGTGAGTCCCGCACAAGTCCCATCTCCAAAAGTCCCTACAGCAAATCCCTACCAACCACGTGTCCCATACCCTAATCGCTTGAAGAAAGAGGTGCAAGATAAGCAGTATGGCAAGTTTCTGGGCCTGTTTAAACAGTTGCAGATCAACATTCCATTTGTTGATGCAATTACACAGATGCCTAAGTATGCCAAGTTCCTGAAAGACCTCCTTTCTAACCGTCAGAAGCTTGAGGATCTAGCTACAGTTGAGATGAATGCTGAATGTTCAGCTGTCCTCCAGAATAAGCTTCCAGTCAAGCAGGATGATCCGGGTAGTTTCACAATACCCTGTCATATAGGGCCCCTCCACGTTACTAATGCTCTTGCTGATCTGGGAGCTAGCATAAATCTCATGCCTTCTTCGTTATATGCTCGGTTAGGGTTAGGGGATCCTAAACCTACACGCATGAGTATTCAGCTAGCCGATAGATCAGTTAAGTTCCCACAGGGTATCGCTGAGAATATGCTGGTAAAAGTCGATAAGTTTGTTTTCCCGGTCGACTTTGTGATCATGGACATGAGCGAGGACTGCACTGTGCCGCTCATTCTAGGGAGACCTTTCCTAGCTACGTCCCGCGCTATCATTGATGTATTTGATAAGAAGCTTACGCTTCGGGTCGGGAATGAGCAAGTTAGTTTTGATGTTGATAAGGCAATGCAAAGGCCTAATGACACAGCCGAGTCCATCTGTTTTGTTAAGTCTTCACACTTCTCTGATAGAGAGCATTATCCAGAAGATAATGAGAAGTTGTTGAAGTCTTTGATGTCGGGACATGAGACGTCTACATCACCGGATGTAGACGATTGTATTTCTGATGATGATCTATCCTCGTATCCAATCTCTTTAGACTCTGATTTCGTTGTCCACTCTGACGATCCCGTTGATCTGTGTGCCGTTGATACGTCTCCGCCTACTGAGGAGGTTGTACCTATGGATCGTGAGGAGTCAGTCACATCTAAGTTGTCCATTGAAGATCCACCGACTCTCGAACTTAAGGAGTTGCCCTCTCATCTTGAGTACGCATATTTAGAGGGGCAATCTCAGTTGCCTGTTATTATTGCTAAGGATCTTTCTAGCAAAGAGAAGGCGCAACTTTTGAGAGTGCTGAAAGAGCATAAGCGGGCTATTGCATGGAAGATTACCGACATACGAGGCATTAGTCCTGCTTATTGCACCCATAAGATTCTGATGGAGGAAGACATCAAGCCTGTTATTCAGTCCCAAAGGAGAGTCAACCCGAAGATTCACGATGTTATTAAGAAAGAAGTACTGAAACTTCTTGATGCCGGGTTGATATATCCTATTTCTGACTCTCCGTGGGTAAGTCCTGTGCATGTAGTCCCTAAAAAGGGGGGTATGACTGTCATTCAGAATGATAAAAACGAGCTAATTCCTTCAAGGACAGTCACGGGTTGGCGAGTTTGCATAGACTACCGCAAACTCAATGATGCAACTCGTAAGTATCACTTCCCTTTGCCCTTTATCGATCAGATGCTTGAGCGACTATCTGGAAACAAGTTCTATTGTTTTCTGGATGGTTTCTCAGGATACTTTCAGATCCCGATCAGCCCCCAAGATCAGGACAAGACTACATTCACTTGCCCTTATGGGACGTTCGCATATAGGCGCATGCCTTTTGGTCTGTGTAATGCACCTGCGACATTTCAGCGGTGTATGGTAGCCATCTTCCATGATATGATCGAGAAGTGTGTTGAAGTCTTCATGGATGATTTCTCTGTGTTTGGTAACTCTTTCTCGGACTGCCTGACTAATTTGGAGAAGATGCTAACCCGGTGTGAGGAGACCAATTTGGTCCTTAATTGGGAGAAGTGTCATTTCATGGTCCGAGAGGGTATAGTATTAGGACACAAGATCTCGAGTAAGGGAATTGAGGTAGATAGGGCTAAGGTTGAGACTATATCTAAGCTGCCTCCTCCCACGTCTGTTAAGTCGATTCGTAGCTTTCTAGGGCACGCTGGTTTTTACCGGCGATTCATTAAAGACTTCTCACTCATTGCTCGCCCTATGACTAAGCTCCTTGAGAAGGATGCAACATTTGTCTTCGATGATGAATGTTTGCAGTCCTTTAACACGTTGAAAGAGAAGCTAACCACTGCCCCTATCATGGTGGCACCCGACTGGGAGTTGCCATTTGAGTTGATGTGTGACGCGAGCGATTTTGCTATTGGGGCAGTGTTAGGTCAGCGTCGGAATAAACGGTTCCACGCCATATACTTTGCAAGTAAGACTCTTACAGACCCTCAGCGTAACTACACTACGACAGAGAAAGAGCTTCTTGCTGTGGTTTATGCGTTCGAGAAGTTCCGATCATACTTGGTTCTCTCGAAAACAGTGGTCTATACTGATCATGCAGCTCTGAGATACTTGTTTCAGAAGCAGGACGCGAAACCACGTTTGATTCGATGGATTCTTCTGCTCCAGGAGTTTGATATCGAGATTAAAGACAAGAAAGGGGCTGAGAATCTGGCGGCAGACCATTTGAGCAGATTAGAAAATTCAGACTTACCTCCTTTGAATGAGTCTGAATTCAAAGAAAAATTCCCTGATGAGTCCTTATGTGCAGTACAGGCAACAAATGACTGCCCATGGTTTGCTGACTATGCAAACTATTTGGCTAGTAACGTGTTGGTTAAAGGATTAACTCATCAACAAAAGAAAAAGTTCTTACGAGATGTTAAGAACTACTTCTGGGATGACCCGTATCTATTTCGGGTATGTGCTGATCAGATCATTCGCCGGTGTGTGTTTGGCGATGAGGCATTCCAAATCTTATGTGAGTGCCACCTAGGTCCTACAGGTGGTCATCACGGGGCCAATGCCACATCCAAGAAAGTGTTCGATGCTGGTTTCTTCTGGCCCACTATATTCAAAGATGCCCAAGATCTGGTTAAGAAATGTGATGCATGTCAGCGTCAAGGTAACATATCAAATCGGAATGAGATGCCTCTACACACCTTTCAGGTGTGTGAGATCTTTGACGTTTGGGGCATCGACTTTATGGGCCCTTTTCCTCCCTCTCGTGGTACTAAATACATCCTAGTTGCGGTTGACTATGTTTCTAAATGGGTTGAAGCACAAGCTTTACCCACCAACGATGCTAGGGTTGTATGTTCCTTCCTTAAAAAGCTTTTCACTCGATTCGGTTCACCGAGAGCTATCATTAGTGATCGGGGTACTCATTTCTGTAATGCTCAGTTCGATAAGATTCTCCAGCGGTATGGTGTTACTCACCGGCTAGCTACAGCCTACCATCCGCAAACCAATGGACAAGCTGAGGTTACGAATCGGGGTTTAAAGAGGATTCTCGAGAGAACTGTAGGAGAGCATAGGAAGGGTTGGTCGGATAAGTTAGATGATGCGCTTTGGGCATTCCGCACTGCTTACAAGACTCCTATAGGTTGTACCCCTTATAGGATGGTTTATGGCAAAGCGTGTCATCTGCCGATGAATTAGAACATAAGGCTTACTGGGCACTTAAATGGTCTAACTTTGATTTGTTATCTGCAGGTGATCACAGGAAACTTCAGTTGAACGAGCTCGACGAGTTGAGAGATCAAGCATATGAGAGTGCCCGGATTTACAAGGAGAAGACCAAGAAGAGGCACGATGCGCAGATTCAGCCTAAGGACTTTAAGGCCGGCGATCAGGTTCTACTTTACAATTCACGCCTAAGACTGTTCCCAGGTAAGCTTATCTCTCGTTGGACCGGCCCGTTTACTG
Organism: Centrapalus pauciflorus; assembly: GCA_020465985.1. Taxonomy (NCBI): domain Eukaryota; kingdom Viridiplantae; phylum Streptophyta; class Magnoliopsida; order Asterales; family Asteraceae; genus Centrapalus; species Centrapalus pauciflorus. The sequence continues at coordinate 451,692 of JAANYP010001694.1, forward strand.
TTGCCAAGGTATTCCCATATGGGACAGTTGAGTTAGTTGGAGTTGATGGCAACTTTAAGGTAAACGGGCACCGGTTGAAGCTATATCACAATCCTGCTGAGTTGAATTTTTGTGAGGCCGATCTTCGATTGGCCATCTTATCAGCTTAATTATCTGTGGCGAGTCCTGCTTGAGACTCATTCAAAACTCAAGCCACTCTTGTATATTGGTGTAATTTCCTTTTGCTATTATTTGCATTTTCTTTAGTGTGTTTAGTGTGTGGATTTTGCTAATTTATCTGGTGTGCTTTTCATAGTGCTTTCTATAGTTTGTTGCTTGTTTTGGTTTCTTTTTCATTGTGTGTTGCATGTTTGAGTCCATAAGTTTGGGAATCAAGTATGAGATGGGTCATTGTCCTTAATGATCAGTTTGACTTTTTATAAGTCAGCACCTCTGAGTTAATTTGAATCTTCTTGCTTTTTATAGTTATAGATTGTGTGTTTCGATTTCAGCACCTCGTTGATGTTTTTCCTTAGTGTCATATCCCATGATATGCAGAAACTTAAGTTGCCGTTATCGCCTTAATTGCATATCTTGAGTTTCATCAGTTTGACTCTTAAAGTCAACTTGATCATGCTTAGTTCTGTTCTTGTGTTCTGTTTCACTTGTTCTAATCTGAATTACTTCGGAGTTTTCAAGAATTTAAGTGTGGGGTGAGGTGTTTGATGCATTGTATTGGTAATTGCATAATCCTTAGTTGAGTTCACGGGGCCTATCTTGGCTTACTTTTACATATTGCGTGTCTTGGAAACTATTATGCCATTCTTGAACTGTTGATGGAACTTAATTTTGCATATTGAGTGCCTGGTTAATCTTTTCACGCACTCGCGAAAGGTCATTCACACATCAATGTGGGGTAAGACATTGATTACTATTCTGAGTTTTGACTTTTTAAAAGTCAACAGATTTGAGTGTGTTTAGTCCGTATTGCTTTTTATAATTACATTTTGTGTGTGTAGTTTTTAGCATTTCATTTTTGCTTTCTTGCACTTTCATATATCATGCTTTGTCGGAGTGTGAGCCTCTTTTATTGCTTTTATTGCATGATTTTAGTTTCTCTAGTTTGACTCTTAAAGTCAAATAAGTCATCATCTCTTTCTTTTAATTAGTTAATTTCTTTGCTTTAATCTGAATAAAATCAAGTGTTTTTGAATAAAATGAGTCTGGGGTGAGGTGTTTGATGATTGAAGCTAATTGTTAATCACATAGTTGTGTTTATGAGATTTGGTCAATGTCACATATTGGGTTGGATTGTACGCTGCAGTTACTGTCCCTGTCTGTGCATCTACGCGGCCGTGTAGGTTCAGGTTACACCACCGCGTAGCTATCAGTTTTTAAAATTTGTACATACAGTCTACGCGGCCGTGTAGGTTCATGTTACACCACAGCGTATGTTGAGGCTACACCACCGCGTAAGTTGAGGCCACACCACCGCGTAAGTATTTGCCTACACCATCTGTACAAATAATCCACGAGGTCACGTAAGGGTTTTCAACAACTGAGCGCATCTTCTCCCCTCTCTCAAACCATCACTCACCGACGATCTCCACTGTTTCCGTGTAGCCTCCGAGCCCACCACCACCATCGAACTCACCACAATCGCCAACCGTCGATTTCAATCGAACCCCCCACCCACCGTCGACTTCAATCGAACCCCCTCCCCCACCACCCGATTCTGCCACTCTCTAAAATCGATCACCACTGTTGTCTTCTCCACAATCCGCCCACCCAACTGTTGATTTAGCTTCCATTCCCCTACGCAATCACGATCGATTTCAGCCACCACCACTCTCGTTGTCCTGCACATACACGATCAATTTCTCCCCCTCCTTGACCTGCGGACACCCTTGATTGGTGTTGTTTTTTCTGCGATTTTCGCTGACAAGGTATGTATGCTTCTGCACTTGTGTTTAATTTCAGCTTTTAGGGTTCTACATTTGTGAGTTCATGGGCTGATCAATTCTCTAAAATTCTCTGAGTTTCTTTGATTTACTCTATTTTGATCCTGGTTCTCTCAAAGTCTCAGATATAATTCTTCTGTTTTCCCTCTCCATTTTCGATTGCTGCCCATTTTAGAGATCTCAGTCGAGGGGCTGTTTTGAAATCTTGAAACGCATGCATGAACACCGATTTAACCTTGGGTACCCCTATTAGATTGATTCTGCTCTGTTCTTTGCAATTTGGCATCCAGTGGACATGATTTAGGTTCTGGTTACAGGTCGCACTCAGACACATACTTTGATTTCGGTTAGTGTTGGTTCCACGGTGACTCTTTGTGTGATAATTTGTTTACTTGTTTCTACCTTGGTCATCGGATTTGTTGATAGTTTGACTCACTATTGGCTGCGAGAATAAGATGCTGTAATTCTAGTTTTGGGTTTCAAATCAATTGCACTTGCTGAGCCTTAAAGATTAGGTGTTTATTTGGGATAAACATTACCTACTTTGCTCATTGCTCTGTTGAATGATTGGAGCTATGTCTGATTTTCTGCTACTACGATTTGACGACGAAGATAACGATGAACAACGATGATGTGAACCTGAACAAGAGATGCAACCGATGATGATTATGAAGAACACGATGCATAGATGGACGATC
>JAANYP010001694.1:460048-506076 GCA_020465985.1 Centrapalus pauciflorus
ATGGGACGATAAACGATTATAAGGATGATGCATAGATGGATGATGAACAATGACGATGCATAGATGGATGATGAACGATGAACAACGAAAATGATTAGCATTATGGATGATGAACAATGACGATGCATAGATGAATGATGAACAAGTTGACACAGATGCATAATGAAAGAAGAAATATAACAAACAACACGATGCATAGATTATGATGACAAGTGAACACGATGCATAAATGAATTTGTGTTTTTTTTTGTTAAATGCATCTTTTTTGAACACGATGCATAAATAAACACGATTACGATGAAATGCATCGATCTCCATCATCTTTTTTTGAATTTGTGTAATTTTTGTTAAATTTGGAAATGTATCAATTGAATTTATTTAGCATTTATTATTTGATTATTTGTTGAAATATAAGTTAATTACAAAAATGGTCCTTGTGGTTGATCAAATTTTGGATTTGGTCCCTGAACTTTCAATTTTGCAAAATCGGTCATTATCATCAAAGTTTTTTTTCAAATTAGTCCATTATCCATCAACTTTTATTGCAGTCCTGTGCCCTTGTGAATTTACACTTTTAACGCTTGCTTTTAATTACAAATAATTACCAACTCTTTATTTTAATAAAAACAAATTATATAAAAAATAATAAAAATATAATTAATTAATTGGAAACAAATAAAAATTTTTTCCAGATTTTTTATTTTTTTAGTTTCAGTTTTTTATGTTTTATATATATATATATATATATATATATATATATATATATATATATATATATATATATATATATATATATATATATATATATATATATATATATATATATATATATATATATATATATATATATATATATATATATATATATATATATATATATATATATTAATCGATTTGCGTCATTTTGTTTATATTATATATAGTTGTAATAAATTTTAAATTTTTAATCAATTTTATAAGTTTAAAAAGCTTTTGCAGTTTTATTGTTTTTTTTTTGTTCCGAAAAATAAGTTTTTATTTGGTTTGTGTAATTATATATATTCGGTTAAATTGAAATTCTAAGTTTTATAGATTAATTGATTGTTTTCTCCGTTTGCGTAATTATTTTCAAATTTTAATCAATTCGTCATTTTTTGAATTGGAAAATTTTATAGATTGATTGATTGTTTTCTCCATTTGGTTAAATTAAAAATCGGAGTTCGTATTTTTTTCGGAGCGAAAACATTTAAAATTAAAGCAGTTGGCGTTATTTTTAACGGTTAAATTTAAGATCAAAATGTTTCGTCATTTTTTGCGATCGAAAATATTTAAAACTAAAATGGTTGGCCCTTTTTTCGTTTGGTTAAATTAGAAATCGAAAATTTTGATTGTTTTAATTGATAAAAAAACATTAAAACTTGATTAAGTGGTTGTTTTTTCCATTTAGTTAAATTGACGACCGAAATGGTTTGTCATTTTTTCCAAACAAAAACTTTTAAAATGAAAAAATGATGAACCATTTTAATTTTTCAAGTGAAATGATTAACTAAATGGAAAAAAAAAATCAATCAATCTAATTTTAAGTGTTTTCGATGGAAAAAAGAACAACTATTTCGATTTTTAATTTAACCAAACGTAATAAACAAACAATATAATTTTTAATGTTTTTAACATAAAAATGACTAACAGTTCCGATTTCCAATTTAACGAAACGGAATATGATGAACCAATTTAATTTGAAATCTTTTCGTTCAAAAAAATGATATATTATACCGTACAAAATACAAAGTATAAAATTATGCGAAACGAAATTAAAATTATTCGAAATGTTTTATTGTATTTGTTTTTTGTTTCTAATGGATTAATAACATTAATACTTTTATTATATATTTATATCTATTTGTTTTATTAAAAAAGAGTTGTTAATAATTTATAACTAAAATGCTCAAATGTATAAATATAAACAAGGGCAAAATGGGTATTTTAATAAAAGTTAATGGATAAGGGACCAATCTTGAAACTAAACTTTAACGATAATGACCATTTTTGCAAAATTAAAAGTTCAGGGACCAAATCCAAAATTTGATACAAACCACAGGGACCATTTTTGTAATTAACTCTAAATTTAATGAGGTATGCACATTCCCCAAAATGCCCTTCCTTGTTTGTTTTCATAATGCACACAATGCATCAAATTGTCCAACTATTTACCCTTTTGCCATTAATCTAATTCATACAATTTTTTGATCTAATGGATGATATGAGTTCTTTTGTACCTCGGTGCATAAAAGTTCTCAAGTGAACCTCCCTCTATATATATATTCAAGATCAATGGGGTACCATGTTAGACTGGGGTACCGGGGTACCGTTAACAGCCAATCATTTTGCATAAAAATTAGTAATTAATACCCAAAATTCTGCTGAAAATTGAATCCCATGTCATTTAATGTGAGGGGTAAAATGGGTATGAAAATTTTCAAAAATGAGAATCAAATATTCTCTAAATCCCAATAATTTCTCAGTCGCAGTTATTAGTCTGTTGCTCATTTCAGCGATAACCCTCCATTGAAATCGATTTCAATATGTCGTCCGCTTCAATTCCGCACATGTTCAATTCCACACATGTTCTATACTGCACATCTATATTGCACATGTTCAATATTGCACATGTTTAATGTGTTTTACCTCTATATATTCTCTTACTGCACATGTTCAAAATCTTCAAATATGGTTTTAAATGCAATCCCTAGTATATTGCACATGTTCGGTACCATTATTGAACATATTTAATAAGTTCTTTATAGTACTGTTATTATCACATAAAAAAGATATACTGCACATGTGCAATATAGGAAAATAGCTAGAAAAACCATGTTCACGTAAACACATGGTAACTGTACGTAAGGGATATCAAATCCTTACAATTTAGGGATTTCCTAAATCACTAATTATCATCTATTAATTAAAATAAAGTTTAATTGACTATAAGGGATATCAAATTCCTACAATTAAGGGAGTTCCTAAATCACTAATTATCATCTATTAATTAAAATAAAATTTAATTGACTATATTACCCTTGTACTTGTAACCAAACATTGGTGGACTCCGGTTTCCCAGTCTAACATGATACTCCATCGATCTCGACCCTATATATATATATATATATATATATATATATATATATATATATATATATATATATATATATATATATATATATATATATTTTATATATATATATATATATCTATATATATGTATATATACATATATATATAGATAATATATATATACAATATATATACATATATATTGTATATATATATATCTATATATATATGTATATATACAAATATATAGATATATATATATATATACAATATGTATATATATGTATGTATATATATATATATATATATATATATATATATATATATATATATATATATATATATATATATATATATATATATATATATATATATATATATATATATATATATATATATATATATATGGTTGAGACCATAGAGTACCATATTAGACTGAGGAACCGGAGTACCATATTAATGGACATATTCATTACGATAAAATGTTATTTTCATGCAAAAGTATAATATTCATATGTTCAAAATTACATTATGATTAATTAGTTCACATCTTTTTCATATTCATTATGTTAAAAATGTTTAAACTTATAATTTCATGCAAAAGTGAAATATGCACATGTTACATATTACACCTTTCAACATGTGCATATTACTATTTTGCACAAAATTGTACATTTTATCATAATTAACATGTAAATAATGTGAACTAGTTAAGAATAATGTACATTTGAGCATGTATATATTGTAATTTTGCATGAAATTAACAATTCATCATATTGAACATGTTCATTTAATATGATACTCCGGTACCACAGTCTAATATGGTACCCCATTGATTTTAAATTTACATACATACATACATACATACATACATACATACATACATACATACATACATACATACATACATACATACATACATACATACATACATACATACATACATACATACATATATATATATATATATATATATATATATATATATATATATATATATATATATATAAAAAATAGCAGGTTAATTGAATTATTAAAAAATTTAAAAAATATAAAATCAGTATTAGCAACGACAATAGATATTAATGGCGACTATTATTAGCAGCAACATCTAGGAATTAGTATTGAAGTTTTAGTAGCGACATGTCACCACTATTAGTATTAGCGGCGACATTTAGGAGTATTAGTGGCAGTACCTGTCGCCACTAAAACACTATTTCTTGTAGTGTATGTAATTAAGGCATATCATAAATCAATCAATTTAGGAAAAAAAGGATTTAATTTAAATTGTTGTCATGATCTTGCATATTTTTGGTGTACATGTACAGGAGGTTTTCTAGAGCTTATGATAACTAAAGATTTTATTAATAGATGTGTTTAGTGTAGTAGTTGGAAGTATAGCCGAAAAATATAAAATGATATAATAGCGCATATAACTAAATAAGTAAATTAGAATCATAAGTAATTAAGATTATTTTTGCAGTTTTACCTTTTCTAAGCTCAAGCTACTCGAAATAGTTACTTAAAATAGTTTATGGTTTAGTACTTGTGATTTTTATAAGCTAATCGAAAAATATTCATTTAAACGTAATTTATGGGTAAACATATATAAGCTAGTCCTTTTAAAAATTATAAATTTAGATCTCCCATAAATACTCTCGTAAAATGCAACCCAAACACACGTCTAGAAAAGTATTGTTTAGTTAACGAAAACTAATCATTTTTTAATTTCTGTTTTTAAGTTATAGTTTTCAGAAAAAAAAACAAGGTTTCTATAAAAAATGAAAAGTTGTTTTGATGATGAAGTTTTAGTATTAAGAAAATAAGATGAGTGATTATAAAATAAGAAAAATAAGATAAGTGATAAAAAAGTAAGAGAGAGAATGAGTATTATAAAAAAATATAGGGTAGGTAATAGAATATTAAGAAAAAAAATATGAAAAGTGATTTTTTAAAAAGTGAAATAAAATTTTAAGAAAATGTTATTAAGTAATAAATTTATATGGAAATTTTGAAGTAACCAATTGCAACCCAGCATTGCGAAGCGTTGAGCATATTTAATTCTTTGAGGGAGGGATGGAGAGTAAGATTCTCTTTAGAAGAAAAGTAGTACAATAATAAAAAAAATGGAATTTGATGAGTATTTATTCCCTCATGTATCTTCCATCACGTAAGAAACGTAAAATTGCACGAAGATCGGTAGAGAACATTGGGAAAATCTCAAAATTCCCATCATTTGTTTTTTTGAAAGGTATGGGATAGAAAACAGGCAAAAATGCCTATTAATTAGAAGAAAAATATATTAGTAGAATAATTAAAAGAAGCAGTATGCTGGTCGCCAGATATATATGCTTCTTGAGGAGTACGTACTTATAAACGCAATCGTGGAAATAACCTCAAATTTTTTCTGAATAGGTTGAAGGTTGTCCGGGTTGAAATATTGGAATTATTGGTGATTTAATCAAGAGGGATCTTTCAGTGAGGATATTACAAGAAATTAGTTTTTACCATCAAAATCTTAGATATTTTTACTTGGTTTTCAGGAAAATTGGGAAGACTAGCTAATGCATCAGTGACAAAGTTCCAGTGGAAATCTTGAACTTCAACTTGCATGCTATCTAATGCTCAGATGGCTAGTTGCAAGTTCTTGACTAGTTCGTTTGGCGTCATTAAGAAGTCTTCCTTCTTCTGTGGAAATAAGGAAAAATGAATAAGAATTTTGGTCATTTATTATATGTTTTGAAGCACATATATAATCTATAGTACGTGACAGTACTAGAATAAAATCATTTTTGGAGCAGATCGAATCGATATAAACACATCATGAATCATGCTTAGAGAAACAACTAATTTCATTTTCTGATCAAGGGTTCAACTAAGTGCACACATACCTTAGCAACAATAGTGATAAGAAGAGTTGTATTGGCAAATGGCAAAGAGCTACTACTTGTGACAGATAGACCAAGCTTCTGCAACTCACTAAGGGCTTTTGTTAGTGACATATAGTTTTTCTGGCTGTAGATTCGTACTAGCACACTGCTTCCTGACATCCTCACTTCAATCTCAGGATTACAAGGGCTATGGCTCTCTCCAAAGCTTACTTCATCATAATTAGAAGAACCATCGTCATCACTATGACTAAGCTTTGGTCTCTTTATAGATAAAGGCAATTGCATATTCTCTGTCTTAAACTCTGATAATTCCTCGAGTTCCTTTATGCGACGTTGAAGTTCTTGTATGTAATTAGCTGCATCTTCTAACACAGTTGCCTTATCCATCTACAACCAATTCGTTAACAAGCTCATAAGAAACTACATCTCAATTGATTAAAGGTTTTAATTTCTATTAAAGACATGCATGATCCTAAAATTTTATTAGTTTTTTAAGTACCGTTCCTAGGAAATTTATGGTGTGAGTGAGATGATTAGTACCTTCTTTAGGTCAGGAAGTAGCGCAGACAAAGAAATAAACCTCTGAGCCAACTTTTCTCTTCTCTTTCTCTCGGCCAGCATATGATCTTGAAGCTGAATACGATTCCTGGTGACGTTTGCAACCTTTTTTGTACCAGTTGTGTAACCAAATGAATCTCTGAATGAGATGACCTCATCTTTAGGTTTTCGATCCCCCAAAGATATAGTGAAAGTGTTGGGAATATCTTGATGGGGAATTGGCTCTGGCTTAGGTTTTTCAACAACTGTAGTAAGTTTGTTGTCAATACTGATGGGTTTTGTATAACGAGGCAGTTTTCTGATATAGTTTGTTACTTTAACATTTGGGGGCATTTGAAAAGCTTGATCTAATACAGATGTGTTTTTGTTCTTGCTTTCAGAGTAACATGAATCAGCAGTACTGAAGCCAACCTGGGGATATGTCATCTTATACTGATTCAAAAACCCTTGATCTTGCATTTCCTGCAGTACAGATTCAAAACCCACAGACACATAGATGTTGAAAGAAATCAAGATATACATATACATATATACATACATATAACGAGTATGTGCGGCATATATTTTTTCCTTACCAGCGGTTCCGATAGCCATTCTACCGGCATATCCATTGCTTTAGTATGTGTCTGTTGCAAATGCTTTGCTGCAACCAAGACAGCAAGTACAGAAGGACTTTTCCATTAGATCTATTACATAACCATACATAAGAAGGAAACATGCCATCTTTTTCCAAATAGTGAAAAAGACTAAAAAACAAATTATATATTACGTACATAAATTGTCCCTAAACTTGTACTTAAGTTATATTTATCATCCCTTATGAATTTTGTTTTCCCATTTAATCCTTTAACTTCGAATTTTGTAGCTTTATCAAAAATATATCTTATTCTTCTTAAGTCATGAAACGGGGGGCAGCCTGATTAATAGGGGCAGCAATATATTAGCCCAGTGAATAGTATACTAGGCCTATTTTTTAAAAAATTCAATAATTTGCGTGCCTCCTGGAGCTGGAGGATCGCTGACATGCGTATGAAAATTGATTAGGGCAAACGTCTTGAAAATTGATAAGGGCAACAATATTAAACGTTGCATCTTGGAAATTTCATGAACATCGCCTTGGAAATTTCATGTACACAAATCACGAACAGGGTCTTTGATATGTTTATATTTATACATATTTTTAGCATCGATCATTTACCTTGCATTTTGGTTGGTTTTTCACTCGAAATTCGTGAAAAAGATATCTAATTCATTCATTTTTGTGATTCATAGGACAAAAGAGGTTTTATTGTCGAAGGGACAAACATCGAAGAAAAACCGACAAAGTTTGAAGCCCCGACGAGTTCTTGTGGATTTTCTAGAAGAAAAGAAGAGAAATTAGAGCCTACGACCGTAGAAGGGGGAATCCTACAACCATAGGGGGTACCAGGAGCATTACCGTGGGCTAGGGCACGATGTTGACCAGGTCAAAGAGGCCTACGACCGTAGGATTTAATGCACACAGTCGTAAGCGGCGCAGAATCCTTATAAACAGAGCAGAAGCGGCCAGAACGCAGAACTGAAAGTAGAATTCCATTTTCAGCAGTATTTTACTAATTTTTGCAGTATTTCTTCACATATTTAAGTAGGTTTAGCATAGTTTTAGTTAATTAATCATTCGGGATTGATATTTGCGTGGATTGAAGCATTCAGTTAGCGGTAATCGTTGGTTTTTCGTCACTTTTTGCAAGATTTCGGTACTTTCGTTCCTTTTTCTTTCGTATTTCATAATGAATGCAATTAAGTTTTGTTTATTTTCTGTTTTTATTATGGATCGTGAGTAGTTTATTGTTCACCCGCTTGGGATAACGAATTCTATATATTAGTTGGTATATTATTGGATTGATTGATGGATTTTGGTTTATGTTTGTCGGATTGTTGATTATTTCATGTTTTCTTGTTAAAAATCAGGTTTTTATTAATCTTTTAACATTGTTTTGCAATAATAAAGTGTTAATTAAATCCGTGTTTTTAGAAAGAATGATGCTTTGAATGAAAATTTAATAGTCAATTATCTCTTCTAGGCATTGTATTGCGATAATGATTTGATAGTTGATTGTTAAACTAGAATTTTATGTGTTTGTTAGTTGTTATGCATTGTGTTGCGATAATAGGGTTGACAAATCTAAAAGTTTGATTTTTAAAGTAACGAAGTTAATTTGTTGGATTTCGGTATTAATCGATTATCTTTAGGCATTATGTTGCGATTATAAGATTTATTGGTTAATGTTGGAGTTTCGATGAGTTACTTTGTTTTCATCACGTGGTCATAAAGATTAAATATTTTAACTTGAAGTAATTAAATAATCGGTAAATTAAACCAAAATCCGGGCTTAATAGAATTTATAATTGGTTATCAACCGATTTGTTTTTAGTCAGTCAATTCAATCCATCGCCAATTAATTATAGTATTCTAAATTCCAAGTGGGTGACGCTTTCGTAATATAAGAGTTTCGTGAAGTTTAATTTATTATATATCTTTACTTAAGTTAGTTATGATTTAATTATGCTTTTGTTAGTTTGGTTCGTATTATATAGTAATCATTACTTGTTGCGTCCGTTAGTTAAGTTTAATTAGTGTTTGCCGGTATTAGTTTTTATTTAATTTGAAAAATCCAAAAAAAAAAAGAATATATTAACTTTATTCTTGTGTTACTTAGTTTGCATTAGTTATTCGGATAATTAATTTTAATTATTGTCTCTAGTTGATAATTTCTTCAAAAAAAGTCTGAAATAGCTAAATATTGGTTTAGATTGTAGTATTGGAGTCTCTATTCTTTATTCCGTTCCCTGAGTTCGATAAATCCTGGGTGATTCTTGAAGCTATATTGCACACGATTGGTACACTGCCAGTTGTGTAAATTATACTTTGGGTTCATTTAGACATTAAAACCTGAGTTGTGTTTTGCACGCGTCAGTCTTCTTGACGAAGATGGACAGACGAAGATAGACAAAGATGGACAGGCATGAAGGGTTGAAGGTTGGACGATTGGTGCTCGACTTCTATATGAGGATTTGGTGCTCCTTCAATTGTTAAAACCGACTTCTGGTGCTCGTTCAATCATTCAAATCGCCTGCAGATTTCAAATTCTTGTTTAAATCGACTTTTCAAGCTCGTTTAATTGTCCAAATTCTTGATGACTTCTGGAATTGTGGAAACCACAGTCTGGCACCGAGGCACCTTTCGGTGACTTGACCACTTCTCTTCTCAAGCCCCCTCCAAATTCTTTGACAAAGATGGTCGTCCCAAAAGAACAGGTACTTCATTAGTTCTGAATTATTTAACTCAATAAAATTAAAGATACACATGTGTATGTGTGTGTATAGAGATTTGAATGTTGTTGAACAATTGCATCGACAAATAGCATCTACTGCGATATCTGCACATGGCTTGAGCTAGTCTTGATTTTCATGCATTCTATAAAAATTGGGTCTGTTAAGCAGTGGCGTAGCCACGTTATACACAAGGGGGGCCATGGCCACCCCCACCACTCTCTCATATATATATATATATATATATATATATATATATATATATATATATATATATATATATATATATATAAAAGTATTTCTAATATATAGATTAATTTATAAAATATACATAAATAAAAAATTAATACATATAAATACAGATTTTTAATAAAAATAAAAAGAGTATTATTGTTTGTCATAAATTATTATTTTTCATGCTTTCTAAATATAGATAAATCACAATTACTTTTTGATCATCATTTTATACTTTTTATTATAATATATACCTAGCAATCTTCTTATTGTTAAAATTTAGAGATATACCATCGATACCATTCAAAAGCTAGCTAGATACCCTTCCGAATCTTACATACATACATATGTGGTACACTCAAATTTTTCAATACATAATGATTATTAATAACTAATTTGGCCCACCCAAGAATGAAATTCTGGCTACGCCATTGCTGTTAAGTTCTTGATTCTAATGTTGTTTGATATCTAGTTTGTGAGGTGTATTAACATAGGTGCTTAAAGTTGACTAAATACAAAAAGAAAGAACCAAAAACACGGAAAAGGAAAAGGTAGTGCAGACAGACAAGTAACAAAGTGAATTTTGCATTAGAAATTTTGTACTTTTTCTATCTTTTTTTGCATCATACATTTTGGTATATTTTGCAATATCAACCCACATATATGAAAACAGGTCAATTAGGTTCTTGATTCCAATGTTGTTTGATATTTAGATGCGTAGATTTAAATAATAAAGGTGCTTAAATTTTACTCATGAGTAATTAGTAATTACAGAGAAAGAATGAAAAATAGAACAAAGGCAGGCAGACAAGTAACTGCAGCGATTTATATTCACCAAGGACATTTGTACTTCCTGTTTGCACCATGTCATCAGCTCATCCTCTTTTGTTTTTTGTGCTCCATGAGGTTTTCTAGGTTTGCAAACCTATTTATAAATACTCTCTTTCTGGACCAATTTGTTATTAGTCGGTAAGTAGTGGTCAATACAAGTGCGGATGCCCTCTTGTAATCATTCGAGATGGTATACAATACAAGTGCGGATAGTATTCGTCTCAAACTCTCAATCGGTTATCGGCAAGACGACGACGGCTGTATCTTTTTCTTTTCCGTTTCTCTCCCTCTGTCTCAACACTCAACAGTCTACTACTACAAGTATATTTTTTCAATCCATTAATCATTTTATGTTTATGATTTCTTTGATTAGGCGAAACCCGAGAGTTGGCCATGGCAAATAACTTTGATATTGTAATTCTATTTCTATTTGTTTCTGACTTTCTGTGATTCTCCACATCTTAATTACGCTTATCAAATCTGTCAAAATATAACTTCATAATCTATACTATTGATTAGCATGTTTCCACGTTCATAGATGTTAAGGGCATTATTTTTTTATCTCGCTCGGGGCATTAAAATGTTCAGGACCGGCCCAGCCAAGCACTAGCTAGATGCATAAACTCTAAAGTTAATAGCACATGTAAAAATAATTTATAATACTATACTAGCATACAATTAACAAAAGAAAAGCTACTGAGTCACACAACAACACCCAAGGAACATGGAGTCCAAGCAACAACCGTAAATACTAATGTGAATAAACCCTGATATGGTCATATCTATACATATCTTCGACATCATTTACCTTGCATTTTGGTCGGTTTTTCACTCAAAATACGTGAAAACGAAGTCTAATTCATTCACTTTTGTGATTCATAGGATAAAAGCGGTTTTATCGACGAAGTAACGAATATTGAAGAAAAACCGACCAAGTTTGAAGCACTGATGAGTTATCGTGAATTTTCCAGAAGAAAAGCTAGAGGTGAAGTTGGTGATTTTTAGAGCGCATGATCGTAGAAGGGGGAGCTTATGACCATAGGGGATGCCAGGACCAACTACACGGGCTAGGGCACGAGTTTGACCAAGCCAACATGGCCTACGATTGTGGAACTTAAGGCCTATGGTCGTAGTCAGCGCAAAACCTCTATACTCAGACAGAAACGGGCAGAACGAAAGGAGCAGCTTATTTAATTTCTCGATTTCCAGCATTATTTTATGAATTTTTCTAGTATTTTTTCGCATATTCAAGTAGGTTAAAGGTAGTTTTAGTGGATTAATCATTCGGGATTAATATTCGTGTGGATTGAAGCATTCGATTAGCAAAAATCGTTGGTCTTTTGTCCCTTTTTGCAAGATTTCGGTACATTCGTTCCTTTTTCTTTCATATTTCATAATGAATGCTATTAAGTTTTGTTTATTTAATAATTTTTATTATGGATCATGAGTAGTTTATTTTTCACCCGCTTGGGATAACGGTTTTTATGAATTAATTGAAATTTTATGGATTGATTGAAGGATTTTTGGGTTTAATCCGTTGTACGAGTCATTCCTTGATTAATTTATGTTAAAAATTAGATTTTTATCATCTTTTTAACATTATTGTGATTATAAAAGTCACTACAAGAAAAATAGCATTTTGGGGTGACAAATGCCGTCGCCAAAGGTTCTATTGTCGTCGCGGATGACCTTTTGCGGCGACATGTCGTCGCAAAATGGTCGTCGCCGTAGCCTCGTAGCTAAATATCTTTTGCGACGACATTTTCGACCTTTTGCGACGACATTTTCATGCCATATCCTGTTGACACGTCATCATCTTTTACGACGACAATGTCGTCGTCAAAAGTATTTCATAAATTAATTCAAAATTAAAATAAATATCTTTTGCGACGACCATGTCGCCGCTAAAAATCGTTGTTTGCGACGACTTCTTCACCTTTTGCGACGACATGTTGTCGCTAAAAGTAAAAAAAATTCCCAGTGGGTTTTAGCGACGACATGTCGCAGCAAAAGGTCAACATGTCGTCGCAAAAAGTGGCAAAAATGCATGGCTTTTTGCTGTTTTTTTTGGCCCCCAATCGGGTTATATAAACCTGTTTGCAGAATTTACAATTTGATATGGTTTCAACAAACTCAAATCTAATAAATTTCAAAACATCGATAGTTACAAAATATTTACCAAATACACATTTACAATTAAAAAGCATTACATAATATAAACTAATTATCTTCGTCTTCGTCGTTTTCCTCGTCTTCGTCATTTTCCTCGTCTTCGTCATAACCAGGAGCGTCTATATTTGGGCTCTTAACGCATTGTATAAGAGTTCTTGTCGAGCCATTAATTTTAGTTGCTTTTTAGTTTGTCGAGCAACTAATTTATCAACTTCGGCTTTTGAATACGTTTCTGGTTGTGATTGAGACTTTGAACTCGATAAACTGTCTGGTAATTTTCTACCAATTCCGCGACTATGCCCATGTCGTTCTCCCAATACTTGAGACAATATTTCTTCTTCGGTCATCGGGTTGGAACTTCCGATTTGATTATTCCGAAGCTGCTCCATCTCGTGTTGTGTAATTGCAAAATTTTTTTTTGATATTATATATATTTCATAATAAACACTAAAAATAACTATTTATATACAATTTAATGCATTTAAGTAAAAATGATTATTTACATATTGTCTTGCAGCAATGTCATTGGCAAAAACGTTATTTCGTCGGTGCATATCACCAAATTGGTCAATAAAACTAGGAAACTGACCCGTCGTAGGGTCGTACTGTAACACATTTAATGTGTATGTAAATATAAACATATATATCAAATATATATTATAAAATGCGTGAATTATATAATATTGTGTCTATATTAACATGTATATATTACCAATAACATATTCTTGACACACACACACACACACACAAGTGTATACAACCATCATGTCATTGTATATATTATCAAGAATACATATTACAATCTCTATACAATCATAACTATATATATATATATATATATATATATATATATATATATTAATTCGTCGTAAATTATCAAGTATCTTACCAAGTATATATTTCACACAATTATGCAACTTTTATATCGCAAATTATATATAGACACACACACACACACACAAGTGTATACATTACGATCTTTATACCAACTATATGTAATTGTATATAACAACCATTATTTAAAGATAAAGTTTCTTACTAACTATATATATGCATATCAAGTCTATACAAATGATCAAGAATATATATATATATATATATATATATATATATATATATATATATATATATATATATATATATATATATATATATATATATCACAAGTATATCGCAAATTATCAAGTCTATACAAATTAGCAAGTATACTATATATATCAACCATCATTTAGTAATAAAGTGACTTACACGACGATCTTGTATTTGAACATATGCTTGGGATCCATGATAACTTGGATAGAGTTGTTTCGCTCTATTTGCAGCATTTACAACTCCTCGATGCATGGTCCCCTCTTGCATAAAGTAGTCACAATACTTGTGCCACTCATCAATTTCCATTTGTTCATGAGGGAAATTTCGAATTTCATCCGGATGTTCGTACCCCCCTCGATCGGAAAAATGTATTATTTTAAAACAAGATTTTCGATCTTTAAATCTCGATGCACATTGCGCATTAACTCCGCAACTATTTGCGTCGAATGTGGATCTGATAAGTGAGGTCCCATGTCAAAATATGTCTGCAATTTATAAAAAATAATCATGTTAGTTTGTATTTTTACAAATTTACAAAAATATAAACAAATCTAACCTGAAATTCAGGCCAAAGAGAGGCCTTTAGATGATCGGGTACATCACCCCACGAATTATAATATTTGGGGATGTCACCGACAAAAGCCCCGATCAAGTTATTGAAACCGCCAGCATTATCTCCAACGGCTCGATACGTCCCCTGTTTAATATCAAATCTAATGGGCAATGGTCGTTGTCCATTCTTTTTCCATAACTTTCTTAGACCTTCATTTGTGGTTTTTCCACGAGTCTTTGAACCTACAATTCAAATGAACCAAAATGAATAATACAAGTAATTAAACTAAGTAAACTAAAAATGTTTAAAGAATTTCTTACTACTTTGACACATACTTTGACACATGGATGCTGGTTGCCAAGAACCCCCGGGAGGATCACCACCATGACCAGTCGCTATAGTCGTCATCTGTCAAAAAAATTAGAAGTATAATAACCTACAAAACAAACATTAGTGTATGTTGACAGTTCAATAAACATATTTAAAAAACAACTCAAGAACATATTATAACTAATTAATGTCTTCACAAATTACAACTTAAAAACAATAACATATTTCACACTTATCATCAGACTCTAAATTATCACTTTAAATTATCACTGTCAGATTTATCAACAACGTCAACATTGTTTTAAGTTAACTTTACTAATTAACTTTATGTCACTTTAAAGTAATATATGTTTCTATTTGATGATACTTTAATATATGTTTTAAGTTAACTTTACTATAAATGAATATATATATATATATATATATATATATATATATATATATATATATATATTTTAATAACACTAATTAATATACATATTAATATATGTTTTAATTTGATGATACCTTAATATATGTTTTAATTCAAATTAATATATGTTTTAATTTGCTTTTAATTCAAATTACTATATGTTTTAATAACACTAATCAATCTACATACTAATATATATTTTCATTTTATGACATTTTAAAGAAAAACATATATTATAATTAATCTAATGTTACTTTAATTTAATGTATGTTTTATAATGTATATTTTTTTTAATTTATGTTACTTTAAAAGTAATATTTTTTTAATAGCACTAACTAACATATGTTGAATAACACAAGTTAACACTAATTACTAATAATAATACTAAACTAAACACACTTTTAAAAATATGTATTAACATACATAATATAATTATAATTTTTTCATACTTTCTAAACAACAAAAAATATATTGCAATTAAATACACTTTTTTCATATCATAAAAACTCTATATGCATATAAAATTTCTTTTTTCTACTAAAAATCTTATTAAAAGATAATATTTTCATATCATAAAAAGTCTATATTTTTAGCACAAATTTAAAACATAATACTTTGAAAAATGATTTAATAACTTAAATAATAATTAAAAACCAAATATTAAAAAAATACTATCCTCAAATGTCGACCCACCAGAGTTTTCAACCGAGGAACTAACTACAAATGTCAACCACCGGAAAAAAAAAACAAACCTTAAGTTTCTAGAAATTTATGTAAAAATAATGACATTTATGTTAAATGAAACTAACCTTAAAATTTGTTCAGAAATAACCAAGTAGTCGTTGGAGCTTCGACCGGAAAAAATGGAGACCGCGAAGTGGCCGGAAAAATGGAGACCGGGAAGTGGCTGGAAGAAATGGAAGAAGATGGCCGACGGAGCTTCAACCAAGGGTGGCCGCCGGAGCTGCAGCAGGTGGCCGGAGATGGAACCGAGAGAGAAATCGGAGGAGAGAGAGGTAGATGAAAAGTGTTAAAATGAAAACGGCTGCTGCTGGAAGTAGGTTAAATCAGCTGACCCTTCTCGGCGACAAGAGTGTCGTCGCTGTAGCCCTATCGCGGTGTCGCCGCCAATTCCCAAAAATGTCGTCGCAAATACCTCGAAAAAAAACGCGGTTTTTCTACCGCGCAAAATGTAATTTTCGTGCCAAAAAAAATAATTTATATCTAATACCTTTTTGCGGCGACATTGTTATCTCTGAATATTGACCAATTTAAGTCAAAAAGCAGACTTTTTTGTCTTTTAGTGGGGTATTTGCGACGACATTAGTCGCCGCAAAAAGGTCTTCGTCAAATTTTCTTAATTTTCTTGTAGTGAGTTTGATAACAAACTTGCGTTTTTATTAAGTTGATTATGTTTGAAATTTTATATGAAAATCTCACGGTTTATTGGCGATTCGAGCATTATTGTGTTGACGATCGTTCGGTAAATTGTTAGATTAGAATTTTCGGTTTTAATTGATTCTTAGGCATTGTTGTGATGATAGAAATGATTGGCATTGAAAATTCGTTTTTAAAGTGACGTGATTAGTCGATTTAGTCTTTCATAGATTAGAATTTTCGGTTTTAATTGATTCTTAGACATTGTTGTGATGATAGAAATGATTGGCATTGAAAATTCGTTTTTAAAGTGACGTGATTAGTCGATTTAGTCTTTCAGTATTAATTGGTTGATTTGAGCGCTTGCAATTGTCGTGGTGATAAATGAAGTGATTGATGTCGAGATTAAATTTGACTATTTAGTTGTCAAACTTGCAGGTTTTAAATGATAAAATGAATTAATTAATTAACGAGTTAAATTCATTAGTTGGGCTTTAATTATTTTAATAATCGGTTAGTCGCCAATTTCTTTTATCAATCAACTAATAAAGCCAATTGATTATAGTTATCCGAATTCCAAGTAGATGACGTTTTTCCAAATTAAGAGTTTCGTTAATATTAGTTAGTTATTGTGATTTGCTTTTTTCCATTAGTTACTTTAATTTTAGTTGATCGAAATTGTTAGTTTTTAGTTGTTTCAAAAAACAAAAAAAAAAAAAAATCAGTTTAACTTTTTATTCTTGTGTTACTTTGTTTGCCTTAGTTATTCGGTTAATTAATTTTAATTATTGCCTCTAGTTGTTAATTTTCTCAAAAAGTTCGAAATAGTTAAATATTGGTTTAGGTTGTATTATTTGAGTCTCACTGATTTCGCTAAATCCTGGGTGATTCTTGAAGCTATATTGCACACGATTGGTACACTGCCAGTTGTGTGATTTATACTTTGGGTTCATTTAGATATTAAAACCTGATGTGTGTTTTGCACACACTAAACCTCTCGATCAAGACATGATATATGCTGAACTTGATCCAATAATATGGCCACACCAGGTTTTGAGACGTTCTAGCTAGGAGGACATCGTGTGTAAACCACTTCAGGCCGGTTACCGTAAGACTTTCAAGATCGAGGCTGTAATTCTTCATTTATTACTCTTACCCCTTAGGTGATTGACTTTGTAGCTCTCGGATTTTAGACCAATTAATAGTCTAATTGGATATCATCAATATAGAATTTTGTAAAATTGTTGGTGGAAAGGCTGAGAAAATCATTGGTTCGGTTCAGTTGTAAGGTTCAAACTACATTTATTGGTGGTCCTCTAATTGTTATAGAAGTTATCTCTTGGGCAAAGAAACATAAGATAAAAAACTCATGGTTTTCAAAAATGACCTAGAAAAGCGTTTGACCTAGAAAAGCGTTTGATTCAATCTGCAAAGAATTCAGCAGTCAGCACGCAAGGTGATCGTATATGTTTCCTCACTCCACTTTATATATATATATATATATATATATATATATATATATATATATATATATATATATCATTGTTGTGGATGCAGTCATAGGGCTTTGACATTAATTGATGCTAGAACAAATAACAAATTCTATTAAAGGGGATATCTTTTCCCAACGGTGATTCGAAGTCGATTTCGATCCTACAAGTTGCAGCCAACACTATACTTTTTGGGGATTGGTTGGTATAGCAAACGCCCACTCATATTTAATCAGTATATTGAGGAGCTACCGTCTGGCTACGGGATTGAAAGTTAATTTTTACAAGATCAGATTCTTAATTTGGTGTTGGAGTTGGATTTTAACAATATGGGTTTACGACATGAATTATGGGTTGGAAACTTTCCTTTCACTTACTTGGGCCTAGCTTTTGTGTCGGGCATTCTCTGGATGCCGAGTATAACAATCTTCTGTACATGTTTCAATTCATTATATTTGTTCCCTTTAACCCAAGTTACTATCTGCTGTCCAAAAAAAATGATAGAAAAAACCAAGTAACTATTATCGTATTTGCCATTCGATCAAGATATTTTATTAATTATGATATCCATTCAACAAAAGATAACTAATATACTAAAAAGTAAAATGGTTTCTATCGAAAACTGAAGTGAGAAGAAAGAAATATATAGTGATTAATTGAAGATTAAAGAGGGGAAAATTACAAAACCATGCACGAACGCACCCAAGGAGGTTGTGCTTGTCCTGAGAGAAGCAAGAAACCAAGAGCATGTGTACGTGGTGAAGTTATGGGATTTTATTCTTCAATCCAAACAGCAAACATATTCTATCTGCCTGCTCTATGACTCTATGTTAGTCTTAACTTTACAGCATCTTGCCTGGTGAGAGTGGATCCAAATTAACAGCTTGATATGAAAAGCACTTTTAGAAAAAGCAATACAATTATAAAATTAACAACTTTTAGGAGAAAGCTGCCCGTTTCTTTAGGAGACTTGCAGAATTATATGTTAGATTATGATGGAGATCAATAAACTAATTAAAACATACGGCAGCATCTATACTCGCACTTCCTTTTCATCACTTTACATGCATGTTATTTCTAATTAATTAGAATATTTTATACACATATTGTTTTTTAATTGACATCATATAAATATCTAAATCGAGCTTTTTTACTTTCAACACGTGTTAGAAACATCATTGTTAATATCATATATCAAAAAGTACACACCATCCACCGTTAGAATGCACAAATTTCACATGCATTATTGGAGAATTCCTTTTTTTTTTCCAGCATCTATTAAAAAAAACTAGTTTATGCCCTTTTCATTTAATTAATTCTCCCCCGTTCCTCTTTTAGCTTATATTTGATAGATCTTAGTGTCATGATCAGCTCACTCATAATATACAAATTAATTAACGATGTCTTTAGGTTTTGTTTTTATGGAGGAGTCAATCTGCAGGCTTTGGTTTATTCTGGGCGTTGTTATGTACTTTAAACTTTGTCTTTGAGGTTCTAACTAGAGATAAATGGAAAGTACGTACCAAACATTTTAAATTTAAATCGTAAATACTTGTTCCCGGTTTTTGTTGAACCTACATGGATACAAGGTGTTAACAACATATTTCGACACATCAAAAGTGGTTTGTAATACCAATCTATACAGCTATCCAATCCAAAAGCCTTGTTATATATCGATCTATTTTTAATCCATACAAACAAAAAAAAATTGGTAGAAACAAAAAAATTGGTAGAAGATGTTATCTTTCAATTTTAATTGTTCGTACCTCCCTGTAAAGTTTATTTCAGACCTAGCCAATTTGGTCCAACTGGTACTTTAAAATTCTATGGTATTTCAGTACAGAAATGCATCCAGGCATCCAGCAAGTATATATATCTAGCTAGCTTTGATAATATTCAGACTACTTGTTTCTTGTGGATAATCTGCAGGTGCAAAAAGTTTTGTTGGCTGGAGGGTGTGGATTTCTAATTTTAGCAAGATTTCACAAAGTTTTTAGTCGGAGGGTGTTCTTTTTTAATTAGGGTTTGGGTCATTTGGTAGTTATTTCATGTTTGGGGCCTTAATTTATTTCTTGCGTTTTAATTGGGTGGTGTTTTTGTCATCTTGTTCTTGTTTTTAGCTCCTCGCTGGAGTTTTATTGAAATTGCTATTCAAAAAACAGAAAAAAAAAAAAGAAGTAATTATAAGCCCATGAGGCATGGCAGAAAAAAGAAAACAAAATTGATGAAGGTCCAAAACAAAACTACTATGATGGGTCTAAAATCTATAACAATTTTTAGATGGTATATATAATATGTATAGAGTACTCATGTCTCATAGATGAAGGTCCAAAACAAAACTACACGATGATAAATATAACTTAAGGACCTAGAAAGTCTCAACGAAGTGAAATTGTATATATCATGTGTCATATCATGTGTGTAAGGTTAATTTAAACATGCTTAAAAAAATAAATTTAAAATTTTTAAGAGTGGTACTTCAATTGACTTGATATTGAGAGTTTCTTTTCTGAACACACACACAAACACACACATATATATATATATATGTGTGTATATATATATATGTATATATATATATGTACACACACACACACACACACACACATACATATATATATATATATATATATATTACTGTGTGTGTATCGTCACTACTAGAAAAAGAAGAAAATTTGACGGAGGCTTTTTGCGGCGACATGTGTCGTCACAAATAGTCCACTAAAAGACAAAACAACTCTGCTTTTTGACTTGAAGTGGTCAATATTCGGGGAAGACCTTTTGCGGCGACATTGTCGTCGCAAAAAGGTAGTAGATATAATTTTTTTAATTTTTTTTCGGCATGAAAATAGTTTTTGCGCGGTAGAAAGCTAGGCCGCGTTTTTTTTTCGAGGAATCTGCGACGACCTTTTTAGGTTTTGGCGTATTGAACATGTTAATTTAATATGTTACTTCGACATCCCAGTCTAATATTATATCACATTAATCTTGAATCTACACACACACACACACACACTTTTTTAGCTCATTTGGAGCTTTCAAAACACGTACAATAAAACACCACGTTATACCCTAAAGCTCATTTGAACCTTATTTGGGTTCTAACATGAAACAACTAATTGATTGTAACACCCAGAAATTGGCAAACTCGACTTAGTGAATTCTCGACTATGTAATAAATCATGATTTAATGTAATAACCATTATGAAAATGAAAATTGATCGTTTTGGATATCCAATTGTTAATCTTTGCTAAAATAGAGTTGTTTGAATATAATATCGAAAATTAACATTTTCGGGCACCGAGTAACAAACGCGACGTAACTTGTCGAGCAAGTTACGAGGATGGATGGCTAGCCTAGGGAGATGTGTCTCCCATTTTTGTCCCCCTAACATTCCTATGTGACCAATATCATGAAATTGTGATGATGACTTTATATACATACATACATATATATATATATATATATATAGATTTGGGTTCAAATGAGTACCACTAGTTTTGCGGAGTACCGGAGGTACCTCGCTTAAAACCATTTTTTTTGAAATTTTTTTTCATAATCATGTTTAAATTAATAATATAAGATTACTTGCAAAAAATCACACCTAAACACACACTAGAACTATGTGAAACGTGCAAGTTCACATGAACTGCACTGTTGTGAACGTATGTTCACAGCTAAGCATGTTCACATGAATTTTTTCACGTTCACATGACTTTTAAGAGGGTAGAAAGTGTGAATGTGTGTAATCTTTTACGAATAGGCTTATATTATTTGTATCTAAATTAATATGAAAAAAAATTACAAAAAAAAAACTTTTTTCGAAGCATGTTCACATCTTAAACCCGTGTGTTCACAGGTACTCACGGTACTCTGCATTTTTTAGGTACTCACACGAACCATATTCTATATATATATATATATATATATATATATATATATATATATATATATATATATATATATATATATAGATTGAGGTTCGATTGAGAACTTTTGTGCATCGAGGCACCATTGAGAACTTTTGTGCATCGGACTATCTATCAATGGTGCACAAAGGACATTTAGGGAATATTAAATGTATGAAAATTATTTTTGAATTTAAATATTTTTAAGATAATTAATAGCTAACTTTGGTATTAAAATCACCATTAACTTCTTTCCTAAAATCACTCCCTCTTTCTCTCTATCTCTCTCTCTCCTCTCTCTTAGCCCCCTCTTGATTTTGAAAGAGATGAACGATATGCATAATTTATGTTTGTATGAACGATTCATGTTTGTGTTTGATGTATTTTGATTTTGGAAGAGATGAAAGATATGCATGATTTATTTTTGAAGAGACGAACGATATGCATGTATTTTGATGTATTTTGAATTTGTATTAGTTTTGTTAATTTTGAAGTGTAATAACTAAATAAGGATTGCATAATTCCTGTTTTACCTCTCCGCGAATTTCATTATGTGCACTTGATGCATAAAACATTCTATTTAATTACCCTTTTGCCATTTGATCTAACCCACACATTTTTTTCATCCAAGGGCCAATGGAGGTTCTTTTGTGCCTCGATGCACAAAAGTTCTCAATGGAACCTCCCTCTCTCTATATATATATATATATATATATATATATATATATATATATATATATATAATAAAATAAATATGTTGTAAATTATTATATATTGTGGCTTGGCCACTCTCGTCCTCCACCCTTCATATTTCTGCAAATTATATCTCTGGAGCTTAATTAGTGTGTGAGTGTGTGTAAGTTGAGAGGGAGCATGAATAAGCAATTTCATGCAATAACTCTTACACCTTCAAATATCAAAGATCTTGAGGTATAAATCCTAACTATGTGTTCTTTGTTTCCTTATGTATGAAGTACGAATTTTGCTCATATTACATGCTTATAAACTTTCTGGAAATCTTACCTCCTTCAAACTCCATTAATGGAGCTTTGAAGCTCAAAAATGGTAATTCCAAATATTAACGTCAGATCTTTGAACAAATCATTGTAAAACGTCATTTAGATGGTTACTAAGCTTTTCTGGAAGTACAAAGTTTAAAAATTGTGTTTTGAGTGATTTATGAAGTTCTTAAAGTTTGGTAAAAAAAATGGTGATTATCATAACACACATTGTATCTTTGAAATAACTACTGAAAAGTGTTAATATGATGATTTCTGAGCCTTATATAAAGTTTTAGCTCCATTGATGGTTTGTATGATCTTATATGGATTTTGAGTGAAAATGAGTAATTTTGGTAAAGATGATAAATATGATGATTTATGAGATGTTTGATGAATTGGATAGTCAAAAATGGTTAGAAAGATGTTAATAATGTCTGTTAAATGTTTCTAAATGATTAAAACGAAATAATATGTGTTTTTTAAATTTTGTGTTAAAATCCCGTAAGTTGAAAGTTTCTGTCTATTAGCACCTGCCGCATCAGAACCTCGACGCGCCGCGTCCATGAGATGTCGGCACCATAACCTTTCAATCGTCAGTCGACGCATCGCGTCAAATCCTCGACGCGCCGTGTCGCGTAATTGAGGAAGACGAGTTCCACACTGTATAATTGATGCGTCGCGTCGTGTAACTAAGAAAATGTGTCATTTATAGAACAATTGATGCGTCGCGTCGCGAAACTGAGTAAATGTGTTATTTACTGAATAACTGACGATTCGCATCAAACCCTCGATAGACTTAGTCTATGTTTGGTAAAACTAGTTGGAGCTGTGAAGAGCTAGAGCTGCAAGGAGCTAGAGCTATGAGGAGCTACAACCTTTAATAAGAAGCTAAGAGCTAGAGATTTTGATTTTATAAAAGTGTTTGGTAGATCAAGTTGTAGTTATAACAAAAAATTTTTTGTAAAATGACATTAAAAAACATAGATACATATATAAACAAAATTAATTAATATTAGGAAAATTACCATGAAAGATAATATGAAATACAATATTTGAGAATAACTGTATTATAAAATTTTTTAAGCCGAGAAAGATTACGTAAAATTATATTTTGACCAAAAAATAACATGATTTTAAAATTTTAAACCAAGAAATATAATCAAATGTTATTCTTTTATCAAGAAATGGATTATAAAGTTAAAATTTTACCTTCTTCATTGGTTATCAATATCTTTTTTTAATTTTTATGTTACTTTTCTTGGCTTAATTAAAAAATTTCACATTAATTTTATTATCAATTTTTGTATGTTATGTTACCTTTTCTTGTTAATTTGCTCTTAAAAACAAGTCAACATTTCATTCACATGTTTATAAAAACATACTATAATTTAATAGTAACCAAATTTACATTCAAATAAAAAAGCAACATTTTCATACAAGAAGGAAGAAAAACGAATAATGAAATGTCAGTGGATTGATAACCTTGGGCCTCCTAAAATTATTTATCAAGACATCATGAGAATAAAATTGTAATTAATGGGTTTCAAAAGCCACAAATTAAGCTTTTGTAACGCTACGATATGTATGTAGCTTTTTAAAAAATAGTTTATCTTTTTATAATAAAAGCTTTGACCATATCTTCCAAACAAAACTTATTATTTTAAAATAACTTTTTAAAAGTAAAGAAAATATATTCAAAAGCTTAATAATGAAAATAAGAAAAAAAAAGTTTTTTCATATATTAACGCTTTAATATAATACCCAAGTTATTTTGGGATTTTAATACACATTTCCTTAAATTAGAAAAACACTACCGAACAAAATTAAGACCAAAAATACATACACACACAGAGCATTTACATGCATATATAAATTGACTAGCCGCTATATGAACGTTTAAAAATATTTGAAACTTAGTCCAATCCAAAAATCGGATTTAAAATTATCTGAAATTTCGGAAACCAAATTGGATTTCACATATATATTGGATAATTCTAATTCAGATTTTTACATACGAGATTCCACAAAGAAACTTCAAATTATATTACCCTTATTATTGCTAGAATCTCTATCAAAATTAAATTTGTAAAGATAACGTGCCAAACCTTGCTGAATGTAAAGGACCGTTCTGAGCACGAGTGCCCACTGCTGAAGAAATATAGAACATTTATTTCCGAATGTGAACATATTTTTTTCTAACTAATCATACAAAGGGAAAAAAAGGAGGTTAATGTTCGCTACGTACCACACCATCAAACCTTCTAATCAATTACATGTTATTTAGAATTTTGAAAGAGCTGATTGTAAGCATTTTAAAAGATCCATCGCAGTCATGGCGAACTCTTCATTCATCTACACAAAACGAGGAAAGAAATATATATATATCCCGAATTTTTGCCTAAAAAATGGCATTTAAAGTTAAGCAAATGACTGAAATCTTAAACTAGCATTTCTAATAGATATGTTTGCCAGTAATTAACTATATACTCACATACCTGAGCAATGATGGTTATTAGAGCAGCAGTTTCAGAGATAGGAAGAACGCTGTTACACGTGATGATAAAATGAAGTCTCTCCATTTCAACGAGGATTTTCAGTGCCAGTGACGAATTTCTCGGGCCATAAATTCTTACAAGTATGTTGTTTCCTGTAATTCTTACTCTAATCCCACTATGATAATTATCTGCGCTACTAGTCTCGTCAAAAGAAGACGCATCATCTTCATGTGCACCATGAAACTTGGATCTCCACATTGAAGCAGTTGATTCCTGGATGATGTTTTTTCCTGTGACTGATGTTTCTTCAAGTTCCTTCACTCGGGTTTGAAGTTGTTTTATGTACGTAGTTGCATCTTCAAGCACTGTAGCCTTATCCATCTACAATAATATCATTGAAATATTCAATCAAAGTTCAGCGCATGCATTTTAATTCATTAGAGCTGGAAGCATAAAGTTCTAGCTTTTATTGATTATATATGTTGAGGCTCATGCTCCTACAGGCATATATATGTATATATGATATAAGAATATATGATCATGTGCTAAAAGCAAGAAGCTTTAAGGAAACGTACAACTCATTCATCTTGTTCACCTGGAAATATACATGTATTAACTCAACTGATCATGGAGCCTACATAAAATAACCTAGATGGTTTGACTTTGAATTGTATGCTTGCGACTTCTCTAGTACCAAATTATATGAATGGCTCAAAGAACGGGCAGTAAAACTTTCATCACCTAGAGTTCTTGGGGCTTGGTACTTTCTTAAGATTTAATTTATAACTAATTAATTTTGTCTTTTCACATGAAAAAACATGCAGTACTGTAGAAGATCATACTCGATCAAAACAAGGTTAAGTTAAATATTTCTTATGCTGGAGATCCGTAATTACGAGACATATTACACTTAAATTAGTTTCCGTGGTGCACACCCAATAAAATAAAGTTTAAATATTTTACTTTGGAAACTATGAAGTCATGTAATGATGTGGTGATTGGTACCTTCTTAATTTCAGGAAGGAGGGAAGACAAAGAAATGAAGCGCTGAGTCAACTTCTCCCTTCTCTTCCTCTCTGACAAGACATGCTCTTGGGCCTGTTTATGGTTTCTTTTTGTGCCTCTTTTTGGAAGCTCTATGGATCCAAGAAGTTCATTGAGACTCATCTCCTCTTTAGATTGTATTGCATCATGGTATTTCAGTTCATATCCTCCATAGAGTTGATTTTGGTTTATCTCTGTTGATGAGGTGTGGTCTCCAAAAGATATAGTGAAAGTGTTGGATGAGGATCCACAAACAGGAGAAAAAGAGCTACTTGTAGTTGCCTTATGTTTTTCTTGTTTGCCCAAATCTCCATTAATGGTGGCTGCTTGAATAGATTGGTTTCTCGTGACCAGAGTCAGGTAACCTTTGAAACTTTGTGAAGAAACGGAATCAACTAACTCGCTATAAGGACATGTATTTTGATGTTGATTCATGAAGTCACGAGGTTCTTCCATTTCCTAAGTTAAAGTTAATCACAAAACCATTTAAGACGATAAAAGTTAGAAAGTAACTACAGCCATTATATATAAAATCTAAATAAACACTAATTAGCAACTCGATCTTACCAACTCAGGCAACCAAGCCCCTGATGGAATGTCCATTATATATATGTGTGTGTGTTTCTCTTCTGTTGCTCGATTGACAATGCATATGATAATGATTAGTGACCTGCATACACAAACTAATCGATCTTAGGAAAATATCTGGAGAGTTCTGATTCAACTGATATAATATATATAAAAAAAATTAGTTACTTTACTTTTCATATGAATTTCTTAATTTGTTTGATACCTAACCAGAATACAGTAGCAGTAGCAGGTCTAATGACAAATCTTTTAACCCTATCAACCTAATCAAAAGTAGCACTTGTATATATTTTTTTAAAACGATGCAAATTAAGTTGATCAGCTCATCTTTTCCTAACCCACAAAATTTCCCTAACTTTAGATCCTCCAAACCTGCACAAGCATCTGAACATAATAATAAATTGTTCAAAAAGGTTGTTGGATAAAATTAATTACTTTGACAAATGAGTGAAATTAAACATGCACATTCTACAAAGCTGATACTATTTTGTTCGATCTGTGCACCGTTCAGCATGCAGCAGCTGAGTTTTTGTAGTTATAAGTTAATTATGAAATATTTTGGTAACAATTCATTTGAAAGATTAAATAAACCAATTCAATGGGTTTTAGACTATATTGGAACCAAGACCAAGTATGAATTTCTGTAAAACAATTTCAGAAATTTGTTCAGAAACAAAACAGGTTAAGAGTACTATTTTTGACACACACTAAACCTGGAATGAGGACACAGCCATCTTACAAGAGGACATGTAGGTGATGACTCAAGGATTTAATTCAGCATACGTCATTTAATTTGAAGTACAAGTTTTTTCAAGAAGAAAAGACATCATCAAGTTACCTTGCAAAAACGCTTCAGATCTGTTTTCTGGCTTCCCCACTGGCTTCTCTCATATGTGATTATTGTATTGTAATCTCCGCTACTTATAGATAACAAACAAGTTTTCAAGAAGAACCAGTGCGTGAGGATTTTCTTTTCTATTTTTTCATTATTTTATTTTAAATTCTGATTAATTAGCAGGATAACTGATACACTTTTATTTTATATATCTCTAATTCTACCTACTAATAACAATATTTTTTTTACAAAATATCACATTGTAGATTTACATAACAAACCCTAATATTATAAGTTATTACACTCTATCTGATGGTGGCTGACCTCACAAGGGCACGCATTGACCATAACAATTTATATTTTTTAGAAGGACACACACATTACACTGTAGTAAAATGATATTATCAAACAATAATATACTGTGTAATGATAGAAAAATTATAATTGTTAATCACCAACTACTAGTTATAAACTAATCCCTAATTAATTTAATTAAATCAAAAATATTGCAGATTGGGATATATATTTTTAGTTATTAACAAAACCAGTATATATTGTTAGAATTGTTAAAATTATATGAAGTCTGATCGAATATTCAAAAGACTGCGCGAATTGATTTCTCAAAACAAATTAATTTTAAATGAGTATTAAAAAAATTTATTTACAAAGCAAAGAGTAAAGGAAACATTAGGGTTGAAAAACTGGACTCTTTGGTCCTTGCTTTTCAAAGTATCAAGAATTTCAAAAACTTTCTGGAAATTCCAATTTGTCCTTTTCCATAAATTTAGTCGGCACATGCAAAAAGCCTCTGAATAATTGCATCTCTTGTTCACCGTTCATTTAGTTGATAAGGGTTCCAATTTCCATCTACGATTCCATAGGAAATGGAGTGAATTGAACGTAACCACCCACTGCAAATTTACCATTTTTCATTAATAGGTACGGTACGGGTTTGAATTAATATATACCGATTTATGTCGTCATGAGATTCAGTTTATGTACCTTTTGTTTTAGGATTTTCGGTTTGGTTCAGTAATAATATTAGACGTGAACAAATGTATCATTTTTCTCAAACTGTCGATAACGGTACCGGTACGTACCGACCAATACTGATTTATGTATTCAATACGGATGCTATTTTACTTTTTTTTTATTTCGGTATTCAAGATTTTCAATACGGTACTAGTATCACGCTCACCTCTATATCACAGAATCGCAAATGATTATACACCAAAAGGCCTTTGGCCTGGCGGTAAGAGGGTGGAGTTATAAGCGAGAAGTCACGGGTTCGATTTTCGTCGGAGGCAAGTTGAAATTTTGGTGGTGAAAGTAAGTCTTGTGATAAATGAGTAGTTTAGGAGTAGGAGTAGGATAGTTTGCCGTTCAAAAAAACAACTGATTATACACATGCATTTTATACAAATTTATATAGAGTTAATTGAATCAACACTACAAGAAATTGGCTCTTTTGCGACGATCCTTTTTTGCGACGACATTACACTTTTGCGACGACTTACGTGGGTAAGTAAATACAAGTATAAATGTGTTATAAGAACCGATTATGATTTGATTGAAGTAATTATGTCTCATACCGAACTATTAGCATGAATTATAAGTATAAATGTTAAATTCTGACCTATTATGACACGTATCAAACCACTAATCGGTAAATACAAGTATAAATGTGTTATAGGAACCTATTATGATTTGATTGAAGTATTTATGTCTCGTACCAGCCTATTAGCATGAATTATAAGTATAAATGTTTCATACTCACCTATTATGACACGTATCGACCCATTATACGTGTTATAGCAACTTAATTACATACTCATTATGACTTGGTACAGAAGACGTGGCCATAACGTGTTATAGCAACTTAACATGAATCGCTTCGAAGGTAATATATCTTACTTTTATTTACGTATACACACACAGATAGATATATATATATATATATATATATATATATATATATATATATATATATTTATATATATTAAAAATCTATTAACGTAATGCTTTTGTCATCAGGTGTTTGGGGAAAGAAGTGGCCATAACATCGGATGTGGCCGAAAGCTGAAGAAAGCCTATGCAATGATGTCTTCGTCATCAACAACATCATCATCGCAACCATCAACAAATGATCAAATTCAAGAAGTTGTGTGCAAAAATAACAAAAAATGGCAAAACCGATTTACAAAGTGGATTGCTTTGCTTGGCAAGAAGCATCCGACTTTGGAAGTCCCTCCAATATTTGACGAGGACAAAGACGAGGCGTAGGTATAGTTCAAAATATACACATTTGTTGGATTCGGTTGGTTTTAATATAATTTAGAATGTTTATGTTGTTAAATGTTATTTTTTGTGTTTGAATGAATTGATATGTTTAGTTTAATAGTATATATTAGAATTTGATATGTTAATTGTTATTCTATTTTGATGAATTTTTAATACTTAACTTTTTAATTATAGCAGAAATTTGTATTTGTTGGGATTTACAGATTTATAAATCCTGGAAATGTAAAAAAACAAGAAAAACTTATTAAAAAAATTATCACTCTTTTTCGACGACAGTCGTCGCGAAAACTAATTTTCAAAAAAATATTTTAAAGATATATACATGCCTTTTGTGACGACAGTTGTCGCGGAAGCTCATTTTAAAAAACAATTTAAAAAATAAAAATTCCATTTTTGCAACGACAGTCGTCGCAAAAAGTAATTTTAAAATAAATATAAAATCTGAATAGTGTCGTCGCAAAAACTTAGAATGTCATCGCAAATAACTCTTTTGAGACAACCTTTATATGATGAAACCCTTTCGCGACGACTTTTTCGTTTTTCGCGACGACTTTGTCGTCGCAAAAGAGGTGATTTCTTGCAGTGCAAAGTTAATTAACGAGTACAGTAATATTTGCAATGTGGCTGTTGACATAGCATCCAATTTTTTTTCACCTCAACGGGCATCCAAACGTTGATATCTTAATTTCTTCGTTGAGTCCTCAGTCATCTTCTCGGACCATGGTAATCTTCTAGGTCATATTCAATTCATGCATATATGATTATATTAACAATACATCTAGTAGAAACTTGCCTTTATCGTCAGTGAAACAAGCTGTCGTGAGGCAGCTTAAGCTGGACCAGCTGACTTATTATATTACTTTATATATATTGATATATTGTATAACATTTCTGTTTTTCTGTGATAACTTTTGATATTGTATTTTATTAAAATTTGAACATATCATTATTATCACATTATTTTTATCTATGTTATGATATGAAATTTAATATCGTCAGAACTATTTTCATTAACCAAAATAGGTATGCAACTGACTAACTAATTTAACGTTTGGTGTATTTTATTTTATAAAAATTTGAATATATCATTATGATCGTTTTCTTTTTATCTACATTTTATCGTATTATTGTATTTTATCTCAAATGTTTAAAAATGACAAAATTTTTATTATTTAGTTGAATGATCGATTGCACATTTTCACTATTCACCGAATAGTCTAGCAAGCTGACAAACATGTAAACGACTGAATTTTTGTTATTATTTTGTATATAATATATAACTTTAATTGTGTAATAACTTTTGATAGATTAAATTTTATTAAAATTTAAATATATTATTACAAACACATTATTTCTATTTACATTCTGATAAATTTTTTTTTGTCAAAAATATTTTTATTAGGCATCTAGGTATGCGGCTGACAAATTATTTTATTTTATATATAATATATCATTGTTTTGTTTTTCTGTTATAACATTTGATATATTATATTTTACAAAATTTCGAATATATCATTATGATTGCATTCTTTTTTTCTACATTCCGCATAAAATTGTTTTTCGTCTCAACTATTTTAAAAATAACAATTTTTTTATTATTTAGTTGATTGATCAATCACATTTTTTTCATTTATAGGCTTAGATCGAGAGTACAGAGTAAGGATCAGAATCGGTAGCTAATGTTATTTTAAAATAATATATTTTTAAAAATACAATTTATGATTCTGTTGCAACGCACGGGTTAAATAACATAGTTCTATATATTTTAAACAATTTAAAAACAAAAGAAAAGCAAAGCAAAGCAAATTTAAACTAATCAATCCAAATTAAAGCAAGCTCCGAGATGGCAAATATTAATTTATTAATTAAGAACAAAAAATTTGTAGACCACGAATCTCTCCATACCTAATTCATCTCCTTATACAAATTAAATCTATATCTATATCAAACTTTAAAATTTTTAGACATATTTTAGAATCAATTTGAATATATAATTATATAAACTCTCTAATAACAAAAAACCCTAGCCTACCAATGCTCCGACCAATTATTATCTCTAAACATATAACTTTAATTAATAACGATATAATAATGATCTATTCCAAAAGCCTTCAACTTCATTTTTTTGGTTCTTGTATGTAGCAAATACAAATGGCATATTCAATACTACAAAGCTTTGAAAGTCATATATATTCGTGTAGCTCTCTTACACCTTGATCCCCTGCATTTAGAAAAGTTCAATGGATTTGTTAACAATTTTTGCAGTCAGTTTCGATAATTTTTTAACAAAGAAATATAACCCAAAAACTTAAATAAGATGGATATATGTCCTCTTTTATCTCAAAATTAATTTCTGAAGGTCTAAAATAAGTTGGATATTTATCCTGTTTAAAAAACTCAAATCCAAGAAGAACTCAAAAACTTCAATCAAATAACATATGTAATCTACCAAAACTCAAATAATAATGGTTCGCAAGATCTATTCCAAAAGCCTTTACACCATTTTTCTTTGTGCAGCAAAGATAAATGGTATGATTACCTTAAATGTACTTATTAAGATCGAGTACAAACCTAGAGCAATGGATTCTTGTTAATATGTAACGATTACCTTCAATCAGATCTTAAAATCTACCAATTAGTTGCGTTTACAACCCTAGAAATAATAATAATTAAAAACCATTACATTAAACTAATTGGTTCTTGTGTGTTGAAAAAACTAAAATGTAATTGTACATTGGCGACTTCGAAAGGCCAGTTCTTGAAATCGATGGGTTTGATTTCCAGATACATGAAATCAAAAACTGAGGGGAGCAGACTGAATGGATCAGAAGGGGAGCAAATCGTGGGTTCTAGCTTAGGTTAGCAGTTTGGGTCACGTACATGTGTGTTGGTGCTCAGATGGTGTTAGCCAGAAAGAGGAAGACAATGAAATTGAAGAGGTATTGGGTGACGGGCTGACGGCGTAGGTGGAGAAAGGGGAAGAAGATGAAGAACGGTGGTGGTTGTGATCTGGTAAGAGAGAAGGAGAGAGAGGAGTAGTCGATAAAAAGAATTGTTTTTAAAATTTTCAATAAACTAATAGTATAATAACTATTAATTCAATTGTACTAACCTAGATTAAAAAACTAATAACAAATAACTAGTATTATATATTTTTTAATAATTTTTTTTAAAAAATTTTTAAAATAAACTTTAACTAAAATGAAAATGTTAATACGTGTTTATAGACAAACTAATACATTAATTGATATTTACAATTGAGCAAGTATTAGTTAATTAAATAATAAAATTTAAATTGTCTTTTAATCAAATCATCTAAAGACAAAAAAACAAACAAAATAGTAAAATATATTATTGACTATTCAAGAAAACGATATTGTGGATTGAAAATAGGAGCCACAAAAAGATTGAGATTGATAGAAATGGATCATCAATCCGTGAAAAATTTATGGCATTTAACTTTGTTATTGGAAGGTTTTTCATTCAGACCATGTTGAACGTTATTTAGGTAATCTTTTCATTTTATAGGAAATTTCATGTAACATGAGTAATAAACTAAAAGTTATCCAATGAATTAATATTAAAGCTAGTAATTATAATAAACTAAAAAAAGTAATACTATACTTTGATATTACTACAAAATTTAAAAGAATCCCTAATATCATAAGTAGTGTTTAACATCAATTAAATTTAAATAAATCAAAATAAACAAAGTTTGAGAGTTAGAGTAGTAAAATATCACACTATATATGATAAAACTTATTAAATTCAATAAATTTAAATAAATACGTTTCCTTTAAATTAATTTTTGTTGTCGATGGATGGATGTGTTTAAGGTCATATCTAATTTACAAATAAATTAACAATAAACTTTTAAACATGAAAAAATCCAATCAACTAAAAACTAATAGAATAAAGAATAAATTTTTTATTTGAAAAGTGTGTGAAAAGAACATCAATTGCAAACCTAATATTGTGACCACAAGACATAAGTTATAAAACATGAACACATACATTAATAATACATCCTAATTATTACAATATATAAAATATTAAAGTTACAAAATATATTCATATGACAAAGCCAATACCTTTGTTTAAAAATTTATGTTGTGGTTAGTATTTAAAATAATAAACGAAAACTCAACTGACTCAAACATCATATTAAATTAAATGTAAATAACTCCACTTTTAAATGTCATAAAAAAACCACCAAGCCCGTGTAGTAAACTTATTAAATATTACAATCATTCCAACAATTCTATATAACTAAAATTATAATCCAAAACTATAATAACTACAAATAAATATAATTTTTTTTGGATGTCAAATAATTAATGAGTTTTTAAACAAATAAACTTAAATTAATTAAATTTTATAACATGTAAACATTTCAATAATATTTAATTTACATGTAACTAAAAATATACTACGACACACCCCGTAAGTATAACTCATCAATAAATAGTATTCTACAAAAGATTCCTCTATTGCATAATAAAAAAATTATTAGAACATACATTTTTCTCTATAGCTAGTACACTTTGGCAAACCACATTTATAAAATGATATTCATTGTTAATGTGAGGGGAAAGTTAGTAAAACTCACGATGAATAGTTTGTCCGTTATATATCCTATTTATTAATTACATACAAAAAACCACCTTTCATCTCTGGTATTCTTTTTTAATGGACATAAAAAAAGGAGAGATAATCGAATTAAGTACCATCTTCTAAAGTCTAAAGTGTTGAACAATTTCAACAAACCGGAGACATTCTGGAAGGTAATGACATCAGCGACTTTTCGTTTACAATATAATATTCCAGAGTGTTTATTTAAATTTCTAGTAACTCTCAATTTCATGATTAATTCCAGTTTAATTAACGTTTGCAAAAATTCTATTATGAATATGATCTCTGAAATTATGCACATCTTTTGTTGCCCTTCTCATTTAAAATCCTTCATCCACTAAAATTAAGATGGTCTTATTCTCAAGAAACGGATGATCCAAATTACACATGCAAAAATTAACATGCACATCTTTTAATTCGTTACCCTTTTGGCTGTCCCAATTTAATTTATTTCATTAAAGTGCAATATATATTAAAGTTAGGGGAAAATTTCATATATACCCCTTCAAACTTTCATAATATCATATATACCCAACCTAAAATTTTAATATCATATATATCCCTTCTAAACATCATAATATCATATATACTCAATTTTAGTTATTAATATCACATATATCCCTCTTAAACATCATTAATATCATATATACCCAAATTCATTAATTTAATTATTTTAAAACATTTAAAACTCATAATTAATTAATTATTTACCATTATACCCTTACTCATTTCTTTTTTCAACTAAATTTCAAAATATCATATTTATCCAACTTAAATTAAAATATCATATCCTTTTTAATAATTTTATATAATATTTTTTAAACTTTACTAAATAAATTCTTCAAACTAAAACAAATTAACATTAAAAATAAAAATAAAAAAGTTGTATTATGTTTGTGCTCGTTTGTAATCAACTCGTATCGTCTTATTATATTTTCGTATTTGTTTATTTTCTACAGTAATATATATACAATTCTAAAAGAAATAATAAAATATAATAAGACGAAACTGTTTGATTACAAACGATCAAAAACATGATACTATGTTTTATTTTTATTTTTATTGTTAATGTTAATTTGTTTTAGTTTGAAGAATTTATTTAGTAAAGTTTACAAAAATAAATTATATAAAATTATTAAAATAGATATGATATTTTAATTTAAGTTGGATAAATATGATATTTTGAAGTTTAGTTGAAAGAAGAAATGAGTAAGGGTATAATGGTCATTAATTAATAAGCAATATTAATTATGAGTTTTAAAGTATAAAAATAATTAAATTAATGAATTTGGGTATATATGATATTAATGATGTTTAATAGGGATATATGTGATATTAAAAATTAAAATGAGATAATGAGATATATATGATATTATGACGTTTAGGAGGGATATATATGATATTAAAATTTTAGGTTAGGTATATATGATATTATGAAGTTTTGGAAGGGTATATATAAAATTCTCCCTAAAGTTAATATACATTTAACAAAAGTCGATAAATAAACGTTTGAAGAAACGTACAATACGTTCAATCAAAGTCGAATCACAAACCAAATCACCTAGCTAGAACAGGAAAAGGGGAACTAGAACGTTTTGTTTGATTAAACTTTTTTTTTTTTTGACAATCCACATTATGTAGTTATAATTGCATTCATGATTGCATCTACATCATTTAATAAAGTTTCAATGATTTTAAGAAGTGGCTGAACGGATATATAATTGTTTTTAGTTTTTTTTTAATTTAAAAAACCTTGAAGCTGTGTACATCATATCATTTTACTATTCAAAGTTTCTTGATATTTTTTTCTCGTAAATCTTAAAACAACTAAAACTCATTAAATTGTAACCTTCTTGATATTTTTTCTCGGATATATAATTGTTTTTAGTTTTCTTATCCAACACTATCTTCGTGCCCAGGCCAAAACTCCAGACCCAGGGCAGATCGCTGGCGCTCGCTTCATGACGAGAACGTAACCTCTATTGGCTCCCCCTTTTGAATTAGTCGTACCTTCAACACTGGAATGTTTTTTTCCACATTATTTTCCTTTTCTGCCCCATTTGACAACTAAACATCGTATTGAAATGGAATTCTTATTTCAATTCTGTCAGATTCTGACGAACCAAACACACCAAGTCATTCCAAAATTTTCAAATAAACCATAAAACTCATTCAATAAAAGTATTCAACCAAATCAACTGAGTCTCATTTAACTGCACAACTTTCATTGACACAAGAAAAATTGAATTTATATAAGAAAAATAAAGGCTTGGATCAATAATATCCTCCACCTAGGCTTTGTAAAAAAAACTCATCTCTGATGGGAAACCTAAAACACAACCTCTACTAGACTGGGAATCCTCGAACCCTAGTTAATTTGGATGGGGATGGGGAATACTTTAATCACCGACCTCGACCCTAACCCCATTCCATTAAATATTATAATATCAATTATTATGTTATTTACTTTAACCGCCGACCCCGAGTTAACCTACATGAAGACGAGTAACACTTTATCTACAACCTATTAGCTGATCAATGTGACTAGTTTCCGCTTCTCTATCAGAATGATGATCATCTTCCTCCTCAGTTGTCACTTGCTTATCTTTACGTTTGTTCCATCTCTTTTCCCTTCATTTAGCCTTCGCCTCATCACGAAACCTAAATTGCTCTTGAATCAAGTTTGCTTGTTTCTCGTTATGCTAAGCCAACGATATCTGCATCATTTCAAAATGTGTTAAGGGGATAAACTACCCCTAGCACCAGTTCCATCACGAGCTCCTTCCATTAGCTGAAAGTAAAACACGATAAAAAGGGAATTAAAATATCAAGTCCTAACCATTCGTCTATTCAAATCTCATCCTAATATTATCATTAACAAATCTTAAGTCTGATCATAGCTTAGATATTTCGTTCTATTATTTTTTTCTTAAGTTTGTGTTCAAGTATCATTATGTACTAATACCTGAATCCCTCAAACTTATACTCTCACCCAGGAGCATAACTAATTATCAATACAAAACAATTACATATACATAGCATGCATACATTAATGTTATTGAAATCCAAATACATCATAGTAATTTACATAAAGGGATGATTAACGGTTATTGTATACAATACTAGAGCATCACCATGATTACAACGTTTAATAAAATAACAATCTACCCACATAGGAATTAATCCCATAAAAATTACCAAAAAGTCTGAATAAAGAAGACTCTAAAGCCTCGTTTGTTTTTCATTAAGAGGCTCTTAAAAACCTCTGAAGTCTAAAGTTCAGATCTATAATAAATTAAGTTTGTTTGTTTAGCTTCAGACTTAAGAGGTTGAAATCTCTGAATTTTCCTCTGAATTTTAAGAGGATGAGAGTTGTCTTAATTAAAATTAAGAGGCTGTTAATTTCATATTTTAATGTCTCCTCTTAATTTCAGACGTGGTTTTCAGACTTCAGACGTTTAACCTCTTAAAAACAAACAACACCTAAGTCTTCTTGCTCAAAGAACCTAACTCAAAGGTCCTATAACGCTCTTGCTTTTGCCTAAAAAGTCAAAGAACTTAATTGGTAGTCCAAGTTATATGCAAATATGCAGGTCCTCAAATTAAAGCTCAATGCTCATAGGTAATCAGTGCTCTCAATTTGGGACACAAGCCTTAGGATCGGAGACGTCTACCACACCAGCACATATATGGAAACGGGGATCAGCCGTATGCAAGACAAGCTATTCGTATTATGCTCCAATATAGTGGTTGCTCGTTGGAATTTATAAAATACAAATAAATTTCGAAAGAATCTCATGCACAAATGTGATGGGTTAATCTCGATCAATCCTAAATTAGTATGTTAATTATGTAAATTATGTAAAGTGTGATGTATCAATATGTAAAGTATAGTAAGTTGAAGTACCTATCTAGTATTTTAGAAAGTTGAAGGGTTGCACATTTTCATAAAGATTGTGACTTTTCGTAAATGGGTACCATGAAGAGTTGCGACTATTCAACACACCCTTTAGATTATTATATATAGGTCCAATGTAATCATTTGTAAGTGTGATTTCAGAAAGATTGTTCAATAAAGTTCATCTTTTGTAAGTAAATCTTGTGCAATCTAAAGTAAGAATTCCAACAATTGGTATCAGAGCTTCATGTTTTTCGATTCTCATCATATACCACCGGTCAGGAACAACACAGTACGAATCAATCTTAGAAATTCACCAGGGACGTTTGTTCTTTCAGAAACAACGTCATCAGTAAGTGTAAGCAATTGATACGGGGCGGTCGAACATAGTGTTCTACCACCAAACCGACATCAATACATCATAGTATAAAATTCTGATTTCAACAATTTTCAATTAGAATTAAGTAAGGCAGTAAGTCAAAAACCCCAAACAGAACCGACGGGACAAATAATCAGTAAGCCGCTATCGCAAAGCAGTAAGCCCATATCGCATTTCACAGATATTGTTGGTACATTCAGTGTGACGACAGCAGTCTAGTTTTGTTATTGATAAGACAAGTTCTTAGGTGATTTTAGAATACAAGGCTTGGCATTCGAATCTGTGATAGATTCGAATGTAGCCATAGATTCGAATTGTTTAAGGCTTGGGATTCGAATCTGTGATAGATTCGAGTCTAGCCTTAGATTCGAATGGGCTAGATTCGAGACTGTCAATATGGACAGACTCGAATGGGCTTTGGGCCAGATTCGAGTTTGGCCCACATCAGACTTGAATCAGGGTCTATAATTAGGGATAGACTCGAAATATTATGGGACTTTTTGCAGAATTCGTGAGGAATTAAGCAAGAGGCGATCTCGAGTTTATCAGCTAGGTGAGTGTCGTTTCGGAGAGAATTAGTACGTAGGATCGTTCGTGTGTCGTTCGTTCAGCGTCTAATAGTCTCCGTGTTCCGTTGGTTGAGAGTTGTCCGTCTAACCGTCAACGAGGATTCCGCACTCGTTCACGGATCCGCGTCTAGATAGATCTTGCAGTCGTAGACCTTACAAGTGGTATCAGAGCCAGCGGAGTGTTCTTGGTGTTCTTCGTGTTCATCAGATACATTCTAGGTTTCTTGACGCTAGTTGGACGGTTTTGCTCTCAAAAACGTGTTTCTGAGCTTAGCAAATTCATATTCGGGAAACACTTTGTGGTTTTTCACGTTTTTGATCGAAATCATTATTTTTCGTTTGAAAAATAGTGGTTTAATCTGTAAAACGTCAAAAAATCAAAGTGTTAGCCGTTTTTCGAGTTTGCGGCGCTCGAATCTATAGGGGTAATTAGGGTTTCACTTTAGTCTCGAGTCTAACCTAAATACGCTCCTTTCGAGTCAATTTCAGTGAGTTTCGAGTCTACTTTGTTTCGAATCTGTTACTTCATTCGAATTGGATCTCGAGTCTGTGTTGTTTCGAGTTTATTTCGAGTCTGTTACTGTTTCGATTCTGTGCTTCGAATCTGCTGACATTCGAATCTGCTGAGCCTTCGAATCTAAGGACCATCGAATCTAAGGAGTTGTTCGAATCTGACATAATTTCGAATCTAATTGACTTTTAAGACTTAATCGAATTTAATCTCAACAGATTTAATATTAATTAGTTTCGAATCTATCTAGATTCGAATAAGTTAGTCTAAATCAGTTTCGAATTAAATTAATTAAGTTCAAATTCAATTTGTTTCAGAAAAGATGTCAAATCTTCAGAAATTCCTTGAGATGGATCACGAAGTTGGGAAGGCAAATGCACCGCCAAAGCTGATGAAAGTTGAGGACTATTACTGGTGGAAGGACAGATTTACAGATTTTGTACGATTCAATGATATGCGCATGTGGGTGTGCATAGATGAAGGGTACATTCCGCCAGTATCTGAAGTTGAAGGCCGTCAAAAGGTCTTGTCATACCAGATGATGAAAGAGGATGACAAGAAATTATTTGAAGCCGAAAACAAAGCTTTTTCTTTAATCCGAATGGCGTTACCGCAAGATATTCTACACACATTCCGGACTCAGAGGACATCAAAATAACTTTGGGAGTCGCTTGAGAAAAGGTGTGAGGGAAATCCTCGGGTTAGGAGAAAGCGTACAGAGCTGTTAAAACAACAGTTCGCCATCTTCAAGGCGTTAAAGGATGAACAATTGAATGATACTATCACTCGGTTTTATCATCTATTAACAGAGCTTG
Source organism: Centrapalus pauciflorus (assembly GCA_020465985.1). NCBI lineage: Eukaryota > Viridiplantae > Streptophyta > Magnoliopsida > Asterales > Asteraceae > Centrapalus > Centrapalus pauciflorus. The sequence goes on from JAANYP010001694.1 coordinate 501,368, forward strand.
AAAGTCACGACATTGAGTATAGCGACACAGAAAAGACTAACAAGCTTTTGGATGCCTTACCCGCCAAATGGGCGATGTATGTGGCTATGATTAAGCTTGATGAGGATAAGTACTATACTCAATCGTTGGAGGATGTAGTGGGAACGCTGAGGGCGTATCATTTCGAGTTATTGAAGGCTGAAACGGATTATGAACAAGTCCAAAATCCGGCAATGTATTTCGGAAAATCAACACCTTCAGTGACAGCTGATATGAAGACAGCTACAGCGTTTTTCACAGGAGAAACTGCGTCACCAGCTGAGCCAGAGGAAGCACAATGTAGAGCTTTCATAGGGTTTAGTGGACCGGATGAGCAGCCACAAGCATCTACTTCAGGATCATCGTCTCAGGGATACACAAAAATGCCAATGAGTGCTAAAACTGCAGAGGAGCAACTGAAGCTTCTAGCATCGTTTGTAGCGGCTTACGGGAATTGTATTCAAGGGAAAATAATTGATCCAGCTTTATGGGAAGAAGATTATGATCAGGTGGATCCGGATGACTTGGAACAAATGGACCTACAATGGCAATTGGCTATGGTCACACAGAGATTGAAAAGGTTCATGAAAAGAACAGGAAGAAGTATGAGTGTGAACAATGTAGGATTCGATAAGTCAAAAGTTAGATGTTATAACTGTCAGGGGTTGGGACACTTTGCGAGAGAGTGTCAAAGACCTAAGATTGATAATCATCAGAACTTAGGACGTCAGCATTTAGCCAGTTCAGGGAATCAAAGATCAGGGAATCAGGGTTCAGTGGCTGGTTTACTTGCTAATGTGGGGTCTAACAGACAGTTAGATGGCACATATGATTGGAGTACACATCCAGAGACTAATGCTAGAGCCTTCATGGCTGAAGTCACAGAGACTGGAAGTACGGGAGCAGAAGAGGAAGAGAAAGAGGATACACAGTTTTCTGATTCAGAACCTTTGGTGCTGGAAATTGCTGAGGAGCTAACTACGCTGGAGTTTGCAGCTCAGATGGCCAATATCAAATCTGATCGGAAACAGGTAATTCTAAACTCTTCTACTTTTCATGATTTATGTGCTTTATGTACTACTTTGAATGATAAATTGAATTTAGTACTAGAAACATATTCATCTATGACTGCTCAAATTCAATCCTTAAAATCAGATAATGCTAATTTATTAGACATTAAGGAAGATCTTCAGGCCAAACTGAGAAATGATGCTCAAGATTTACTAGTTCTGAATGACAAATTGATTGAACAAAGTGTCAGGAATGAACTACTTTATGAGCATGTAGAGTCACTGACCAAAGAGATCTCTCTTAGAGATAAGGAATTAGCTGAGTCTAGAACTAAGGTTGCTGAGGCAAATAGTAATCGTGTACCTACTGCTCAGGATGCGACCAACGATATGGTTAACTCAGAGGTAGTCAAGGTAACTGAGTCCTATGAAGTATCTTCAATTACTTCTCAGGTTAGACAAACAGTACAGTGTGTTCAGTCTAGTTGTAATTCAAAACTAGAAGAGGAAAATACTGTAAGCAATGTTAACAAAGGGGAGTTAAAACAAGCTGTTGATACAGACAATCAGGGCATTAGTAAGACACCTAGGTCAAAGAGTGCCTATAAGAAATCTATTGACAAGATGTCTTGCTTTAAGTGTCATGAGAAAGGACATGTTGTTTCAGGTTGTCCCTACAAAAAGTCAGAGTCTTCATTAAACATAGGGAAACAAGAGCAGCAAATCTTAAAAACAATGCCTAGTGATGCGAGCGGGAGTAGTTCTCGAGTTTCTGAGAAGAACTCCGTTGAGGTGTCACGTATAGGTAGTTGTCAATCATCGGTGTCTCTTAGACAAAATGACGGACTTAGGATTAATTCCCCGAATAGATCTCCTAGTCAATCAATGTCTGGCCTCCATACCATTATTAGGAAAAATTCACCTAAGAGGAGTCACACTCTAGTTAGGTCTAATTCTCCTAATAAGCATACGACACCAGGTACAGCCCGGAATTATGAGACTGAAATGTACCATAACAAAAATTATTCAAGGGCTGAAACGAAAAGACCAATACAAAGGTCGAGAATGGATGTTAATCATTCAGCTTCACAACAGATTCTCAATCAAAAATCCAAGTCACCTGAAAGGAGAGATGGGTATTTGAAAGAATTCAAGTTTGTGGATGAGGATGGTATTACTAAGTCAGTCATGGCTTGGGTCCCCCGTGATAACTAACTTTTCTTGTTTAGTGTGCAGGAGTTAGCTACAGATCCTAATGACAAATGGTTATGGATAGTGGTTTCTCTTGATACAGGACAGGGGTACAAAGGACGAAACAGCAGGTATGCTTTCTGGGTCCTTAGACCAAAGTGAGAAGTTATAAGGGAAACAGGTAAGGTGTGTCAGTTGTGTCAGTCTGTATAAACAATGCGAATCTAGTCACAAAAGCATTTGTTAGTTCATGCTTTGGGTTGTTAGTTCAACTGAATGGCATGTGTAATCCAAAGTAATTTGACCTTAGGCTATTTTTTTTATAGTAAATTAGTAAGTTACTTTATTAGCTTATTATTATTTATGAAAATCAAAATAAAAAAAAAGAGAGAAAACCATAAAAAAAAAATCAAAAAAGGAGAATATCAGAAAATTGAGTTAAGTCTTAGATGCATAGGTTCAAAGTGACGAAAATTAGCACAGTCGTTACAAACTCTAAGTGTTTAGGCTTTCACACATAATGCAACTAAACTCTAAGTGTTATACTTTATTTAGTTTGATGTGTTGGTAGGCATAATACATATAGGGAATCTCAAGGCTAATAAAATATTCTAGAAAAAGTCAAGCGTGTCACTAACTTAGATGTACGACCAATCGGTCTTAATTTTTATGTACAAGACATACAAACTTTGAGTCTAAATGAGGTATGCAAACTTTCTGGGGATGTATGGAAACATCAAATACATCTTAAAATGGAATGAATAGAAAAATCATATAAAACTGAGAGTCGAAAACATGCAACTCTGTTGTACGTAAGTACAGACCTGTTGTCTCTGTTTAGATTCGGGTTAGCAGATATGTCGCTCTGTTATACGTCAGTACAGACCTGTCACCGCTGTATGCTAACTTTAAAAATAAACTTTAAGTCAAACTAAGACACTTTGTTGTATGAAAATACAGACCTGTGTCCGATGTTTGTCTTTTAAAGAAAGTTTGCAAATACCAACAAGTTAGAATCTTTGTCTGTGTGCCTTGATCATAAAAGTATGTCTATGTCTGCGTCACGTAAGATAATTTCCTGATAAATAAAAAGGCCAAGGGATATTCCGAAATGTAGAATGTTTAAAAGGGGTAAAATACCAACAATCGGCTAAATAGGTATGTCACGACAAACAAACAAAGGAATAAAAAAATTCCTAAGTGTGAAAGTTTAAGTACTGAAAGTTAGTATCAGACATCGCTATCTGATTGAATCTTTCTTTGACTATTCTCGCTAAAAATATACAATTTAGTGTAGGTTAGAGTAGCTTAAGTTTAAAATTAATTTTATTTTATTTTATTTTTATCTTCAGTAGGATAAAGGTCAAAGTTTCTAAGGATGCATGATTGGTTGAATAAACAAATATTGCGTGAAAATCTGTTGCTTAGTGTGATTGGTTCTGCAAAGGTTGTAAACCTCCATTACATGAAAAAGTTGAATTTTATTCAAAGATTTTCAAAATTTTCATTTAAGTGTTGAAAAAGTTGAAAATTGTTCAAAGTTTTTCAAAACTTACGAGGTTGGGACTATTTAAACAAAGGTAATGATAGTTTCTCTCGAACTTAGTTCTCGTGTTTGGTTTACGCTATAAACCTTCAAAAACTTTAAGTAGGAGAGTTTCATTTTATCTTTATCGTTGAATAATGATTTTAATGTCCTACTAACATCTAATGACTTGTTTCATGTGTTGATTAAGTCTATACAGTGTTAGCCTTGAATTATTCACAGAATTACAGATTCTTCAACTGACAAAGGCGATTTGTGAACTTCATGCCAAGTTGGATCAGACAGAGACTGATCAGTAGCAGCAGATTGCAAATTTGGAGGTTATATTGGCATCTGGTTGAAAGATCATCCATCTCAGGGGGAGAAATAGTAGAGAGTGGAGAAATCGTAGAGAAGCTGTCCTTTGAAAAAGATAAGTCAAAGAAGATAGCTCGAATAGTGAGCGGGCAGATCTTTCAAGACAGTAGTGAGCTGGTAGATCTTTCAAATATTGGCTCTCACTGCTGATCCTCAGGGGGAGTCAGTGTCCGAAGCTACTGACAATAGGAAAGACAAGGATTCAGAGACAACTGAAGTAACTGAAGACATGGTCTGACCAGAGCATTGTCAGAGTAATTGAAGATGACTTAGAACTTTTTCCGAAGTGTTATGAATGCATCACTCGATGAAGGTGTTATGAATGATGATCAGAATGGGATAGATCTAGAGATGCAGAAGACTGCTCTAAATGATGAATCAGATTCTGAAGTTAGAAGTGACTGATTTAGCTTTAAAGGACCGTATAATCTAGGAAGACAATTCTGGGCTGAGGTGTTTGCAAAAACTGTCAGAAGAAAGGGTCGTACTGCAGATTTGAGAGGTTAGTCTAAGAGGTATTAGAAGCGCTGTGGTTCAAAGGAACGTGGACTAAGTTAGAGAAGCGATTCAGAATCATCAGTCATGGA
>JAANYP010001695.1:0-22713 GCA_020465985.1 Centrapalus pauciflorus
GACTTTTTGTGCAGATTGGCACCAAGAGTCAACCATCTTTTGTAGTTTAGCATGTTTTATATCTGTTTCTCTCTTTTCTTCCAGTAAAATGGAATTGATGTGTTTTAATTCATCAAGCTCAGCTTCCAACTTATGGAAGCTGTCCAGTTTACTGGTCTTTGTTTCAATATCAGTTTTAAGCTTAGAGATTTCAGATAATAAAACAGCATGCTTTTCAACAGCAGCTTTTAGAACAACAAGCATATATTCAAACATTTTAACTTTTTCTTCAGAACTGTAATCCATAAAATTTTGTACCTTATACATCATTGTAGGGTTCCAGTTCTCCAAGCTGCTGAAAGCTTCAGCTTCAGCCAGATCCTGTTTGAAATTGCTTGTTGATGGGACATCAGTGTTGGCCATCAGACAGTTGTTGTCTTCTTCATCAGATGATGAATCAGATTCCTCCCAGTCACAAGTTTCAGCCATTAGTCCCTTTTGCCTGTTAGAAACCACTGAGTTTTCTAACTTCCTAAGCTTGGCCATGGCCATAAGGTACTTAACCCTATAGCCATCATCCTTGTTTGTCTTGTGTGGTTGGATGTCTGATCAACAGCTTTTGACACACAGGCAGCAGCTATATGGCCAGTTTTGCCACATTTGAAGCACTCAGCTTTGGTCTTGTCAAATGCTTTCTTTTTTACAGCATTTGAGTTTCCTTGTAGCATGTTTCTTCCAAAACTTTTCTTGTTGAACCTTTTGACAAGCATGGCTATCATCTTCTCATCATCCAGTTCAGTACTATCTGCATTGTCTTCCTCATCAGACATTTCCTCCTTATCATCAGCCTGTTGATCAGGTTGAGTGAACACATCACTTATTTGATTTACAGGTTGTCTCACATTAGCCACAAAGGCTGCACCTTTCTTAGATATTTCCAAGGCATTTCTTTTCTGTTGCCTTGATTGCTCATCATTTAGTAAGGATCTATATAAGTTAACAAGATCCATACTTTTGATAGTACCTGAATTCCTTAAGATTGTAGAAAAATAATTTCATTCTTCAGGCAGAACATCCAAGAACTTGTTTACCAAAGTCAGGCTGTCCTTGGTGATCCCAACAGCTTTGAGATCATTTACAAGAGCGATAAACCTGGAGTAGGTTTCAGTGAGGGTCTCTTTTGGTTTTGCAAAGAAGAGTTCATACTGTCTAACAAGATTATTAATCCTGTTGTCAAGTGTGATTGTGGGTCCATCATAGACGGTACACAAAGTATCCCACATCTCCTTGGCAGTCTTCATCTTCTCAACCTGTTTGAACACATCATCAGGCAGAGAGATGACCAGATTGTTTCTAGCCTTTGCATCAAGAGCTACCAGTCTTTTGTCTTCATCAGACCATTGAGCTTTTGCTTTCTCAAGTGTTCTGATTTCAGGAGCAGCTCCTTCAACAGCAGGAGTTATTGTTGTAATAGAGGTTGGCACATAGGGACCCTCCATTACAATCTCTGGTAGTTGTACATCCAGATTCTCTAAGTAGAGCATCATTCTGCACTTCTAGCCAGAAAAGTTCTGATGATTGAACTTTGGAGGTTTGCCCATTGAGCCATTGTCATAGTATGAGGAATTTGCAGCACTGTTGTCCATGGAAATTTCGGGAGAATGAGAGATCTAGAATGACACACACTCTAGCCTGCTCTGATACCAGTTGTAGGTCCCAAAAGATATCCCAAGTATATAGCTTTAAGTTGTAGAGGGGGGTGAATACAGCACTTTAAAGACTACACACAATTTTCTCAATGTTTGTATGTATTATTAACAAATGTTAATTAAAAACAAGCTTGAATGCGGAAAGGTTCAAGCTGAGATGACAGATACAACAGTATGTTTAACTAGTCTAAGACTAACTAAACTAATTACAATGAATACACTCACTAAGAATCACTCACTGTGTTTATAAGACTCTGAGGAACAGCTTCAATAAGAACAGCTTAGACACTAAGCACTGTTTTATTCAAGCAGACTTGCATGCATGAAAGACACACTTTGAATGCACTTTCACTCTTGTTTTCAGCACTTAGCTTTTTGGCTTAAACTTTCAATCCTTGGAAGTTTCCTTTTATATTCACTCAGAAGATCTAAGTGAAGCTTCTTCATTGGACGGAATGAAAAAGGTAAAGTCTTGTTGAAAAGACAACATAACCTTTTCTGCACTTTTCTGAAAAGCAGACTTGTCTTCATATGGGCAGAACTTTTGTCTTTTAACTTTGTCTACTGTTGCATTGCCTTTAACCAAATAAGGAATGTCAACTTTGTGTTTTTCTTCCTTGTAAAGGCCTATATTGATATAAGAAAAAGGTCTGTCACCCTTTTTCAAATAACCTTTTGTCTTCATGTAGCAGAACAGCTTGGGCAGGCTGAGCAGTTCTGATTTCCACTTTGTCTCCGACTTTGTAAACTGAACTTGTAGTCAAAAACAATACATGAGGACTTGGAAACACATTCCATAAAGTGTTTAGCCTGTTCACAAAGAACAGGTTCTGTTCACAAAGAACAGAACACTTGTAAACTGCCCAAGCTGCTCACCAGTGTTAAGCAGCGTAGACAGTTTATGTCCAGCCTGTTCAGCAGACTGAACAGCTTGAGTAAAACTGCCTTTGTTGCAACACATAGAACAGCTTAAGGCTGATACTGCAAATTACTTTCAGGTTTCAATAAGGCATATAACAGGCCTTAAATTCAACCTTCAAGAGCATCAACAGATTTGATTAAGAATCTCCCCTTTAGATGCAGAACAGGTTTGACTGAGGCCTTTTTGTGCCTAACAATCTATGTACCCTTTTTCCCATCCTAACAGTCTGTACATCCTATCTCAGTTCAAACCACCTGAATGATTGATAAATATGTATTGCTTCAGTTTGAGACCAAGTATTACTCACGAAATACTTGATTCACTCAAACTATGGGCTCTGATACCATCCTGTGAAGACCTCCTCCTCACGGGGCAGTCCTCAGAGTCTAGGTCCCACATCATGCAACATGATATCAATCATAACTAAGATAGAGTAATTATATTGCGGAATTTCAAATTACAAGTACAAAATATTAGGATAAGTTTAATTCAGTTTACAGTTTTCAAATTATACTTATAAAGGGCACAAGTCTAATCTAATTCATGTCATCATACAATCAAGATAAATCTACCCAGACCACCATATTATCATCTTCCAATCAGTACCAAAAGGTTTTGCTGAGTAGAGGTCTATGAAAACTTCTGTCTTGATCTTGTAAGACCTAAGAACTAGGTCCATCGGTGACTTTCCTTTATCTTTTCCTGCAAAAATTGTAAGCAACATCTGTAAGCAAAGCTTAGTGAGAATATAGATTTTCAGATTACATGCATTATCAAGCGGATCATGGGTCTAGCGTGATATATCTTGACTGCCGCTACAGCCACTCATTATTGAGACATAGTAGTCATGGAATCGGATGATGTTCAAGCCACGCTCACGCTTAAATTGTGGGGATCAACCACATACTGGGCTAGCTACCAGTAACTCAACATGGCGGAACATCGGAGTATCATTACCAAGTTCAAAAGAACTGGTGAAATAGCATGGTCTAGAATAATAGACCGTCAACGCTAATCATTCTAAGCTGAATCGATATGTCAAAGGTGCGAGCAATAGTGAAGCATATATAATCAATGTCATGATAGCAATAAATCTCATAGCAATATCTGAAATGAACTGTAAATGCAATGTCATATGAAATGATAATCAAATAGCTATCATGATACACTGGGCATCACCGTACCATGGTGAGCACAGGTCTCAATTCAGCTGATCATATATGAATGTCAAATTAATCTATCATCAACAATATGTCTCAACCGGAATTCTCGCATGTAAAGCTGAATATCTATAACTCACAGGTTTGAGGTCTTTATCAAGCAGATATAAAATCCACCACCTGAGTTATCTCAGGATTTTATCTTTAAATCTTTGACAATCTGTTCTCTGTCAATTCTTTTCAAGTCTATGACCCGCTTTCAATATCTCAAATCTTTAGATCTTTGTTCAGAATTAACTGAACTTGTCCAGAATCATATCAATAGCTTTTTAGCTTAAAATCTTTATTTTATCTGATTCTGATAACTGATAACTCATTGGTCATTTATTTGTTCATTTTCTTTGAATTCTCAATATATATATATATATATATATATATATATATATATATATATATATATATATATATATATCATATTGCTTTAATCAATCTTTCATTATAAATTCATGAGTATTGTAATTTTAAAAATGTAATTTATTTGTGAAAATCAAACATCCGAATTCGGACCCCTGGTTTGGACCATCCGGATTGGCCATCCGGATTAAGACTAATCCGGATCAAGCACCCGGATTCGGACCGAAGTACCTAATCCAAATTTGGCCATCCGAAGCCTAAGATCCGAAGTAGACATCCGAAATTGGGACAAATCCGATATTCAAGGTGGGTCCGAAATAGCATTTCATCCGAATTAGACTACATCCGAAACAGGTACCATCCGAATTAGACTACATCCGAAACAGGTACCATCCGAATTAGGTTCCAACCCAAATTCGGATCCCTCTACTTAGAAATTTTCCAGAAATTGTTCTTGGTGTTCATCTTTTTCACTTACGGATTTTTATCAAATTTCACTAAACCCATTTTTATCAACATGCAACTTATTGTAATGTTGTATTATCATTTTTGGGTTGATTTTATACTATTTTTCCTATCAATAACATCATAAATTATTCAAAATTATCCAAAATACAAACTTTTTGTCAAGAACATATTTTTACCAAAAATTTCATATTCTTAATAAATTTGGACAATCTAACCATCAATTCTTGTTTCTATCACTTTTATATAGTTCATTACATGATTATCTATCAAATATATACATATGCAACCAACGAATTCCATATATTAAATCTTTGGTTTCGGATTTTCAACAAAACCGAACCAAACCCATGAAATACCGAATTTAAATGGATTTTTACCTCAATTTTTTGTAGTTTCTTGTTGATTGTTGATAGTTGTAACTTCTCCTTGTAGTCAATCTTCAATTGATTGAGCAAAAATTGAATTTCTTGGTAAAATTTGGAGATGGCCGTATGATGTAGAGAGAGAGTCTATTCCTTTAATTGTGATTAAATGGCATTCAATTAAGTTTATATATTTCTTTTTAACATTTTGTGAAATTAACACACCTCCACTTTTGTATTTTACATCTCTTTTTAAGTTAATCGACTTTAATAATTTATAACATAAATATAATTTTAATTAAATAATCTCATACTTAGTTAAATTACAACTCAAATAATGTAATAAAATTACATTATTAGCTCAAAAATCAGATATTACACGTTTGACCAAAAGCTAGGTTGTTACAGAAACATCATGACTTGAATGATCATCTCTCATAGCTCCTGAAAGATATGTAACAAATATCATCTTCGTGTAAAACATGTAAATAATGAAATGTATCATCTAAAAGGTCATAAATCTATAATGTGAATGGTCATTTAACCAATGTGAATGACCATTCACATTAGTCATTTCACCATTCACATGATGCATTTAAATTCATATAAATTGTGAATATAGGTAATGGCCATTCAACTAATGTGAATGGTAATTCATCTAATGTGAATGGCCATTCACATTAGTTGAATGACCATTCACATAACTCATTTCATTATAATACTGATGTAAATTTGTTACTAATGTATATATATCATGTGAATGGTCATTTAACTAACACAACAATCACCATTCACAGTAGCAGAATCACCATTCACATGATGCATTTAAGTTCTAGTAAGTTGTGAATGGCTACTTAACTAACGTAAATGCAATTTCAACTAATGTGAATGGTCATTAACCCAATGTCAATGGCCATTCACATTAGGTTAATGATCATTCACATGACACATTTCAATAACATTAAGCTTCAATACGTTAAAATATCTTACCTGAAGAGTGATGAAGCTTCATCACTCTGAGAACTTAGGAACATTTTAAAGCCCTTGGATCAAAAGGGTATTTTTGGTATAAAAAAATTATTTTTCTCTCTCCACCTTTTTTATCGTATGCATCTCTTTTTCACTTTCTCTCTCTTACTTTTTTTTTCATTTCATTTTCTCTTTCTTTTATGAGAAATGATTCTAATAGTAAAAAAACGGTTTTTTTGTTTCAATGTGTTTTTGATATATTTTATCATGTAATCTACGTAGAATATATGATACCTGACATTCTACACGACATTCTACGTAGATTGCATGACATTCTACGTAGATTGTACATAGAATATGTTCGTCGATACTTTACATAAAATATGACAGATTCTTTTTCCATAATTTATAATGAAGATTCTTTGAAAGATATTAGATTTATGATGAATGTAATAGCTTTTACATGTTTTAAATGATAATCTACGTAGATTACATGATAATCTACATAGATTACTTGATAATCTACATAGAATATAATACAAGACTACTTGTAAAAAATCACACATAATTTATGTAGAATGTTATGTTTCTTATATATTTCATATATTTTTATGTTTCTTATATTCTTTTATGTAGATTAACATTATTATTCAATGTCTTTTTGTTATATTTTATATCAATTGCATACCAAGTGTTTGATAAAATGTCTAAATGAAATATTTTTTTTTGTTTCAATGTGTTTTTGATATATTTTATCATGTAATCTACGTGGAATATATGATACTTGACATTCTACACGGCATTATACGTATATTGCATGACATTCTACGCAGATTGCATGCCATTCTACGTAGATTGCATGTCATTCTACGTAGATTGCATGTCATTCTACGTAGATTGTACATAGAATATGTTCGTTAACATATTCTATATAGAAGAAAAATATTCTATATAAACATTCTATATAGACACATAATATTTCTCTATAAAATACGTTAATTTTTTAGCAATTAAATAATTTTTTATATAGAAAAAATATTTTTTTAATAATAAACATTTTTTTACTATAAAAATCAATTCTTATGATAGAAAAATAAAATGAAAATGAAAAAAAAAAAAAAGAAGAGAGAGAGAGAGAGAGAGAGAGAAAAAAAATAGATTTTTTTCTTCCAAAAATACCATTTTCAACATTTTCCACTATCAAAGTTGTAAATAGTTACAAAATTGACATCCAATATATCAACCATTGATTCTATTAATCCAAAGGCCATAAAGGTTCTTAAGTTCTCACAGTATTTATGGTTTTCAATAGAACCCTTCCATATATATATATATATATATATATATATATATATATATATATATATATATATATATATATATATATATATATATATAGAGAGAGAGAGAGAGAGAGAGAGAGAGAGAGAGATTCTGGATGACGTGAGAAGGAATGTTATAGTGAGAAATGGTGAGAATGAGGTTTTTGCATTGATATTAAAATCAACAAACTATTGATTCATGATTATTGATTCATTTTAGGCATTGTTGAATCAAATGTATTTGATTATATCGAACTCGGATCACAAAAAAACATGGATAAAATTTTTGGTGCATCATGACCGCAGAAAAATGTATTATTACTGAATCATCATTTTTAGCCCGTAAATGATGATTCAAATCAATATATTTGGTTCAAAAGTATTGATAATGAATCAATAGTTTGTTGATACAATATCAATGCAAAACCCTCCTTCTCACCATTTCTCACGATAAAATCTCTTCTCACGTGATCCATATCCTCTCTCTCTCTCTCTCTCTCTCTCTCTCTCTATATATATATATATATATATATATATATATATATATATATATATATATATATATATATATATATATATATACATATATATATATATATATATATATAGTTATAACCTTAACTTAATTATAACATGAACTTAGCAATATATATAAGAAGAACAATAAGTGTATATGAAACCAAAATTTGAAGCTAACTTCTTTTTACGTCAATTTCTTTCATGGAACTAAATGAACTATATATACAATGAAGTAGGAGACAAGGTAAACTATTGAGCCCATGTCATTGCTTCTAACTTTAGTATATGTCAGGGGAAAACCTTTTTTTCATCCATACTATTATAACACTCCCCCTTGGATGAAAATTTCTAAATAAAAAGTTCAACCACAAAGTGATGCCTCATTAAAAACCTTGCTAAAGAAAAACCTAGTGGGAAAAAACCTTAGACAAGGGAAAAAGAGTATAGCAATTGGTTGACTCCCCCTCATGTTATCATCTGAAAGTCATCACATATTTTGTAGATGTCGCATTCCAATGTTGTGAATATGTTTTCTGAACATTGCTTTAGGAAGTGCCTTTGTAAAAAGATCTGTTGAATTGTTACTAGGCTGAATGTATTTCATTTCAATCTGATTGTCCTTTATGAGATCTTGCGTGTGAGCGAAAAATCTTGGTGGAATATGTTTGGTTCTGTCACTCTTTATATATCATTCTTTCATCTGCGATACACAAGCTGCATTGTCTTCATAAATCAAAGTTGGACTTTTGCTCATCTCTAGTCCACAAGAAGACAAAATAAGTTCTGTCATAGATTTCAGCCATACGCTTTCTCTACTAGCTTCGTGTAGTGCAATCACTTCAGCATGATTTGAGGATGTTGTAACAAGTGTTTGCTTCTGAGAACGCCAGGAAATCGCAGTACCACCATTTAAAAACACGTTTCCTGTTTGAGATCTTACTTTGTGTGGATCAGATAAGTAACCTGCATCTACATATCCAAGTAAACCTTCTTTTGAATAATTAGAATAAAATAATCCCAAATCAGTGGTTCCTCGAAGGTATCGGAAAATGTGTTTGACTCCTATCCAATGTCGTTTTGTGGGAGCTGAACTAAATCTTGCCAACAGATTTACTGCAAAAGAAATGTCAGGTCTTGTACAGTCTGTAAGATACATTAAAGCTCCAATTGCACTAAGATATGGTACTTCTGGACCAAGTAAATCTTCATTCTCTTCTTGAGGACGAAATGGACCCTTATCAACATTAAGTGATCTAACAATCATTGGTGTACTTAAAGGATTTGCTTTGTCCATGTTGAAACGTTTTAAGACTTTTTCCGTATAATTTGACTGATGCACAAGTATGCCATTGTGCATGTGCTCTATCTGTAAACCAAGACAATATTTGGTTTTTCCAAGGTCTTTCATTTCAAATTCTTTCTTTAATAACACAATTACCTAATTTATCTCATTAATTGTGCCAATAATATTTAGATCATCAACATAGATAGCTATAATAACATATCCAACCTTTGTCTTCTTTATAAACACACATGGACATATTTGATTGTTTGTGTATCCTTTACTTATCAAATAATCACTCAATCGATTATACCACATGCGTCCAGATTGTTTTAACCCATATAAAGATCTTTGTAATTTGATCGAATACATCTCTTTGGGTTTGTTTTCTAATGCTTCTGACATTTTAAATCCTTCTGGAATTTTCATATAAATATCACTATCAAGTGATCCATACAAATAAGCCGTAACAACATCCATTAGACTCATTTCCATATTTTTAGCAACGGCAAGACTAATTAAGTATCTAAAAGTGATTGCATCCATTACTGGAGAATATGTCTCCTCATAATCAATTCCTGGTCATTGAGAAAAACCTTGAGCCACAAGTCTTGCTTTGTATCTTGTAATTTCATTTTTCTCATTTCGTTTTCTTATGAACACCCATTTGTATCCTACTGGTTTTACAGCTTTAGGTGTGAGGATGATGGATCCAAAAACTTTTCGTTTATTTAACGAACTTAATTCAACCTGCATAGCTTCTTTCCATTTAGGCCAGTCAGATCTGTTTTGACATTCAACCACAGACTTTGGTTCTGGATCATCATTTCAAGTAATGATATCATATGCAACAGCATAAGAAAATTTTTCATCAATATCTTCCATTTCATTTCTTTTCCATATGATATTTGTATGGACATAATTGATTGCAATCTCAGTATTGGAGTCATCTATTTCCACTTCTTTGGAAATATCGTTATTTTGCATTTCTCCATGAACACCTTTCTTATTATCAATTATATTTTCGGAGCTCTTTCTCTTTCGAGGATTTTTATCCTAGGAACCAAACGGTCTTCCACGTTTCAGACGTGTTTTTGATTCTTGAGTGACTTTATCATCAGCTCTTTTATTTGGAATTTCTATTCTAGCAGGTGTATTAGCCGCTGGCACATATGATTTAGTCACTCTTTCAGTATCAGTAAATGCATCAGGCAATTGATTTGCAATTTCTTGTAAATGCATTATTTTCTGAACTTCTAGTTCACATTGTTTTGTTCGAGTGTCAAGATGAATCAATGATGGTTCACACCATGATACATCTTTCTCTTTGTTTCTAATTTCTCCCCCTAATGTTGGGAAAATTGTCTCATTAAAATGGCAATCAGCAAACCGTGCTGTGAAAACATCACCTGTCATTGGTTCAAGATATCTTATTATTGAAGGTGTTTCATACCCTACATATATATCCAATCTTCTTTGAGGTCCCATTTTTGTACGTCGTGGTGGTGCAATAGGAACATATACTGCACAACCAAAAATTCAAAGATGGGAAATGTTTGGCTCTTGACCAAAAGCAAGTTGTATAGGAGAAAATTTATGGTAAGCACTTGGTCTTATACGAATCAACGATGCAACATGTAAAATTGCATGTCCCCAAATAGAAACTGGAAGTTTTGTCTTCATTATTAATGGTCTAGCTATTAGCTGAAGACGTTTAATTAATGATTCAGCTAAACCATTTTGTGTATGAACATGAGCAATTGGATGTTCAACACTAATTCCAACAGACATGCAATAGTCATTGAAAGCATGAGATGTAAATTCACCAGCATTATCAAGCCTTACCTTTTTAATGGTATAATCAGGAAAATGTGCTCTTAATTTAATAATCTGAGCAAGAAATTTAGCAAAAGCCACATTACGGGTTGACAATAAACAAACATGAGACCATCTATTTGATGCGTCTATTAAAACCATGAAGTATCTAAATGGTCCACATGGTGGATGAATTGGTCCACATATGTCACCTTGAATTCTATAAAGAAACATTGGGGTTTCCTTTCCAATTTTAGTTGGTGAATGTTTTACAATAAATTTTCCAAGAGAACATGATGTACATGGGACCATCTTACCTGTTTGAGGGATCTTCTGGTCCTTCAATGGATGCCCATTTGTACTATCAATTATCCTCTTCATCATGGTTGTTCCTGGAAGACCTAATCTATCATGCCATAAACTTAATTCTCTAGGATCATAATATTTTTCTTTGACAACCAGATGTGATTCAACCATGTTTATATATGTATAATGTAAACCAGAACCAAGTGTTGGTAGTCTTTCTACTACATGGTTATTGCCAATATTATGCATAAATTTCTTATTCTCTATCGTCACAGTCTGAGTATTATACCCATTAAGGTGTATGTCATTGAAACTCAACAAGTTTCTTTTAGACTTTGGTGAAAATAGAGCATTATTTATCAAAAACCTTGTACCATTAGGTAATATAAAATGAGCCTTTCCAGTTCCCTCAATCAGATCTGCAGGATCTGATATGGTATGTATATTTGCTTTACTTGGCTTTAATTCTGAAAAGTATTTCTTCTTTTTAAGAATTGTGTGTGTTGCACCACTATTCGGTATACAGATATCTCCTGAATTTGCTTGATGTAGTTCTTCGATAAAATTCATTTTAAACTTCTAATCATAAAAATAAAGTAATAAGTAAATATGATAAAATTTGTTAAGTAGAAACACATCCATATTATTATTGAAAAAGTGCAATACATGATACAAGAAATAAAACATAAGAAATAAAACATAGCTTAGGAAAGACGAAAACACGATTACATTATTAGATATCCAAATCATCAAAGACATCTGAAGCATTTGGGCATTGGAACATCAGGGGGATCAGTAAAATTTGCTTCTTTCTCTTTTCCTTTAAGAGACTCTTCATAAAGTTTGCAGAGATGTGGTGCTGTGCGGCAAGTTCTTGACCAATGACCAGTCATTCCACATCGGTAACAAAGATCTTCAGGATCTTGAGAAGCACTCGCCTTTTGTTTATCATTTTTGGGTCTTTCTTGTGATTTAGATTTCTTATCACGTGGAATATTATTATGACCACGTCCACGTCCACGTGAATGACCTCTGTTATGATTATAGTTATGACCATAGCCAAGATTATAACTATAATTATTGTTTTGATTATAGCCACGGCTTTACGACCAAATCCTCATTCTTGTCCATGTGTTGTACTTTTAGTTGTAGCATTTGCTTCAGGTAATGCTATTGATCCAGTTGGACGAGATTGATGATTTTTCATCAAAAGTTCATTGTTTTTCTCTGCAACTAGATGGACGGTGTTAAGTTCAGAATATCTTTTAAAATTTTGCATTCGATATTGTTGTTGTAAGGCAACATTTGATGCATGAAAGGTTGAGTATGTTTTCTCCAACATATCTGCATCTGTAAATGTCTGGCCACAAAATTGGAGTTGTGAACATATTCTGAACAATGCAGAACTATAATAATTCACTTTCTTAAAATCCAGGAATCTCAGATTATTCCAATCATTTCTGGCATTTGGAAGCAAAATCTCCCTTTGATGATCATATCTTTCCTTTAAATCTTTCCATAGAATAGTTGGATCTTCCGTATTCATATACTCAGATTTCAAATTTTCATCAATATGTTTACGAAGAAATGCATTTGCTTTTGTCTTTTCTTGAATTGAGCAATTGTTGTTTTCATTTAATGTTTCTACAATACCCATTGATGTTAAAAGTATCTTTACATCAATGCTCCATAGCATGTAGTTATTGTCATTTACGTCCAATGCAGCAAATGATAACTTCTCAAGATTTGCCATATTGACTATCAAAATAAAAGTTAAACAACATAAAATTAGCATTAATTTATTTCAATAAGAACTACAACACATAATAGTGGGAGAATCGTAAACGAAAACAGAACCAGAAAAGGATACATCTCATCAAATGGAAGTTGCAACAAAGAGTAGAAAAGTATTGAAAGTATTACAACAAGAAAAATAAAAAACGAGAGAGGCATCTTTATTCTTCAATCAGTTAAAAGTTTTCTTTTCAGAAAAGAAGAAGACTGATTTAATGAAATATTGAGGTTTTATATTGGAGTATTTATAGAGAAAAAAATCGAGTCATCAAACGGTCGAATTTTTTTTTTCTTTTGACAGTTGCAACAGTTATGTAACCGTTGTTAAATTTTAATAAAAAAATGATTAAAAGATAATTTTCATTTAATGTAGAATAATGATTAAAAATATAAAAACACTTGTTATAAAGAAGATAAAAAGAATTAATAGTTTGCATTATAAGAACAAAATTTTAATTAATGTAAATTAGTAATCATAATTAATGTTATCATAAATGAAGAAAATAAACGTTAGCATGCATAAGTAAACGTTAGTACGTAAATAAAATGTTAGCAACAATTATTTAAATGTTAGTATAAGTAAAAACGTTAGTATAAATAAAATGTTAGTAAACATAATTAAAATGTTAGAAATAATAATACATGTTAGTAGTCCATAAGATGTATTACTATTGTTATCGTATCAATTATTAATGGTAATTATCTTCTCATTATAAGTTATAACTTTAAGTAACCATACCTCATTTGATTCTTGATTTAAATGCAGAGCTCTTCGTGCTGATAACGTGTTATAACCTTAACTTAATTATAACATGAAGTTAGCAATATATATAAAAGAAGAACAATAAGTGTATATGAACCAAAATTTGAAGCTAACTTCTTTTTACGTCAATTTCTTTCATGGAACTAAATGAACTATATATACAATGAAGTAGCAGACAAGGTAAATTATTGAGCCCATGTCATTGCTTCTAACTTTGTTATATGTCAGGGGAAAACCTTTTTTTCATCCATACTATTATAACACACACACACACACACACACACATACACACACACACACACATATATATATATATATATATATATATATATATATATATATATATATATATATATATATATATATATATATATATATATATATATATATATATATATATATATGACTAAATTACATAAATGGTCCCTGTGGTTTATATGAAATTACGGTTTTGGTCCCTGAAAGAATTTTATTACACCACTAGTCCCTAAAATCGAAAAGTTGTAACATTTTGGTCCCTGAAACTAACGGCCGTTAACTTGAGCCGTTAGTTTCAGGGGCATTTTCGTCTGTTTGAATTTCAGGGACCATTTATGTACATATCATACTTTCAGGGACCAAAATGTTACTTTCTTTATATAATTTAATTTAATTATTCATAGTTTTCATATATATATATATATATATATATATATATATATATATATATATATATATATATATATATATATATATATATATATATATATATATATATATATATATATATATATATATATATATATATATATATTAAAAAACGTCAGTTGTTTACCTACCTGCCAGCTAGCTTTATCGTTCAATGAACAGTGAGAAAATGTGATCGATCAATCAACTAAATAATAAAAATTTTGTAATTTTAAAGTATTTGAGACGAAATACAAATTTATGTTAGAATATAGATAAAAATAATGCGATCATACTGATATTTTTAAATTTTTATAAAATATAATACATCAAATGTTATTGTAACACCCCTCCCGAACCCGGAAATGCCACGTCAACACAATATCATAGGTGGCAATAACGCAGCGGATCTATAACACACACGTCATAGGATAATGCAGATTACGGCTAATTTAAAACTTTAAACACAAAGTTAATACATTCAAATTCCAGGTTAACAAAACATACAGATCCCGGTCACTGGATACAACGACCCCAAAACAACCATTATACGAGTTCTATACAACACATAACACTATCACGGGTCTTCTAACAATCTCGGATCTACCTCGGCTGCGGCTGAGATCCCTTCTGATTTCCTGAACATGTTAGACTCGAATACATGAGCTATAAAGCCCGTGAGCACGCGAGGGTTGACACTGCACAGAACACATAGCACATAGCACGCAAACCCTGTCCCTGTCCCGATTGCCCAACACACATCTCAGGTATATAGGCACAAGTATGAGATCGGAGTACACATAGCCCTGTGGGGACCCCTCCCCGGTGGACACATCGCACACAGCAATGGTCGGTAATACCCTGTAGCACGGAAGCTACCCGGCTACAGGCCCTGCCGTATATATACGCCCCAAGGACTGTAAGGGACAGTCAACCCGCGCGATTCCCCTTCGCGACTTATCGTCCGTATGGAACTCATCACGGACCCCTGAACCGATCTCGCATCTCATACATAACACGTATAAGGAATAGAGCATACCTGAGGTTCACGTCCCTGTCTCACATAGATATAACACGCGCAATATAGCTATTCAACTATAACGTAAAGGATGGCGCGCGTTTTAGAAAACGTCTCGAGTACTCACCTGACTGGTTCCCCGAAGTTTGGCCTCCCTGTTCGAACCCTGCTCGAGATCCACTAGTCCCTGTAATCACACGGATAGCCCAACAATCAATCGCAATTCCCAATTAACACACATATCACATGATTACAACAATTCGGACTCAATTCAAACCCGATAGTCCCACGAAACTGAAACCCGACCAATACCCGAACTCAACCCAAACTTGACTCAAAGCAATCCCAAACAAGACCCTGACCCAAACAGAACACAGCCCAAGCAATCCCGAAGGAAACCCGACACAATTCGACCCAAACTCAATTTACAAGGTTAAACTCGGATTTTCCCAGCAGGCCTTTGGTCGCGCCGCGGGGACTCTGGTGGTCGCGCCGCGACCCCGCGAAACCCCTGCATCCTGACCTGCGATTTCCATGGCTGCCAGGAGTATTAAACTCCTTTATACTCACGAATTTCACCCCAATTAGGTCATACAAACATTATACACAACTTCTAAGATGCATATAATCACTATACCATATCAAACAACCAATTTCCCATCTTGGGTACTCATAGCTCAACTTTTACAAGGAAAGGAGTAAGAATTCTTACCTCAACAACTCAAGAACACAAGGAGATGGAGATAATCAATCAATTCCCAAGATTTCTCAATCAATTTGAAGCTCAATTCACTCTTTGTTGCTGGAGATTTTCACACAACACACACATACACACTTTAGGGTATTTCACAAGAATGGATAAGGGTAAATGAAGATAAACATATATGTACGGTCCTATCTCAATCGGTCCCGAACCCAATAACCCGAACCCGATATCACATTTTCAATATTTATGCCCATTTAACCCATTTAATCCCACGATCCCAACAATATAATCCGTTCATTAAATTTATAACCCGATGACACGCAAGCCCAATCCCGACACGTATTAATCCACGAAACGGGATATAATTGGACCAACCCAATATTAATAAATTATTCATCCACTAAAATAATTCCACGTACCAGGTCAAATTAACGGATGTTACAAATCCTCCCCTCTTAAAGAGATTCCGTCCCGGAATCTAACTCGAACTCTGGAACAGGTGAGGATAACTCGATCGCATTTCTGACTCGGGCTCCCAGGTAGCGTTGGTACCCTTATGGTGTCTCCACTGAACGAGTACCAAGGCAATCTCTTTATTTCTCAGCTTCTTGATCTTTCGGTCGGTCACAGCCTCGGGCTGCTCCACATATCGCAGTTGGTCATCGACTGTAATCTCGGATAAGGGTACATACTGATCATCTGTAGCCAGACACTTCCGAAGATGACTTACGTGAAACGTATCGTGCACACCGGCCAACTCTGAAGGCAATCGCAGTCGATAGGCCTGATCCCGGACTCTCTCAACAATCTCGAATGGCCCGATATACCGCAGACTCAGCTTCCCACGATGTCTGAATCGAATAACCCCTTTCCACGGCGACACCTTAAGCAACACGCGGTCCCCAACACTGAACTCTAATTCTTTCAAACGGCGATCGGCATAGCTTTTCTGACGGCTCTGGGCGACCCTCATATGCTCCCGAATCACAGCCACCTTGTCACTGGTCTCTTGTAATAACTCCGGCCCGCTGATAGGTCGCTCACCGACCTCGCCCCAACACACTGGGGTCAGGCACTTACGCCCATATAGTGCCTCAAACGGAGCCATTTTAATCGTGGCGTGATAGCTCTTATTATACGCGAATTCGACCAACGGTAAATGCACGTCCCAATTGCCGCTGAAGTCGATAGCACACGCTCGCAACATATCCTCGAGGGTCTGATTGGTGCGCTCGGTCTGCCCGTCAGTCTGCGGTCTATACGCCGTACTTAGCTGAATCCTAGTACCCAATTCCCGCTGGAAACTCTGCCAGAAACGAGACGTAAACCGTGTATCTCTGTCCGAAGTAATCGACATCGGAATCCCATGTCGCGATACCACCTCGTTAATATACAGCCTCGCTAACTGATCCATGGTGATAGTACCCCGAACGGCTAAGAAGTGCGCACTCTTCGTTAGTCGATCCACTATAACCCAGATCATGTCGTTCCCGCGGACCGTGCGTGGAAGTCTTACAATGAAATCCATCGTAATATGATACCACTTCCACTCGGGGATTTCCAACGGCTGTAGATGCCCGTGCGGCTTCTGATGCTCGGCCTTGACTCTGAGACACGTCATGCACTGCTCAACATATCGGCCCACATCTCTTTTCATTCCCGGCCACCAGTAAAAGTCACGGAGATCACGATACATCTTAGTACTCCCCGGATGCACAGATAGCCTCGACCGATGCGACTCATCAAGAATCAACTGTCGCAAATTCCCGATCCTCGGGACCCAGATCCTATCATGAAACATAAACAGCCCACGATCATCCCTGATCAATGACTCAAGCTGCCCGGTCAGACGCTCCCTTTTCACATTATCACCCCGCAGGCCCTCCTGCTGCGCTATTCTCAGACTGTCGATCAGTGTCGAAGTAATTTCAAGCCTCGAAGCCCTGGAAATCATAGTCTGGCCGCATGCCCTACGGCTCAGCGCGTCAGCTACCACATTAGCCAGGCCCGGGTGGTACTGAATCTCGCAATCGTAGTCCTTAAGCAACTCAAGGCTACGGCGCTGTCGCATATTCAGATCTTTCTGACTAAACAGGTATTGAAGACTCTTATGATCGGTATACACAACGAACCGAGACCCATACAGATAATGACGCCAAATCTTCAACGCAAACACAATGGCGTCCAACTCTAAATCGTGCACGGTATGGTTCTCCTCGTAAGTCTTCAGCTGGCGCGAGGCATAAGCGATTACTTTCCCTCGCTGCATCAGGACACAGCCCAACCCTGACCCCGAAGCATCACAATATACCACAAAATCATCGGTACCCTTCGGCAAGGCCAACACTGGAGCCTGACACAATCGGGTCTTTAGCTCTCGAAACGCATGCTCCTGATCCTCGGACCACTCAAACGGAACGGACTGCCGTGTCAATCTCGTCAACGGCAAGGCAATCCTCGAGAAATCCTGGATGAAGCGTCTATAGTACCCGGCGAGACCCAGAAAACTACGAATCTCAGGCACTGATCTCGGAGGCTCCCAGCTCATCACTGCCTCAATCTTAGCTGGATCCACTTTTATACCCTCGGCACTGACCACGTGACCCAAAAACTGCACTTCCCGAAACCAAAATTCACATTTGGACAGCTTCGCATACAACTTCTCCCTGCGCAGCACAGTCAAAATCTCTCGGAGGTGCTGCTCGTGGTCCTCGGCACTCCGCGAGTAGATCAGGATATCATCGATGAACACAATCACGAATCTATCCAACATAGCTCTACACACCCGATTCATCAAATCCATAAAAGCGGCGGGTGCGTTAGTCAATCCAAACGGCATTACAAGAAACTCGTAATGCCCATAACGAGTCCGAAACGCGGTTTTCGGCACATCCTCGTCCCTGACCCTCAACTGATGATAACCCGATCGCAAGTCGATCTTGGAGAAATAGCTCGAGCCCTGGAGCTGATCGAACAGGTCATCAATACGTGGAAGCGGATAACGATTCTTCACAGTCACTTTATTCAACTCCCGATAGTCGATACACATCCGCATACTACCGTCCTTCTTTTTCACGAAAAGCACTGGCGCACCCCACGGCGACGAACTAGGACGGATAAATCCACGATCCAGAAGCTCCTGCAACTGAGACATCAGCTCTCGCATCTCTGTCGGTGCCAGCCTATAAGGCGTCTTAGCAATCGGCACCGCCCCGGGAACAAGATCGATCCGGAATTCTACTTGGCGATCTGGCGGTAACCCAGGAAACTCCTCTGGGAATACCTCGGGGAATTCACGAATCACCGGAATATCCTCTAAGGTCTTCTTTTCCTTCCTCGCGTCAACTACATAAGCTAGGAAGGTCTCGCACCCCTTAGAGACATATCTCTGAGCCCTGGCCATAGACACGATCCCAATATCTCCCTCACGACGCTCCCCATACACAATCACACTCTCACTGTCAGAAATGGGTATACGGATGATCTTCTTGGCACACAGAATATCAGCCCGTCTGGCAGTCAACCAGTCCATACCCACAATCACATCAAAGCTACTGATCTCAATCGGCAGCAAATCAATTTCAAACTGATGGGAATCTATTTCTAACACACAGCCCCGATAAACACGACTCACTAACATTGAACTCCCATCAACCCTCTCGACAATCAACGGAACAGATAAAGAAGAAGCAGACATACTAAAATACGCACAAAATATAACAGACACATAGGAGCGATCTGCCCCGAAATCAAATAACACACGAGCTCGAAGTCCGTGAAGGATGTACGTACCCGAAACAACGTCTGTAGCATCCCGTGCCTCCTCTGCGGTAGCCTGAAACACTCGTCCGCGGCCTCTCGGAACTGACTCACGGCGGCTGAACGACGACGGCTCTGCCCTGGTCCCACTTAAACTAGCCCCCTGTACTGCCGATCCCGGCTCTGGACAATCCCTAACCCGATGCCCTGGTCGCCCACATCTGAAACACAACGGCTCAGGCACCGTACAAACTGAAGCGGCGTGGCCCCGCTGGCCGCACCGGAAACAACGTGGCTGCTCCGATAAACACTGTCCGGAATGGCGCCGGTGACATTTCGGGCACTCCCGATCACCATACGAACTCTCGACACGACTGCCGGACGCCTGGGACCCCTGTCCCACACTACTCTGGCTCTGTGATCCAGATCCCTGACCCTGGCCCTGACGCCTCGATCGGCGATCTCGACCCCGGTCCCTATCACGTCTCTGACCCGACCCTTGCCCTGAAATCTGCCCAGAACCCTGACCTGAAAACTGCCACTGATCCGGACGCTGGTCACTGGGGGCGTCCCCGGAAGATCTCCATACACTGGACGGCTGCTCGGAAGTCCCAGTCCGCTGCCTCTGAGATGAGGGCTGCTCCCTCTGCTTGAGGATCTCTCGCTCCCTCATGCGGGCCATCTCAAGGGCTCTAGTAAATGTCGGAGTATCATGCAACCCCACAAACTCTCGAATATCAGATCGGAGCCCATCTATGAACGCATCGGCTTTACGGCTCTCGGTATCCACATGCTGAGGCGCGAACTGTGAGTACTCATTAAATCGGTCGACATACTGCTGGACCGTCATATTACCCTGCTGCAAATGGAGGAATCGGCGCTCCATCTCCCGTCTCTCATCCCTCGGAATGTACTGTAACTCAAACATAGCCCTGAACTGCTCCCAAGTCATAGCATAAGCGGCGGACTCAGTCATCGACGACTCAATCGATTTCCACCACTGCAAAGCACCGCCTCGTAACTGATATGCGGCGTACCCAACCATATCTCTAGGATCCACATGGGCCACTCGGAACGCGCCCTCAATTTCTCGCTCCCATTCGATGGCCGCCCCCGGCTCACCGTCACCGTGAAACTGCGGCGGAGCCCCTGTCATGAAATCTTTGAAGGACCCGCCCCGCTGAGAAGATGACGAAGCACCACCCCTAGACTCAGTCTCGGCATGCTGAATAACTGGCCCCAAACTCTGACCCTGCTCATGCTCTTGCTCTTTCTGCTTCCTGTAAAACTCGGTAAGAACATCTAGCAACTCGGATTTACGGATATACTCGTCACTGGGCGGCTTACCCGCGCCCGAACCCTCTCCTTGAGCTGCCATGATAATCTGCACAAAGCAAAACGATTAAGCACAAAGGATAAATCACCCAGCGTTATACACTAAGCCAGGTCGGTTAATCCGCTATATAATCGCAAAATGATCCCCCATGGACCGGAACAAGGTCTAAGTTAAGCATCCACTAATGATACTCAAGCTTCAAACCACAAGCTCTGATACCATGCTGTAACACCCCTCCCGATCCCGGAAATGCCACGTCAATGCAATATCATAGGTGGCAATAACGCAACGGATCCATAACGCACGTGTCATAGGATAATGCAGATTACGGTTAATTAAAACTTTAAACTTCATACATAATAACCCATGATTACATTTCATAATCCCATGTAACAAAACACATAATCCCGATCACTAATACATTGTTTTATACAGACACAAAACCATCACAGATCTTCAATCTATCTCGGATCTACCTCGGCTGTGGCTGCGGTCCTTTCTGATTCCCTGAACATGTTAGACTCGATAACGTGAGCTGTAAAGCCCGTGAGCACGCGAGGGTTGACACTGCACATAAGCACATAACACACAATCCCTGTCCCTGTCCCTGTCCCGATACCCAACACACATCTCAGGTATAAAGCACAAGTATGAGATCGGAGTACACATAGCCCTGCGGGGACCCCTCTCCGGTGGACACATTGCACACAGCAATGGTCGGTAATACCCTGTAGCACGGAAGCTACCCGGCTACAGGCCCTGCCGTATATATACGCCCCAAGGACTGTAAGGGACAGTCAACCCGCGCGATTCCCCTTCGCGACTTATCGTCTGTATGGAACTCATCACGGACCCCTGAACTGATCTCGCATCTCATACATAACACGTATAAGGAATAGAGCATACCTGTGGTTCACGTCCCTGTCCCGCATAGATATAACACGCACAATATAGCTATTCAACTATAACGTAAAGGATGGCGCGCGTTTTAGAAAACGTCTCGAGTACTCACCTGATTGGTTCCCCGAAGTTTGGCCTCCCTGTTCGAACCCTGCTCGAGATCCACTAGTCCCTGTAATCACACGGATAGCCCAACAATCAATCGCAATTCCCAATTAACACATATCATATGATTACAACAATTCGGACTCAATTCAAACCCGATAGTCCCACGAAACTGAAACCCGACCAATACCCGAACTCAACCCAAACTTGACTCAAAGCAATCCCAAACAAGACCCTGACCCAAACAGAACACAGCCCAAGCGATCCCGAAGGAAACCCGACACAATTCGACCCAAACTCAATTTACAAGGTTAAACTCGGATTTTCCCAGCAGGCCTTTGGTCGCGCCGCGGGGACTCTGGTGGTCGCGCCGCGACCCCGCGAAACCCCTGCATCCTGACCTGCGATTTTCATGGCTGCCAGGAGTATTAAACTCCTT
>JAANYP010001696.1:0-62500 GCA_020465985.1 Centrapalus pauciflorus
AATTTAAAAAACTTACACACTTCTTTTCTCATGTTTGTAATGTATTATCAACAATTTGTTATGACAAAACAATGCTTGAGATGCGGATAGGTTCAGCTGAGATACAGATACAACAGTATGGCTTACTAGGTACTAAGGACAGACTCGAACTAGTATACAATGAATACACTCACTAAGAAGCACTCACTGTGTTTACAAGACTTAAGGAAACAGCTTAAGGGTTAAAACAGCTTAGAACAGCCACAGATGCTTTTTAACAGGAGACTGCATGCATGAAGATCACACTTGCACGTTCACTCTTGTTTTTAGCACTTAGCTTTCTTCACATATCTTTCTGACCTTAGAAGCTTCCTTTTATACTCACTTAGAGGATCTAAGAGAAACATCTTCATTGGACGGAATGAAAAGGAGAAGTCTTGTTGAAAAGACAACATAACCTTTTCTGCACTTTTCTGAAAAGCAGACTTGTCTTCACATGTGCAGAACTTTTGTCTTTTTTACTTTGTCTACTGTTGCATTGCCTTTAACTAATTTAGGAATGTCAACTTTGCGTCTTTCTTCCTTGTAAAGGCCTATTTTGATATAAGAAAAAAGGTCTGTCACCCTTTTTCAAATAACCTTTTGTCTTCATGTTACAGAACAGCTTGGGCAGGCTGAGCATTTCTGTTTTCCACTTTGTCTTCGACTTTGTAAACTGATCTTGTAGTCAAAAACAATACATGATGACTTGGAAACATATTCCATAAAGTGTTTAGCCTGTTCACAAAGAACAGGTTCTGTTCACAAAGAACAGAACACTTTAAAAAATGCCCAAGCTGCTCAACAGTGTAGAGCAGCGTAGACAGTTTATGTCCAGCCTGTTCAGCAGACAGAGCAGCTTGGACAAACTGTCTTAGTTGCAACACATGCAACATATAGAACAGCTTTAGACTGATATTGCAAATCATTTTCAGGTTTCAATAAGGCATATAACAGGCCTTAAATTCAACCTTCAAATGCATCAACAGGTTTGATTATAAAATCTCCCCCTCAGATGTAGAACAGGTTTGACTGAGGCCTTTTTGTGCCTAACAACTAGTCTAAGACAAACTCAAACTAGTATACAATGAGTGCACTCACTAAGAAGCACTCACTGTGTTTACAAGACTCAGATGAACAGCTTATGTAGAACAGCTTAGACACAAAGAAACTGTATTACACAATCAGACTTGCATGCATGAAAAACACACTTGCACGTTCACTCTTGATTTCAGCACTTAGCTTTTTTTTTCTGTCCTTAGAAGCTTCCTTTTATATTCACTCAGAGGATCTAAGAGAAACATCTTCATTGGACGGAATGAAAAGGAGAAGTCTTGTTGAAAAGACAACATAACCTTTTCTGCACTTTTCTGAAAAGCAGACTTGCCTTTACATGTGCAGAACTTTTGTCTTTTTACTTTGTTTACTGTTGCATTGCCCTTAACTAATTTAGGAATGTCAACTTTGCGTTTTTCTTCCTTGTAAAGGCCTATTTTGATATAAGAAAAAGGTCTGTCACCCTTTTTCAAATAACCTTTTGTCTTCATGTTACAGAACAGCTTGGACAGGCTGAGCAGTTCTGTTTTCCACTTTGTCTTCGACTTTGTAAACTGATCTTGTAGTCAACAACAATACATGATGACTTGGAAACTTATTCCATAAAGTGTTTAGCCTGTTCACAAAGAACAGGTTCTGTTCACAAAGAACAGAACACTTTAAAAGTGCCCAAGCTGCTCACCAGTGTAGAGCAGCGTAGACAGTTTATGTCCAGCCTGTTCAGCAGAAAGAACAGCTTGGACAAACTGTCTTAGTTGCAACACATGCAACACATAGAACAGCTTATGACTAATATTGCAAATCATTTTCAGGCTTTAATAAGCCATATAACAGGCCTTAAATTTAACCTTCAAACGCATCAACAGGTTTGATTATAAATCTCCCCCTCAGATGTAGAACAGGTTTGACTGAGGCCTTTTTGTGCCTAACAATATACAGATAATCAATTCATTTCCATTCCATGAAATTACATGAATAATTAATAAAATAAAACATATGTTGAAATTAATCAAGTAATTTCATAAACCTAGGTTATATACAGATAATCAATTCATTTCCATCAATCCATGAAATTACATGAATAATAAAATAAAACTTAGGTTGAAATTAATCAAGTAATTTCATAAACATAGTTTATATACAGATAATCAATTCATTTCCATTCCATGAAATTACATGAATAATAATATAAAACTTTTGTTGAAATTAATCAAGTAATTTCATAAACCTTGGTTATATATAGATTATCAATTCATTTCCATTAATCCATAAAATGACATGAATAATAATATAAAACTTAGGTTGAAATTAAACACGTAATTTCATAAACCTTGGTTATATACAGATAATCAATTCATTTCTATTAATCCATGAAATTACATGAATAATAAAATAAAACTTAGGTAGAAATTAATCAAGTAATTTCATAAAAACTTGGTTATATACAGATAATCAATTCATTCCCATTAATCCATGAAATTACATGAATAATAAAATAAAACTTAGGTTGAAATTAATCAAGTAATTTTATAAAATTAACAACTTGAGAAAATGCACTAACAGCTTGCGAAATTGACAAAAATACCCTTACTAATACAATAGCATGTATTTTTAGGGGCATTTACGTCATTTCAGTAGAAATATGAAAATGGCGGCATGTAATGACCACGCACATACAACCATCACCCTTTTCCTATTCCTGCCATTCAGCTTCCCCAACGTCAGAACAGAGGATAACCTATACCTTCAAATCATCATTTCAAACTCTCGCCAAGCAACTACGCAAATCCGATTAACGACTATGGATCTTCCAGACGAAGTAATAGCTAGAATATTGGGGTTTTTGGGGGCATCAAGTGCCTTTGAACCTTTTAAAAGCAAGAGAATGTAAGTTTCCTAAACCTATCATATACTATCGATTCAACAAAGATTATGATGTATTTGCCTATTTAAGAGATACATTAAGGTTTGTGAATAATAGTTTCTAACAATTCAATCAACAATATGCAATTAATAATAACACAGAATTTAATCAACACTAACCAAATGTACTGTGCTTCTATTCTGATTACAAAACTTTCCAAAGGAATATTCTGACAAGTCTATCTATTTGGAAAGTCAAAAAGACTATTTATACATATTTACAAAATATAAGGAAAATACACAAACAGTCCCTAGACTTTGATTTTCATCAATCAAAACATATTCTAACATTCTCCCCCTTTGATGAAAGTAACAAAGTCTTCAAATCGACAATCCCAGCTTCTGTTCAAATCTTCTAATACTCTTCCGATCCGACAGCCTCCATTCAATTTTAGAAATAAACTCGACCATGAGTCTTCGATCGTTAACAGATAAAGCTCCTTTCTTTGTCTTCCTCTTTTGATCTGCAGCCAGCTTGCCTTTCAAACCATTCAAAACCTTAATCAACGTTCCATCAGAAAACTTATTCAGCTCAACACTCCTCATAGCTCTCAACCTTTTATTCCTATCTTTATACATGACAGCTGGATGCTTCACCATTATAACTTGAAACTCTTTAAGCTCACCAGCAAATTTAATATCTCTGTGAGGTGCAGTCATGTTTATCTTCCTCATACCTCTCTCAACTCCAATCTGTAGATCTTGCACTGACATTAATACCAGTTTGGTATGCATAAAGTGAAACAATGTCTTCAGCGCAAATCTACAATGTTCATTCCTTTTATTTCTGCACAGTTCGTCAAAAAGATCTTCAATATCGACCAAGTGCATGTTGAACATGTCAGCTTCCGTGAATACATACGTATTTCCATCAGACCTAGTTACAGTAAACTTTGGATAAAAAACCTTAACAAATCTTTCCTTTTCTATCTGCACCAGATCCACTATCCTGAAATCGCTCTTCACCTTCTCAACCTCTTGTGTCTTATTTCTTAAGAAACTGGCATAGTTGACCAGATTGGGCATATTCGGCTCTAAAACTCGGAATAACTTGTGAAATGAGCATGGAGCTTGCTTTTTACAAAAAATCCGTTTCTCCAAAATGTCTTCAATGTACGGCATCTTGTTTCTTTTCCTAATGAACTCAGCAGACCTGTTTTCTGGTAGTTCAAGCTTTTTCACCTTTTTCTTACTTATTTCATCCTTATTTAACAGAGTCAACATATCTTGAATTTCCCTCTGCACCACTTGTTGTGCTTGAAATCTTAATCTGTGTTGTTTCTTTGATTCATCAGCCAGAACAAATTCATTAAAAAATCTATCCATCACCTCCACTTCATTCAAAACAACTGTTTCTTGAGCCATACTGCTCTCAACAGGAAACTCTTCAAACTCTTCTTTAACCTGTACAACCACCTCAGGCTTTTCAACCGTTGGTGTTGATTCAACATCTTTCATTATTTCTTCAACTAACACCTCCTCCTCTTCTATCCTTTCAGCCCTAAAGTCTACATCTGTCAATGCAATTATGTCATCATCTTCAGACAATTCAATGTACTCCTCTCTTTCTTCTCCTGTCTCTTGAATACTCAGCTCTTTCTCTTTCTCTTGTACATCTTCCTCTGAATCAATATATTCAATAAACTGATAGATATCGGGCTGAGTGTTCAAAGGAACTGGAACATCTTCATAAAGAATCAATCCCAGTTCTCTCTGTTCACCAGCTGACTGTTTAGATCCTCCGGCTTCTTTCTCCTGAGTTACCGGCTCCTTCTCTAGATATGTCAGCATTAAAATCCCTGGCGTTGATTGATCAAGCTTTCTCCTCTTCTCCCCCTCATGAGGAGCATCATCGGAGTCTTCGTCGTGCTCATCCTGTTTCCTCTTTGATGAGGAAGCTCGAGCCTTGCAGGTCTCTTCCACTGCCGCCACTCGTTCAGAAAGATTACCTAACGCCGTTACCACTGTATTCTCCAGACTTATCATACGTTCCCGCATTTCGTCAAACTGCTCAAACACAAAATCTTTCAATTCCTCCTTTAACTCTTCAATTGCTTGTTTTGACTCATTTTTCTTAACAGACTCCTCCGCAACATCCTTTCCCTTCAAGAATTTCTGAATGTTGGTCATTTGAGCCATTACCTCAGCCAGTTGATTAGATACATGCGTGTTAACTCCAGAAACAACTTCATTCAATGCTGTTGTCAAGGTTGATTCAGTCACAAACGGGGATAAACTCACTACTGGGTCACGAAGACTTCCAGTTGACACAACAGTTGAACTTGTATAAAGAACTTCTGTGTGGCCAGTGCTCAGAGTTGATATTGGCATTTCTCTGACTGGACTTCCACCCTCTTCAAGTGACGGAGCAACAAATGCTTCCGTTACTAAGGATGTTCCAGTGGGAACACTCAGTTCAACCACACTAACTTCAACAGATGAAGTTGACGCAAGTGTCCTAAAGTGTATGTCAGCTAGACTCAGTGATTCAAACGAAGTCGTACACACGGGCAATTGTGTACTAGTTTCAATATCCATCAAGTCCAAGTGACTTTCGGATAGATCATGTGGCTCATCCCTGTGTGCAATTGAAACAGTCTCCTGTTGAGAGGAGACTGAGTAGATAGTTGGGCGTGCAATCGTCAGTGGGATACTGACTTGTTCAATGCTAGCTCCCATAGGAGAGCTAACAGTGGATGTAGGTAATTCCCGGCTTTCTGGGCTTAGGGTCTCCCTCACACTCTCTACAGCCATTTGCACAACAT
Organism: Centrapalus pauciflorus; assembly: GCA_020465985.1. Taxonomy (NCBI): domain Eukaryota; kingdom Viridiplantae; phylum Streptophyta; class Magnoliopsida; order Asterales; family Asteraceae; genus Centrapalus; species Centrapalus pauciflorus. The sequence continues at coordinate 5,763 of JAANYP010001696.1, forward strand.
CAATCATCATTCCCCCTCCTTCATGACGATCACCACCATCATCACCATCATCATCATCATCACCCTCTCCCTCTTCTTCTTGAATATCAGATAACGTTCTCTCAGAATCAGATTTTTCTTGTTCTTCCTCACCACCCTCACACTTCCTTCTCCCTCACTCTCAGAACGGGCAACCTGAACTTCAGCCCCTTGCTGAGGTTCCTCTATCCTTAAAGCTATTGGGCTAAGAGATCCCGGTTCTTGGGTCTCTATCGGAGCATGATCTATTCTATATAACTTCACATGTTCACTTTCTTGATCAGCATACTTGAGCAATGACTCTGGAATTGGCATTATGTTGGCATTTGGGGAGTCCGGCACTTCATGCAAACTCATCATGACATAGTCTGGGCATCTCTGAGATTTGGCTCTCTTTGGAATATTTTCATTAGCCCTTAAGATCCCTCGGATAAGAATCTGAATAAACCTTTGAAGTGGAACGAACTTCCTTGCTCTGTTTGTAGTTTTAGCAAGCACAATCTCCTTTAAATCTTCCCATATACACTGAGCAAAGTCATAATGCTTGTTGAATGCGATCCCATGAAATATCCTCAGGCAATGAATGCTGCATCTGTCAATTCCAGTATGCTTTGAAGTCATGCAACGATTTATGATACCAAACAGTGTGTACCATTCGCCATTTAAACCATTTCTATGAAATTTTGAGCTTTTTGGAAGTGATTTTGAGTATCCTAGACAGATTAAATCATGGACAAGCTCTTCATCTGAAACAAAATCTTCAAAATCTGCTAACTCTGGAAAGTTCACAGTGTCTATTCGTCGTGGAAGAAATAAATTGTGACGTAGCCTTGCAAGAGTGATCTTCGTCTTGAATTGATCAATCGTCACTTTAAAATGATGATTACCGTCCGCAGGAACAAATTTGACAGTGTGCCAAAATTGTTGTAAGTATACTTGTGGAATAGACGGTTTATACTGAAGCAGATAACCAAGTGGATGGCCTTTTAGAATGTCCACAATTATAGGATGGCTTACTTTAATGACTTTGGAATCTAAACGGTGGTTATTGTCCCGGAAAGGAAGGCAATGTTTTGGTTTGACGAGTTGATTGTCTGGGATAATATGTGTTTGTGAGGAACGGGCCACTGATGTTGATCTGACTGGGGTAGAAACAAGGGTATGATTTGACGATGAATGGGAATTAGAGGAATTTGAATTTTGGGATTGAACTGGGGATGCCATTTGAACACCTGTAATAAAAAAAATAACATCATGTTAGTCATATCATATACTCAAATAACATCTGTCAAAAATGTAGAAAAATTGTAACATTTTAATAGAAATTGTAAAAACTTGTGATTTTCTATTTAAAGCATCGGGATTCCTGACAATAATTGAAATGTATTGAAAGAACTCCAGAGTCAATCGTTTAGAAACCAATGTTAGAAAAACACAAATTTATAACAAGTTCTTAAAAAATGTGACATTTTTCTTAAAACAAAAAAAAATCCCACACTTAGAAAAATTTTCTGTTGTAACTCGAATAACACTTTAACTTTCTCGAATCATACTTGAAGTATGTCGGATGGCACATGTGACAACTCGAATGAGCCTAGATACAACTCGAATGATAAGCATATGAAACTCGAATAAGTCTCAGTAAAACACGAATGATGGTCTATAAAACTCGAATATGTCTATATACAACTCGAATGATGTTTGACTCAACTCGAATCAGTCTTGAATTTTCTCGAATGATGACATGTAAAACTTGAATTATATATGTCCTAAACTCGAATAAGCCTTAAGTACTTATGTGCTGAAAAATTTTCTAAGTGTTATATACACTTGACAATTCGCATCAAGCACAATTCTTTCTCGAATATAATGTGTATTAAACTCGATTAAATCTGAGTTTAATATTCATCAACTCTAATGAGTCATCATCAAACTCGAATTACTGACAAATGCAACTCGAATGATGCTTCCATGCAACTCGAATGACTCTTAAGTCAACTCGAATGACACTTTCACACAACTCGAATGACTATGTTATTCAACTCGAATGACTCTTTCATTCAACTCGAATGAAGCTTTATTCGAGAAAATATCTTTTTCTTTTCTTACAAGTCTAAAACACACTGATTTTATGAATTTGAATTCAGAGATATGTTTCAGTATTTTAAAACTTGTACCCCCCTCGAAAATGTGTTTTAAACACATTTGTTTTACTGAACTTTGAACAAAAACAACTTTAAAGTTGTTAAAAATTCAAATTTCAGTTTATTAAAAAAAAACGAAACTGTTCCATTCACAAATCAATAATTCTGTTTTTGTTAGGTAGAAATGACTTAGAAAATTTCAGATTCATAGTCATAATACCCACACAAACATCATTACACAATTAATTTCAGTTTCAAATAAGAATCCAACAATTTGCCATGAACAGCCATGAACTTGAAAACTGAAAAGACGATAGAAACTGAAAATATGAACACATACTTACATTCAACCAAATTAACTGAAAAGATGCTCATACTAACTGAAATATTAAAGAAAAATAAAGTTTTACTCACAATTTTGATGATATGAATTTGTCGGTTGTTGGGTTTTAGCTTTCTTGAAAGTGAAGGAAGCTTTTTGGAGAAGATGAAAGAGAAATGAATATTCGAATAAGTAAATTTGAATATGAAAATTCAAATTTATATTCAACTTTCACCCGGCCCACTTTTTAAATTTTCAAAATTTGAAAATTCCGGCCCATTAACTAAACCAACTTAGCCCATATTTCCATTTTTTTTTCAACAAAATTGTGAATAAAAAAAATAACAGCAAAAAAAATTTTAAAATGAACTAGATAGAAAAAAAAAATTTATATTTGAGAAGAAAAAAAAAATTCCACATACACATCACACAAAAAAAATTGAAAAACACACACAAAAACAAAAAATTAAAAGTCTTAATAAAATGCATTTGCTCCCCCTTGAATTTCTGAAAGTTGCTCCCCCTCAACTTATTATTCCATTTTTCAGCTCTGCTCCCCCTACAAAATAACAGATAATTTTTATCAGATTTATGCAAAATCAGATAAAATTTCTTTTCTGCTCCCCCTGCACATGACAATCCAGATCTTGTTAAATTCCAAAGAATAAAAAACTTTATTATTCATGAATTCAACATCAGATAAAAATCACTTAACAATGAAATTTTAAAATTATAATTTTGAAACTACTGAATTATTAAATCTTAACGATTCAACATACCTAATTTGTGTACCAAAAAATTAAACCGCTTTTCATCTAACGCTTTGGTAAACAAATCACCTAGTTGGTATTCAGTAGGAACAAAATATAATTCTATATTTTCATTTTCTACATGATCTTTTATAAAATGATACCGAATGTCGATGTGTTTCGTTTTTGAATGTTGCACCGGATTTGATGCAATAGCTATGGCGCTCTGAGAATCACAGTATATTGGAATTTTCTTTGGTGTAAACCCGTAATCACGCAGTTGGCTCTTCATCCACAACACTTGAGAGCAGCAGGAAGATACAGCAACGTACTCTGCCTCAGCTGTAGACAATGAAACACAATGTTGTTTCTTGGATGACCAACATACGGGTTTGTCACCTAAGAATTGTACTGCTCCTGACGTACTTTTTCTGTCCATCTTATCACCTGCGTGATCAGCGTCAGAAAAAGCAGTCAGATGAAATGAAGACTCCCTAGGATACCACAAACCAAGATTTGGAGTTCCTTTGAGATATCTTAAAATTCGTTTTGCAGCTGTTAAGTGTGATTCTTTTGGATTTGCCTGATATCTAGCACAGACACATGTAGCAAACATAATATCTGGTCTACTGGCTGTTAAGTACATTAATGACCCAATTATACCTCGATAATGGGTTACATCTACAGGTTTCCCTAAGATGTCCGCATCGAGTTTTGATTTTGAATCCGGAGCCATGGGAGTTTTCATAGAAGTACTATTGACCATGTTAAATTTCTTTAACATGTCTTGTATGTATTTTGACTGATTGATAAAAATACCATCAGTTAATTGTTTTACTTGTAATCCTAAGAAAAAAATTATTTCACCCATCATGCTCATCTTGAATTTCTGGGACATTAAAAATGCGAATTTCTTACAAAATTCTGGATTTATAGACCCAAATATTATATCATCTACATATATCTGTATAACTATGATATCTGACCCCTGAAGTTTTATAAACAAGGTTGTGTCAACTGCACCTTTTGTAAATCCACATTTCAACAGATATGTTGAAAGTGCATCATACCAAGCACGAGGTGCTTGTTTAAGGCCATACAGTGACTTATCCAAAATATATACATGATCAGGTTTCAAAGGATCAGTAAACCCTTCGGGCTGATATGTATATACTTCATCAGTTAGCTCCCCATTTAAAAACGCAGTTTTGACATCCATTTGATATACTGTAAAATTTTTATGAGCGGCAAAAGCTAAAAACATCCTTATAGCTTCAATGCGTGCAACTGGTGCGAATGTTTCATCATAATCAATCCCTTCTTGTTGGCTGTATCCTTTGGCCACGAGACGAGCTTTATTCCGAATAATGACACCGTGTTCATCTTTCTTGTTCTTGAAGATCCATTTCGTGCCTATTATGGATTTGTCTTTTGGACGCTCAACAAGTCTCCAGACCTTTAACCGTTCGAACTGATTGAGTTCTTCTTGCATCGCCACAATCCAATCAGCATCCAGAAGGGCTTCTTTTACATTTTTTGGCTCAATTTTACTCAAAAAATTTGAAAATAAGCATTCATTTATTGTAGCCCTTCTGGTTTGGACTGACGCAGATGGATCACCAATGATGTTCTCTATTGGGTGATTTCTTGTCCACTTAACTGTATGTGGAAACGGTTCTATTGGATCTTGGTTGGGATTGAGATCTAGATATGGTTCGGGAGTTACTACAGATGTTGTAGGTGGAACATCTGAGGTAGGAGCTTCTGACTGTTCAGAAGTAATGGGGGTTTCAGAAGAATGTGGAGGTTCAATTGGTTGTACAATCTCAGTAGTTGACTGCACATTTGCTGTTGAAGTTTCTCCAGTTTCTTCTGAACTTTGTTGTTGAGAAAGATCTGAAATTACGACTGGATCTTCAGTTATCCTGTCAGGCACCAAATTTTGAACATTAAATTTGGGCGTTTCAAAATAGTCGTCATAAAAGTTCTCAAACAACTTATTTATTTCATTATGTTCAACATTTTGTCTATTTGCCTCCATTGAAGTCTGCATATATTCGGGTCCTGAACTGGTGTGTTCAGAAGCCATTACCACTCCTTCGTCGAATTTAACATTTACGCTCTCGTTGACTGTCTTGGTTCTCTTGTTGTACACTCGGAAAGCAACCGACTCCTTTGAATACCCGATGAAGATTCCTTCATCCGCCTTTTGATTAAACTTTCCCAGATTGTCTTTATCATTCAATATGAAGCATCTGCAACCAAAGACATGGAAAAATTTAATATTAGGTATTCGTATATTGATCAGTTCATACGGAGTCTTTCCGAATCTTTTATTTATTATTGAACGGTTTTGTGTGAAACAAGCTGTTGCAACCGCTTCTGCCCACAAGAACAATGGTAAATTGGACTAGGCCAACATCGTCCTAGCTGATTCCACTAGTGTCCGATTTCTTCTTTCAACGACACCGTTTTGTTGTGGAGTTCGAGCAGCTGAGAACTGATGTGTAATTCCTACTGAATTCAAGAACGAGTCAAGTGATTTGTTCTTGAACTCTGTTCCATTGTCTGAGCGGATTGTCTGAATAGTGAGTTGCAACTTTACTTGTATTTTTCGGATGAAGTCTATGATGGTTTCGGTTGCATCTGATTTGGATCTCAGGAAAAACACCCATGTGTATCGTGAATAGTCATCAACTATCACCAATACATATCGTTTCTTATTTATACTTTGTACTCTCATTGGTCCACATAAATCCATATGTAGTAACTCTAGTGCTCTTGTGGATGAGTGTTCTGTTTTGGATTTGTGTGTGGCTCTTGTCATCTTTCCCTTTTCACATGCCGCGCATAGTTGCTCTTTTTGAAATTTGAGCGCCGGCAGCCCTTTAACTAACCCTCCTTTTGCTAGGTTGGTCAGCTCATTGAAATTCAGATGCGAAAGGCGACGATGCCACAGCCATGATGTTTTAGATGTTGCTTTTGACAATAAGCAGACATCTTTCTTCAGATTGATCGAGGCTAAATCAATGGAGTACAAATTTGTTTTCCTGTTTCCTGCTAGAATTTCTTTTCCTTCTGCGGATCTGATGCTGCACCGATTGGCTTTGAAGTTGACTTCTAACCCCTTATCACACAGTTGTCCAATACTAAATAGATTGTGACCCAGACCGTCAACATAAAAGACCATTTGGATGGTGATTTTGTCATACTTCAGATTTCCGTATCCTTTGATCGGACAAAACTGATCGTTTCCAAATCTAACCGTCCCACAGAACTTTTCTACAAAGTCCGTGAGTGTGTCTCGTTGTCCGGTCATATGTTTGGAGCATCCGGAGTCAAGGTACCAGACATCGTTTACCTATAAAACGAAGTAGCACATGAGGTACCCACTTGTAGTTGGGTACTTTTGTTTTAGGTAAATCATGCATAGTATCTTTTGTTTTTCTAACTGATATGGCTTTTAGCTTATCGTTTGAATTTATTTTAGGTACCCATTTTTGAACTGTTCTTTTGGGTATCCACTTTTGTACAATTCGTGGTGGAATTGTTTTTGAAATATTTTTCTGTGGAACCTTTTCTTGTATAAAATGGGTCCTTTTTCTTTGGTTGCCATACGAGCTTATTATATTTCACAGATTCAGGCTTACAAGCATAAGAATTCAAAGCAATTAATTTCGTTCTTGAAAATTTAATACAAAAATTATTAACAAGTTTATCATTATTACAGACAGAATGTTTAATTTTGCTAATTCTATCTGTAACAATTTTTTCTTTCACGCGCCATTCTTGTTTTATAATCTTGTTTTTCTCTTCTCTTTTCTTCTTTCGTCATACTTGTTTTCTCGATCCGTTCACAATGATATCTGGCATAAAAGAAGTATGATAATTAGTGGATTTAGAAACTCGTTTCTTCTGTAAGTTTTTCATACCTGTTGAAGATTTGACTTTACGTGTAATAGAGTCCTTTGATGAAGATGATTCACCTTTTTCAAAACTAGGAGACTGAACAAAAAATTTTGTTTTCTCCTTCTTTTGTTGTATTGATGGTGATTTTTCAGATGGTTTTAAAAACTCTGTAGCCATTCTTTGCAGAATTTTAACAGGTGCTTTATTACCATTTGATTGTTTATTAGTCAAAGGTTTGATAAATTCACCAATTTTATCAAACATTTGATCTAATGAATTATCATTAGAGTCCATGTACAGATCAAATTCTTTCTCTGAATTGATAGATTCTAGAGAAGTAGTTGATTGTGGATCAGACACATTTATGTGTTTAGGCTTATTTTGCAACATTTGTTCCATTTTAATTAATTCTGCCTTGAGAGTTCCATTCTCTGTCTCAAAATTTTTAATTTTCAATTCTAAATCAAAATTTATCTGTTCTAAAATTGAATTTGGTAAATATAATTTTTGAGACTGAGTTGATATTTCAGATAAATTCTTTTCAGAATAAGTTTGAATTAACTCTTCTTTAGTATCAATAATGTTGCTTGTTTCATTTATCTTTGTATAATCAACATAATTTTGCATTTTGTCTGATCTTAATCTTTTTATTTCTTCGCTAGATTCTACTTCTTCAGATGCTTTCATGAATGTCATTTTTAATCCTAAATTCATGTATCTGACATCGTATAGTGTTGGTGAATTTGATATAGCTTTTGTCAGATACTTAGGATTTTCCCAACCAATACCAGATTTAGAGTTATAAAACTCTGTATCTTTTGGTTGATTTAAATATATTGTTTGATCTGTTTGCCCTCTTCTAATAAATTCATCCTCCATCTTTTTTATTTTCTCATAAAGTTTAGTTCTCTCTTCAAATATGGCATGATATTTTACAGAAAAGTTTGAGGCTTCTAACTCAGCTATTCTCAGATTTTCTTGTAAGTCAGATATTTTGTGATTCAGATTAAGTATATTGCTTTGAAGTTCTTTTTCCTTATCTTGTAAGTCTGAGACAGCTCGTAAAGCTAAGGCTTTGTCTTTGGAAAAATCTAGAACTAAATTGTGTTCATTTCGAAGTTTGTTTTCCAAAGAATGAACCTTTTTCTTTTCTGCCTTTAAGGATTTTTCAAACTTTTTAAGCATGAAAGCCATATTAGTTAGTTTTTCTTCTAAGATGCATGAGTCATCAATATCAGAATCTGAATTAGAATTTACCTCCGGTCCTTCTGAATCATCTGAGTTTTCAGACTCTGAATCCTCCTCATTTTCAGCTTCATTTTGGCCAGATGCCATTAATGCAACTTCTTCAGTCCAACCCACACCTCATCTTCAGCTATCATAGCTGATTCACTCAGTTCAGATTCATTGAAAATTTCTGACTTTAGACAAATATGGGCATCTTCATCCAAGATATCATCGTCTTCGGATAACTGTAACCAATGATCGTCCTCTGCCATAAGAGCTTTGCCTGACTCTTTCTCTTTGGCCAAGAGTGCCTTTCTTGTATAGTAGTCTGAATTTTTTACTACAGGAGATCTGCATTCCCGGGCATAGTGACCTGGTTTTCCACAGTTATAGCATTTCTGCTCCGACTCCTTCTTGGCTGATTTATCTGACTTCTCATATTTGTCAGACTTTCGTGTACTACTTTCTCCAGCTTTCTCATATTTATCCTTTTTCTCAACTTTTCTTGAACCTGTTTTGTAGCGCATTTTGTTGTTGGTTGGCTTCCTGTAAAATTTCTTCTGAAATGCCTTCGTAAGCAGTGCCATCTGCTTTTTCATCTCTTCTATTTCTGGATCTGCAGATGAATCTGATGATTCTGATTCAGAAGATGTGCTGCTGATTACTGCTCTCTTTTCCTTTTTCAGCTTGTATTTATACTTTTTCTCCGCCAGTAGAGCTAGTGGATCAGCAGTTTCTTTTTCCGCTTTCTTCTTTCCAGATATTTTCCTCAATACAACTTCTTGGTAGTTGTTGAGGTTTTCAAATAGCATATGAAAATCCATCTCCTCAATATCTTTCGTTTGTTGGATGATCATAGCATATTTTTCCCATTCTGGATTTAGCACATTTAAAAATTTGACATTGATGTCCAAGTTAGACTTTGTCACTCCGTTTCTTTTTACTTCACTTACCAGATTCACAAATCTGAGGTAAGTGTTTTCCAAAAGCTCACCTTCACGAGCTCTGAAGTTCTCAAACGTCATTAGGCTATTCCTAGCCCTATTAGTAGCAGCTCTGTCTGATCCCCTCATGATTTTGCATACTTCATCCCAGATGGACTTTGCAGTCTTTGTATTTGTTAGACAAGTGTATATATCATTGGGGATAGAAATCAACAATAGTTTTCTGGCAGTCTTGTCCCCTAACTTTCTCTTTTTCTGGGCCTCTGTTAGGTTTGTGACCTCAACAGTCCTTGGTGGTATTGGGGGATTGCCAGTTGGTACTCCTGGGATCGTTTCCATAAAAATTGTTGGTCCTTCATTTAATGATTTCAGCATTTCTTCAGACAAATCATGGAAACTTATAAATTCAAGAAACCGCTCCCGCCAGTGGACATATTCTCCCCTGTATAAGATTGGGGGTTTGGTTTCTGATCCCATAGCAAGTGCATCTTTAGACATGTTGATTGATCGTTGGGAAACTTGACCAAGATCAAATGAACTCATGAGGGGAAACTTGAATGGTTCTTGTGTTATGGGTGAAACTTGAATGAATGTAGTGTCAAACTCGATTGAGTTTATGGTTAAACTCGATTCTGTCTTTGATCAAACTCGAATGTGTGTTTGATCAAACTCGAATGTGTGTTTGATCAAACTCGAATGTGTGTTTGATCAAACTCGAATGTGTTTCTTATAAAACTCGAATCAAGTATATGACAACGTCTTATACACAAACTCGAATGAGTCTTCTGTAAAACTCGAATCAATGTTATACAAAACTCGAATGAGTCTTTTACAAAACTCGAATGAGTCTTGCACAACTCGAATGGGTCTTATATAAAACTCGAATGAGTCTTATATAAAACACGAATAATGTTGTTCTGAAATTCAAGTTTGTTCAGATTGTTGTCAACTCGAATATTACAGTTTGTCAACTCGAGTAATAGTAAGACACAACTCGAATAACTAAGATAACCAACTCGAATAGCTATAATAACCAACTCGATTAACTAAGATACCCGACTCGATTAACTAATATTCTCAACTCGATTTACACACAGGTTGTGTATAATTCGAGTTTCTTAGTATTTTCAGCTTTTTCAAGTCTGAAATTCAGATTAAATCCAAATTTTACCCAATTTCATTCAAATTGTAATCGAAGGTAAGGTTTTTGAATACAAACACTTTGTGTAAAGCACTTTTATCCAAAAATGGATCTAAGCCAGACTTTTTCAATAAAACAGTACCGGTTTTTGAACTTTTCAAAATTTCAGAAAATTGCTTAGATCTTTCTCTGTGTTTTGAAAATCAAAACAAGTTTATATTCAATTGATTCGTCTTTGAAACCTTAACCTTCGATCCAATTATCAATGAGAATGATCAACAGAATCAAAACCCCTAGTGATTTTAGGGTTTTTTCGAAAAAATACTCAAGAACACGAAAAAAAAAAATTCAATCTCAATCAGAATGATTCATCCCTAAGGCTTTGATACCAATTGTGAATAATAGTTTCTAACAATTCAATCAACAATATGCAATTAATAAGAACACAGAATTTAATCAACACTAACCAAATGATTCGATTGATGATTTTGTTGATTACAAAAAGTATCTTGATTTCCTCGTGTACTGTGCTTCTATTCTGATTACAAAACTTTCCAAAGGAATATTCTGACAAGTCTATCTATTTGGAAAGTCAAAAAGACTATTTATACATATTTACAAAATATAAGAAAAATACACAAACAGTCCCTAGACTTTGATTTTCATCAATCAAAACATATTCTAACAAGGTTAATGAACCGTAGCCCATTTATTAGGGCTTAGATTTTAGATTTTCTGAATGAACATGACGTATTTGCCTATTTAAGAGTACGTTTTATTAAGAACATACCGTTGATAATAATGTATTTGCCTATTTAAGAGTACGTTTTATTAAGCTTTTTATGTCTGCATTCACTATAGTTGCAAAACCTTCTATCACGAGGCTGAGTCTGATGTAGTTTACCAGATGATGGAAGTTGATTCCATCCTCCGAAGAGGGTTTAGGGGGCCAAAGTCTGATCTGCTTTACCTTCTGAGGGAGAAGGGAAACATTAACTTGCTCTTTAATGATGGATTGGTACACTTTATTTGCCATGCTTTCTATTGTTTTTTTTTATTTACCTAAACATGAAATACATATTTATGTTTCAGCGTTGTCTTGATCAACAGTTAAAATATTTTTTACGCGGGTTTGGAGACTGAAGGAAAGGAGAAGCTGCAACGGGCAGCGCGTTCTGGATCGCTTCATGCTAAGTTTCTCCTTAGAATGTTGTTGATGGCAGAAGAAGGACAGAGCGTACAAGATGCTAGGATCCTGTTGAATGATGCCTTCAGAATATCATCAGAGCGTCCGCAGTCGATGACCGAAACGGCTGCCGGTTGGTACACCTTGTGTGACGATAGCAGTCTAGATATGTAATAGATAGTCATATATAATAGATAAGGTTTTATTAATACAAGTCATGTGTGTTTGTTCATGATTGTGTATGATGACTAGATTTGCATGTTAAGTTCTTGATTGTGAAGATAAGTTCTTGATTGTGAAGATAAGTTCTTGAATGTGAAGATAAGTTCTTAAGGCATAAAGCCACGAACTTAAGTCACACCATACGAACTTAGCTAGCCTAAGTTCGTAGGTTTTTGGGCTTGAACTTATAAGTTCGTGGGCTTGGGCCTAAATGAACTTATATGTTATAATAAGAACTTAATCAGTTTATTTCAATAACTTTCGGAGAAAACGATTTTCAGAGCTTGTGAAAGTGCACGTACAAGCTAGAAAGAGTTTCAGAGAGTTATCGGAGCAATACATCGTGTGGGGTCGGTTTTCATATCGGCTAGCATCGTGTTCGGCTCCGTGTTCCTCGTCTGATCGATTCGTTAAGTGTCTAACGAGGATTCCGCACTCGTTGGATGACGTCGCTCCTTGATCCGATCTATAGACGTAGTAACCTTACAAGTGGTATCAGAGCCATCGTGATTGTTCTTCACGTTCGTCACGTTCGGTTGAACATTCATAGGGTTTCTCGGTGTTCTTTCGTATTAATCACGTAATTTTTTGAAGTTTTCAGAGTTTTTCGAGCAAGTTCATTGGCAAACATTCATCTTAGTTCATCCTTTCAGTCGAAATCATTGTTTTTCATTTTAAAAACATTGATCTAATCTGAAATTTTGAAAAAATCAAATTTTTGACCATTTCACAAACTTGCGTCGCTCGAACTTAAGGGGTGTTTTTAGGGTTTTCACGAACTTGTCAGACGCTCCTCCACGAACATAAGCGGTCTCGAATTTGTCAGGGCTTCGAACTTGATTGTTCTTCGAACTTGTTAGAGCTTCGAACTTGATTGTTCCTCGAACTTGTCAGGGTTTTGAATTTGATTGTTCCACGAACTTGTCAGGGATTCGAAGTTATCTGATTAGGGTTTCACGAATTTGTCTAAGTTCGAACTTGTCAGAATCTCGAACTTGGATTTAGGGTTTCTTGATCGGGTTATAATTTATCATGTTTATTATATATAAAAGAGTTGTTTTTAGAAAGAAAATGTCATAGAATGTGCTACTCTTGAATAAATTCTGTGCTTGTACAGGTAAATAAAATCTGGTCTAAATTGGCGAAAAACGAACAAATTTTCAGAGCCAGGCGCAGAGAGGGGCGCAGCCCTGCGCCCAGACCACGTGCTCAGCAAAAGAAATTAATTCACAAAATACGGATTTTTACAGACAGTCGCAGGGGGGGCGCAGGCCTGCGCCTACGGCTGCGCCCAACCCATTAAAATAAATTCTAGTCGTTTTTACGGTTTTTCCAGCTTTTCCTATAAATACAAAATCAGGGCTTTAAAGAAAGGATCGCTTTTTGGAGAAGAAAGCTAAGGAAAAGGACCCCGTTTGAGCGAACCCAAGTACGAAGAGCACACGAGTCAAGCTACGAAGATGGACACACAACTCTTGAGCATTACGCGAAGAATGTCCGGCTAATCTCACATAATCATTCTCGGAGGAAGCACAACGCTAAGTGTTTTAATTTTATGAACGATTACTTTATGTTTGCATGGTTTTATTATTTATATTTAGATTGTAAACGAATGATTGTTATTTATTTGGTTACGTTCCGCAAGATAGTTCGTTGATATTTTATTATTCATGCCGAGTTATTTATTTAATTAAGACGAGTAATCAAACGTGTCACGCGCTATGCCCAAGATCACGTAACGAATCTAATAATAATTACAAAAAGATTATGTTTATGTAATCTTCACATCGTTTATAAATTAAATAAATAGCTAAGTGTGGAATCCTGGAATGGTTATCTTCGTATTTTATTTAATCAAACAATTTCATTAAGCTTTCTTTCTACAGATTTCGTAAGTAATTAGTTTTATAAATCAAGCAATCACCTTTTTACAAACCAATCAATCTCTTTAAATTATTTAATTTACAACGCTAGTCGCTCGAATACGTGCAATTAACCTCTCGCTCTCTGTGGACACGATCCCTACTTACCCTAGCTTCTAAGGTATTTAGTGGTTATTTTTGACGGGTTAACGACACTCGCATCATTTCTCGAACTTGAAGTCTCTCGAACTTAAATTAAAACGAATTTAAGTTAGAAAATAATTTTGAACTTAAAAGTTATACGCACTTATTTAAGTCCGTAAGATTTATTTCAAACTTATTTTAAAATTTAAATAATTTAAGTTCGTAAACACAAAAGTTTTACGAGAATGACAAGTTTGCATAAGTTCTTGGAAATGGACAATGAAGTAGGCAAATCCAATTCACCACCCAAGCTGATGAAGATAGAAGACTATTACTGGTGGAAGGACAGATTTGCAGACTTCGCGAGATTCAACGATATGCGTATGTGGATATGCAAAGATGAAGGATATGTTCCCCCAACACAAGAGATCGAGGGCAGATTAAAACTTTTGTCCTATCAAAATATGAAAGATGACGACAATAAGATTTATGAGGCTGAGAATCGAGCTCTATCATCAATTAGAATGGTACTACCGTTGGATATTCTACACACCTTTAAACATCACCGGACCTCTAAAGAATTATGGGAGGCGTCGGAGAAAGGTAGGTGGGAAATCCTAGAGTTAGGAAGGGGAGAACGGAATTACTGAAACGGTAGTTTGCAATCTTCAAAGGGTTGAAGAATGAGACCTTGGATGACGTAATCACAAGGTTCTACCATCTTCTGACTGAGCTAGACAACCACAGGGTTGAGTATCCGAAGTCGGAAAAGGTTGAAAAGCTTCTTGATGCATTACCAGCTAAGTGGGAGATGTACACTACACTGATAAAACATGATGAAGAAAAGTTGGAAACTCTTACTCTAGAAGAAGTAATTGGAACTCTGAGGGCCTACAACTTTAAGTTACAAAAGAAAGAGAGGGAGTTTGATTAAGTACAGGATCCTGAAATGTACTTCGGGAAATCAAAATCATCAACTTCTAGTGAACTGAAGTCGGGGGCTACTGCGTTCTTTTCTAGAGAAGAGGAAATACCAGTTGAAGCTGAAGAATCTAGTAGTAGGGCATTCTTAGGGTTCTCAAAACCGGAAGATAAACCACATCACTCTGGATCAACTTCTCAAGGTTATACCAAAATGCCTATGTGTGCTAAATCAGCTGAGGAGCATCTAAATCTTCTAGCTTCGTTTGTAGCAGCATACGACAACTGCGTTCAAGGTAAAATCAACGATCCAGCTCTGTGGGAAGAGGATTATGATCAGGTAGATCCGGACGACTTAGAGCAGATGGACTTACAATGGCAACTGGCCATGGTAGCGCAGAGGGTTAAACGGTTTATGAAGAGAACTGTAAGGTACCTGAGTGTAAGTAACAATGTTGCGTTTGATAAGTCCAAGGTGAAGTGTTACAACTGTCAAGGGTTGGGACATTTTGCTAGAGAATGTCAAATGCCAAAGGTTGAGAACTATCAGAATCGTAGAAGACAGAATTCAGGTAGTTCAGGGAATCAAGCTATTATAGCTGGTTTGTTAACGAATGTATCCTCTAACAGATAGCTAGACGGTACATATGATTGGAGTACTCATCCGGAGTCTAATGCTAGAGCTTTTATGGCTGAGGCAACTGAGACCGATGGCAGAGCTGAAGCAGAAAAGGAGGACACCCAGCAGTCTCAAATCCTTTGATGTTGGAAAAATCTGAGGAGCAAACCACTCTGGAGTTTGCAGCTCAAATGGCAAACGTGGAATCAGATCGCAAAAACGTATCTCTTAACTTTTCTACGTTTCATGATTTATGTGTTTTATGTACTGCGTTAAATGATAAATTGAACATAGTGCTAGAATCACATGCAACCATGACAGCTCAAATCTAATCCTTAAAATCAGAAAATGCTAGTTTGTTAGATATTAAGGAAGATCTTAGAGCTAAGATGAAAGCTGATGCTCAAGATGCAGTAGCTCTAAAAGACAAATTGAGTGAGCAATGTGTCAGGAATGAGCTAATTTATGAGCATATAGAGGCATTGACCAAAGAGATCTCCTTAAAAGGTAAGAATTAGTTGAAGCTAGAGTTAAGGTTGCAGAGGCTAATAGTAAACTTGAAAAGTTTAGGAACTCTTCCCTGAATTTAGGCAAAATATTAGACGCGCAGAGATAGTCTAAGAAACCAGTGGGATTAGGATATCAGGAAAGTCCTCCACCGTTCAATGATAACTATGTGCCTCTACCTCAGGATAAGACCACAGAAACGGTTGAATCAGAGGAAGTCAAAGTAACTGAAACTGATAAGGCATCAACAACTAAGGTGTCAACAACAACCCCTAAGGTTAAGAAAATTGTTAAGTTTGTGCAGTCTACTAGTGAAGCAAAACTAGAAGAGGCAAAAAATGTAAGTGATAATAACCAAGAGGTGTTGAACATAGTTATTGAAACAAAAGAACAGGTAATTAGTGAGACTCCTAAGTCAAAGGGCACCTATAAGAAGCCTATTGACAAAATGTCTTGTTTTAGATGTCATGAAAAGGGTCACGTTGCTTCTAGTTGTCCCTATAAAAAACCTGAGTCTACACCTATGGTAGGGAAGCAAGAAGAACAAGCCTTAAAATCAGTGCCCAGTATTGCAAGTTCAAGTATTTCTCCAAAACTCTGAGAAGAACTTGAATGCAACACCACGAGTAGGTGCTAAGCAAATACCAGTGTCAATCAGACAGAATGAAGGACTTAGGACAAATTCACCGAATAGAGTCCCTTGTCAATCTAGGTCTGGACCACAACCCGTTATTAGGAATATTACCCCTAAGAGGATTATACTCCAATTAGGTCACATACTCCTAACAGATATCAGACCCAGGTAGAGCCCAGGGTTATCACAATGAAATGCACTATAACCAAAATTACTCTAGGGCTCCACAGCATATGACAAACAAAAGGCCAAGAGTGAATATTAATCACTCAGCTCCACAATAGGTTTTTAATCAAAAACCCAAGTCACCTAAAAGGAGAGATGGATATTTGAAAGAGTTCAAGTATGTGGATGAGAATGGTATTACCAAGTCAGTTATGGCTTGGGTTCCCCGTGATAACTAACTCTTTTTCTTTCATGTGCAGGAGTTGACTACAGGTATTAACAACAAATGGTTCATAGATAGTGGTTGCTCTCATCACATGACTGGGGAAAGAAGTCTACTAACGGACTTCAAGAGTGGAAATAAGGAGTTTGTGTCATTTGCTGGGAATAAAGGAGGCAATATCACTGGAACAAGAGTATTCACTAATGGGACAATCATTCTTGATCAAGTCTACTATGTAGATAAGCTTGATCACAATCTCATTAGTGTCTCTCAGATCTGTGATAAACAACATTCAATCCTCTTTACTGAAAAGGAAGCGTTAGTGCTAAAGCCGGGATTCAAGATACCTGAAGAATGGATTATGATGAAAACTCCAAGGGTGAATGTTCTCTACATGATGGACATGTTGGTAGCAGATTCATCAATGGGTTCTATTTGTCTACTATCAAAAGCTTCAGAGTCAGAATCTTTGCTGTGGCACAGACGTATGGCACACTTGCACTTAAGGAAGATGAATTTCATCACGAAAAATGGCCTTGTGCAAGGTGTTCCATTGAAGAGTTTTCAATTTGAAGATAAGTGTGTACCGTGCAAAAAGGAAAAACAACATAAGAAGTCACACAAATCGAAGACTCAGAACTCAATCGCTTCCACCTTCGATTAGCTGCATATGGATATCTTCGGTCCAATCAACAAAAGGAGTATAGGTGGTAGTTGGTACTATTTAGTTATAACTGATGATTACTCACGTTTCTCTTGGGTTTTCTTTCTAGGTACAAAGGACGAGACAGCAGGCACACTAATTGGGTTCTTAGACCAAGTCGAGAACTCATACGGGAAAACGGTAAAACGTATCAGAACTGATAACGGAACAGAGTTTAAAAATGCCATAATTTGTGTATATGGCTTAACTAAAGGCATAGTGCATCAATTTAGTGCACCATATGAGCCACAACAAAATGGGGTGACAGGACGTACGAACGGGACTTTGATTGAAGCAGCAAGGACTATGCTCTCGGATTCAAAGCTTCCTACCATGTTTTGGGGGGAGGCATTGAATATCGCTTGTCATGTATTAAACAGAGTCCTTACTGTCAAATCACTGAACAAAACCTTCAATGAAGTTCTGAATAAAAGACCACTGAATTTAACTGGCTTTGAACCGTTTTGGGTGCCTTGTACTTTATTAAAAACGAAACAACCTAAGTTTGGTGAAAAGGCTGACAAAGGATACTTCCTAGCTTATATCCCAAATTCACCAAACAAGAGGGTGTTTAATAAAACTACGGGTACAATTGAAATCGTGTTTAACATTGATGTAACAAGTTATTCACACGAACCCCAAACTGGTCCAGAATGGTTATTTGATTATGACTCCGTGTTTGAATCATTTAATATTCCGTTTAGTGGTAATGCAGGAACTGTGGAAAATGACTTCTCATCCTTAAATCTCAACAACGAGGGTAGAGTTTTTCCAAATTCAAGTGTTCCAACAAAATCTGAGGCTACATCGACAGAAGACGGGTCCCCAGCAAACAATGAACCTTTGTTGCCTACGAATGAGAATCAGACTAACAATTCAGCCTCAGATTACAGTGATCACATTGAGAATGTTTCGTCTGAAGTCACACCCCATTAGGCGAAATAGGATCAAATTTGGGAGATAATCTTCAGGTCGATGCAATTGAAACATCAAGGGTTAATAAGGATCATCCAATTGAAGATATAATAGGGAATCCAAATGCCGGTGTGAGTACTAGGAATAGTGTGAAGAGTAACACAGTGTTGTTATCGATGATCAACGACTCTGTAACATCCGGCATTAATCCAGGTTAGCAACTACGACCTAATCTGTATTTAATAGCCAATTATAACCTAATCAGTGGTCATTAGAAATTAATCAAAGTAATTAACAATGTTCATAAGGAAATTCAACTCAATTAGAATCAAATTCATCGGTGTGATGAATCGGGAAATCAATTAATCCGATCGATTTACGATACGAAGGATTAATTCAACTAAGTATATAATTAAATTATGATTAGTGACACTAATCATGCATTAATACACTTACTTAACATTAATTATGCAAGACTAAAACAATTCATTAAACAAATGCATTCAAAAGTATTTATGAATTTACATAAAAAGGGAAGTACAAGAATACATTCTAAATACATTTATACAAAAAAAAAATGAAAATACAAGATAATATCTTTAAAAATCTGCCCATAGGAAGTACATAAAGGACTTGATAAATATTTTTTTACTCAACATTTCTACATCAAAATCCTCTACACCATCCTCCTTTCAATTCAAACAAGATCTTACACTCCACCCCTCTTATCACCATCAATTCAACCTCCATCTTTTGCCTATAAATAGAGAGCTTCCCTTTCATTATTTTCACACCAAAAATCTTCTTTCTTTTCTCTAAAAACCGGATCCCACACACACACACACACACATTACCAACATTTTCATTCAAGTGTTCTTAGTGAAATTCAAGTGTTCTTGGTGAAATTCAAGTGTTCTTGGTCCAAATCTTGCAAGAGTTCCAACTTCTTCTCAATTTCATACTCCTAACACTTCAAAGTAGGTAAACTCTTATGTTTATATAAGTCTTGCATAATATATATAATCACCAACAACAACAAGTTTCATAAAAACTCAAGTTTATAAATTTCTAGTTTTGTTTTTAAGTTGTTTTCATCAAATGTGTTTATAAAAATATAAACACATCATATAAGTGTAAATATTATGAAAAAAGTGATATATATGTGTTTTATAACTTTTATACAAGTAGTCTTTGAATAAACAACAAGAATCTTACGTTATTTCAAGTTTATAAACTGCGGTTTTCGGCAGAAAATTTATATCGACTTTGAAAAATCATAACTAATTCATAACTTATCGAAATGAGTTGATTCTTGTCTCAAAAGTTAGATCTATGTCTTAACTATAGTTCTGGAAGTTTTCATAATTTATTTTGGAGTTTAAGACCTCCATAAATAATTTGGGAAACCGAAAGTTTGACAGCTCAAAAATGGCCAATATAGGGTTTTCAACGAGCTTTTTCACCAACCTAGACATCTCAAAAAATGGCCGTTCTTGATTCTAAAAATCCTTCGTATATATTAGTTTAATGTCCTAGAGAAAAAGCCTAAAACGTTTTGGAGCTTGGTCAAAAACAGCCTCAAAGTAGGCCGAAAAACCTCCGAAAAAGCTGGAAAATTTTATATATATATATATATATATATATATATATATATATATATATATATATATATATATATATATATATATATATAAACTTGACGTTTTAAGTGGGTTTTATTTATAAACTTGTAATGTTGGGTGATTTAAGACATAAAAGTCTATAAATATATATATTATCATATATTAGAGATATTAAGTCCCTATTATCATTTAGGGCTCGATTTAACTCACCCGGTGCATCATCCATCAACTTACGCTAAATAGCATTTTTCACTCGTTTTTGTCATCACAAGCACGGTGAGTCTTCATAGCCCATATTTTCACACTGTTATGTTTTGGGTTTGAAATACATGCTACGTTTTCATATGGACACAGAAACAACTTTATTTCTATTATGTATTACACATGTGGTTCCATCAGCCCTTAAATCATGAACCGTTAATTGCATTTATTTGTAAGCGCGAATATATTGTGGATATATCTATCGGGAGTCATGTCCCCCATTCGGGTCGGCTAACAGCGAGTGCATATATATTTAACACACGGTGTTACGTATGGGAATACTGCACAGGGCAAACTCATTTTAATTAAGCTTCGGTTGCATGATGGTTTATATGTAATACATAACATGGAATTTATGATTTTTATAAATTTAAACTCTACTGCTGTTGTCCATACAAATCAGATTTACGTGTAAACCTATGAGCTCACCAACAATTTTTGTTGACGTATTTTAGCGTGTGTTTTCAGGAAATTAAGGCAACTGTGCCTTCGGACGTATTTACTTTCAAGCTTCCGCATCCATGGAGTCGCATGCATATTCAAAATTAACGGAGATTTAGCTGCATTATTTTGGATATTTTAATTATGTAATTAAATCTCTGTATTATGCGAACTTCTTTTCTTCATACCAGACTATGTAAAACATTGTTATATTTTAAAGTTTTACCGATGTATTTTAAAAACGTCCATATAGTGGTCGTTCGTTGCCAACCGGGGTAACGGGGTGTGACAGACTCCGAGGCATTTCACACGTGTTTATACTCGTGTTTCATTTCACAAGTTGAGCCAAAGAACGTTCAAATGGCTCTGAAGGACAATTCTTGGGTTGAAGCTATGCAAGAGGAACTTTCACAGTTCAGAAAGTTAGAAGTCTGGGAGTTAGTGCCTTTGCCTTGAGGAAAAGTTGCTATAGGGACCAAATGGGTCTTTAAGTGCAAAAGGGACGATCGGGGCATAGTTACTCGTAACAAGGCTAGACTCATGGTCAAAGGGTTCAACCAGAAAGAAGGGATAGATTATAACGAAGTGTTTGCACCAGTAGCGAGGCTTGAGGCTATTCGATTGTTTCTAACATTCGCGTCCTTCAAAGGGTTCAAAGTGTATCAATTAGACGTCAAGAGTGCCTTCTTGTACGAAAAAGTGAAAGAGTTGGTGTATCTCGAGCAACTGCCAGGGTTTACTGATCCCAAGTATCCTGACAGAGTATATAGACTGGATAAGGATCTGTATGGATTGTATCAGGCACCTAGGGCGTGGTACGAGACACTGTCTACTCGCCTCTTAGACAATGGGTTTCAAAGAGGGAGAATAGATAGTACACTGTTCGTTAAGAGGAAAGGTGAAGATTTCATACTGGTATAAGTGTATGTGGACGACATCATCTTCGGGTCATCAAACGAACAAATGTGCAAAGATTTCAAGAAGGTTATGAAGTCGAAGTTTGAGATGAGTGCGATGGGAAAGCTGAACTTCTTTCTCGGTTTACAAGTTGAACAACGAAATGATGGAATGTTCATTCATCAGACGAAGTATGTCTATGATATTTTAGAGCGCTTCAGGATGCAAGGAACAAAGCTTACGGCACACTTCAGTACTCCTATACAAGTCAATCATAATCTCGGATCGGGTATAGATAGTGATACTGATGTGGATCCGACTTTGTATCAGGCAATGATCGGTTCACTCATGTATTTAACTGCTTCAAGACCTGATATAATGTTTGCTGTTTGTATTTGTGCCAGGTTTCAAGCTAACCCAAAGGAGATGCACATGAAAGCTGTGAAGCGGATTCTGAGATACCTGAAGTCGAAACCGAAGCTGGGACTTTGGTATCATGCTGATGGAGATTTGGAATTGGAAGCTTACACGGATTCAGACTATGGAGGGTGTAGCTTGAACAGAAAATCCACAACGGGTGGTTGTCAGTTCCTTGGAGGGAGATTGGTGTCCTGTCAATGCAAGAAACAGACTTCGGTAGCCGTATTAACGTGCGAGGCCGAGTATATAGCTGCTGGTAGTTGCTGTTCACAGGTCCTGTAGATTCAACAACAATTGCGGGATTGCGGTTTGACTTATACTCATACTCCCATTAGGATAGACAATCAGTCCATAATTGCCATAACAAATAATCTGGTTAAGCACAGTAAGACTAAGCACACAGACATAAGACATCACTTTATTCGTGACTGTGTCGAGAAAAACCTGATTAAATTGGTAAAAGTTCCAACGAAAGACAACAATGCGGATCTCTTCACAAAAGCATTTGATAGATCACGCTTTGAGTTGTTAGTCCAACTAAATGGAATGCGTAATCCGGAGTAACCTGACCTCGGTAGATTTTTCTTTCTTTTTTAAATTTTTTTATCAGCTTATCTTATTAGTTACTTTACCTAAAAGTGAAAAACAAAAGAAAAAGAATAGAAAACCATAAAAATTTCAAAATAAAAAAGAAAATATTGAAAAATGAGAGAAGTCTTAGAGACTAAGGTTCAAAGTGACGATATTTAGCACAATCTAACAAACTCAAAGTGTTAAACTTTCACACATAATGCACTATAAACTCTAAGTGATATACATATTCTTGTCTGATTTGTTGGTAGGCATAATACATGAAGGATTTCCTAAAAGCTAATAAAATAATCAAGGAAATGTTATATGTGTCACTAACTTAGATGTATGACCAAAAGGTCTTAATTTCTATGTTAGAGGCTTACAGACATTACTTATGAATGAGGTATGCAAATTAATCTGGGGGATGTATGGCTTCATCAAAATACATCTTAAATAAAGAGCAAGTTTTGAAATGCAAAGGAAGTAAAACATGTCGTTTTGTTGTACGTGAGTACAGACCTGTCACCGCTGTTTTGACTTAAACTAGCAAGATATGTTGCTTTGTTGTACGTCAGTACAGCCCTGTCACCGCTCTCTTGCTAACATAAGAGGAACTCTAAGACAAACTAAGACACTCTGTTGTATGTCAATACAGAACTGTGTCCGATGTTTGCTTTTCAAAGATGATTTGCAAATACCAAAAAGTCATAATCATTGTATGTCTGCCTTGATCATAGAAGTATGTCTAAGTATGGGACACGTAAA
The DNA here is from genome assembly GCA_020465985.1 of Centrapalus pauciflorus. NCBI lineage: Eukaryota > Viridiplantae > Streptophyta > Magnoliopsida > Asterales > Asteraceae > Centrapalus > Centrapalus pauciflorus. The sequence goes on from JAANYP010001696.1 coordinate 29,297, forward strand.
GTAATTTCTTGATAAATAAAAAGGCCAAAGGAAAATCCTAAGTGTTGAGTGTTTAAGTGGACAAACATACCGACAATCGACTTGGAGTGTGTGTTACGACAAACAACCAAAGGAATAAAAAAGTTCTAAAGTGTGAAAGTGCAATACTGAAAGTGCATAGACAACGCTATCTGATTGAACCTTCTATTACACTCTCGCAAAAAGATTTAGTTAATGTGTTTTTATCTTTAAATTTATGCAATTTAATTTTACTTTATCTTATTTTATTTTAGTTTATTTTATTTTATGTTTAATTTTAAATTTTAGTTTGGTTCATTACCTTTTATTTTTATTTTATTGATAAATAAATAGGATCAAGGTCGGTAACTAGGATGCATTTTTAGTTGGAGAAACAAAATTGTGTGATATTTTGTTTGCTTAGTGTGAAGTATTTCGTAAAGTTAAAAAGTTTCGAAAAGTTGAACAAGTTGGATTTTGTTCAAAGATTTTCAAAATTTTCACTAAAGTTCGGACTAGGCTTAAGTTTGAAGTGGCATACGAACTTAAGATAACTTCGAACTTATTCAATTTAGTTCGAGACACAGTGAGGATATAAATAGGTCAACAGTAGTCATTCAATTCACCTACATTCGAATTTATTATCCACGAACTTAAATAGGCGACCTCGAACTTACTTGGGCGACTTCGAACTTGTCATTTTTCTCGATTTTGATAACTGTTCCTCGAAGATTTCCACATTCCCTCGAACATACACTCGGATTTAGTTGTTTTGTATCACAAATCACTAAGTAAGCGATGTTTTGAACTGATTTAATGGTGTAAATCCGAATATTTTGAGTTTAAAGTAACTAAAAACTAGGTGGTTTAAATCACGAAGTTTTAGGTTATATAACTTAAAATTAATCATGAATAAGCTTGATTAGAACTTATTAGGACTAGATTAATTAGTCATTTAATTCTAAAAAGGTTTAAATCATGCGTTCGATACTAACATTGCCGACTTCGAACATGTTCTACATGTCTCGAACTTGTTCTACATGTCTCGAACTTGACGAGTCTACGAACTTAAATAAAATATCTACAAGTTCGTAGACTGACAAGTTCGAAGCTATTTCTCGAATTTGCTAATAAGTTCGAAGGTCATCAAATTATTCGACCTTAAGTAAGTTCGAAGGTATCTTTTGAAATTCTCGAACTTACAGCTAAGTTCGAAGGTGTTTAAGGTGTTAAAGGTGTTGAAGAAAGCACGATCAACAACGCCATCGACAGGCGCCCAAACCATTCATCAACTGAAAGCTCAAGTTGAGGTCCAATCAGTCCAAATCCTTCAACTTACAAAGGCAGTCCAAGAGCTACAACAGCATAATGCTCTTTTAGATCAACATAATGCAAATTTAGATCAAACAGTGGCTGCCCAACAACGACAAATAGTAACTCTTTAGACCCTAATGGAGCAGATATTAAAAGATCATGCAGCTCAGGGGGAGAGTTGTGGAGGAGATGAGTTGAGGGGGAGCCATAGAGAGGATGAAGGAGACTACCCTGGTGCACAACAAAAAGATAGTGAGCTAGCAGATCTTTCTCAACAGACTGCTCAGCAAGCTGATTTGTAGGGGGAGCCTGGATCATCAGGCTCAGGCTCGGACAAAGATAAAGGCAAGGCTCCCGAAGCTTCAAAATATGTTTAAGATGAAATGATTGGAGCCTTGGCCGGGTTGGAAGATGAGGATGTAATTTTTGATTTTGAAGATAACTTAGATCAGGAAGAGCTTGAGGAATGAGAATTTATTCCAGAAGATATACATGATTGGAAGTCAGACGATGAGATTGTGATGGACGAAGATGATGACGCAGATGAGATAGTGATTCAGAAGCAACCTATCACAGAAGTATATACAACTGAAGATTAGAGCGTGAAAGACATAGAAGTGCTTAAATCTGCCTTAGATGTTGAATCAGAAACTGAAATGCCTGATAGGGAGCTTACGAAAAAAGAAAAGAGAAAACTGTGGTTCAGGGTAGAAGAAAAGAAAAAGGACTTGGCTATGAAAGAAAAGATGAATATGCCAAGTTCAGGAAAACTGTCTGGGAGCATACTTAGCTGGTTCTTCGATAGAGAACTGCAGCTTTTCTATTCTATTTGATTCCTTGTAAAACTACAATTTATCTTCGAGAGATATCTTCAAATCTTCTTATCTTTATGCCTTCCTTGAATGTAGCACCTTCTGTTATTATCAATAAGCAACTTGATCATTTGACTCTAGCAGCTTGAGTTTCTTGAACTAGCAGCTTCAGTTTCTTGAACTAATACTTACAAAATTGTAACCACCCCAGAAGTCTGCTAACAGCATGAAAACCTCAACTAGCAGCTTGACATTTATACTACATGATATTTTCCCAATAATGTATTCATCCAAAATATTCATATGTACATTAATCTTCAGTTTAATCAAATTCTGATTCATGCATACATACAAATTTAAAATAAATACATAATAATCGATATCATTTTCTTTAGATGTTCAACTGTAAACTGTGGAACATAAAGAGGGCAAGCATCATTGCTAAGGGTACTGTCTACATGACACATGAAAAACTGATGCTTCATAAGACACCACTCCTAGATGATTACTACAAAGTGTCCGTTGACCAATTGATAATAGATGCAGCTTCTATTCCGGACGAAGGAAACAATCTTTTCATAACAGCTAAAGACGCAGTAGGTGGTTTTTATGCATGGCCCAAGGACAAAGTGATTATTGATGAGGGTCACGAGGTATTTTATCTGCCTAACTACATATGTATCTATATACATACACACACACACACATATATAAATATATATATATATATATATATATATATATATATATATATATATATATATATATATATATATATATATATATATATATATATATATATACACACACACACACACACACACACATATATATATATATATATATATATATATATATATATATATATATATATATATATAGTTCTTCATTTTAATTTAGTCTTTCATATATATACGTCTTGTTTCTTATTACAGGTAACACCACCAGATTTTAGATAAAAGGCAGCAGCTGGTGCTGCACCTGAAGTAAATAAACGAAAGCGCAACCAACAAAAATCGATTTGTGTGACTAGTCATGGTTTGCAATTACAAAGGCAAGAGAAGACCAGATTGAAGAGTCAAAAGTCATTACATTACAGTCATGTTTAATTAGTTGATGCAATTACTGTACATGTACATATTCCAATTTTTTTGTGGTGTTATATAAATAAATATATCATATGGTCACACGTTGTGGCCACTGTTTAATTAAATATTTGTGAGACTAAATTGTGCATAAAATTTAAATGGTAATTGGGTAAACAATTATCGTCACACTTTTAAACACCTATGGTCACATTTGGCATAATTTCATGTGACCAAAGCCCACAACAAGACACTCGTTTGTGACCAAATGGTTGCAATCAGCCACACACACATAAAAATAAAGTGGCCATTGCATGGACAATAGTCAAACAAAATACAAGTTTACCTCACTTAAAAGAGCATATGGTCACACTTTTTAACACCTACGACCACATTTGGCATAATTTTATGTGACCAAAGCCCACAACAAGACACTCGTTGTGTGACCAAATGGTTGCAATTAGCCACACACAAACAAAGATAAAGTGGCCATTGCATGGACAATAGTCACACAAAATACAAGTTTATCTCACTTAAAAGAGCATATGGTCACACTTTTTAACACCTACGACCACATTTGGGATAATTTTATCTGACCAAAGCCCACAACAAGACACTCGTTGTGTGACCAAATGGTTGCAATCAGCCACACATACATACAAATAAAGTTGCCATTGCATGGACAATAGTCACACAAAATACAAGTTTACCTCAATTAAAAGAGCATATGGTCGCACTTTTTAATACCTACGGCCACATTTGGCATACTTTTATGTGACCAAAGCCCACAACAACACACTCATTGTATGACGATATGGTTGCAATCAGCCACACACACATACAAATAAAGTGGTCATTTCATGGACAATAGTCACACAAAATACAAGTTTACCTCACTTAAAAGAGCATATGGTCACACTTTTTAACACCTACGGCCACATTTGGTATAATTTTATGTGACCAAAACCCACAACAAGACACTCGTTGTGTGACTAAATGGTTGCAATCAGCCACACACAAATAAAAATAAAGTGGTCATTGCATGGACAATAGTCACACAAAATACAAGTTTACCTCACTTAAAAGAGCATATGGTTACACTTTTTAACACTTACGAGCACATTTGGCATAATTTTATGTGACCAAAGCCCACAACAAGACACTCGTTGTGTGACCAAATGGTTGCAATCAGTCACACACAAATAAAAATAAAGTGGCCATTGCATGGACAATAGTCACACAAAATACAAGTTTACCTCACTTAAAAGAGCATACGGTCACACTTTTTAACACCTACGACCACATTTGGCATAATTTTATGTGACCAAAGCCCACAACAAGACACTCGTTGTGTGACCAAATGGTTGCAATCAGCCACACACATATACAAATAAATTGGCCGACAATAGTCACACAAAATACACTTTTGCTTGATTTTAAAGAGCATATGGTCACACATTTTATGGTTTCGGTCACTCTTTGTAAATGGATACGGCCACTAACCATCTAATGTGACCGTATGGACCCTTTGGTCATGAGACCTTTAGTCACACACACAATGAAAAAATAAGTGTGACCGTATAGTTTTCGTCACACATTTCTGGTGTGACCAAAGCCAAAATTTATACCAGTGGTTGTTACTCTCATTCTGCTAATATTTATGTAAAAATCGGCATACAAAATAGTTAATGTTCCAATGCTATTAGTAGTCTTTGTATGTGTAAATTTAATCTGTTGTAAACGTTGGGTTAATCTGTTTGAGATGATTTAATCCGTCCTATATTTTTTTTAGTGAAAATGTAATTTGGTGATAGAAGTGATTATTATCCCTCGTTTGGGATAGAAGACTCTTTGGTGTTGTTGATGATGACTTTATACTGCCTCTGCCCCAAGCTCGATTACACAAATTTGAATTCTTTTACTATGGTGTTGTAACATGTAAAGTTTTGCCCAACTCTATTTGATAACCTCTCTTTGTCCCAAGCCGATCCGGAGAGATTACTTAGAAAGAAAAAAACAAAAGGAAGGTGAAATTGTGCTTGAGCAAGGATTGCCGTTAACACCAACCAATACTTCTCCAATCATAATCGAAGATCTTGAGGTTTCGGGACCCAAAACCGAACCAAAAGTTGAAGCCAAAATGGTAGAAAAGGGTAACCGCACTATGAGGGAGCGTTCCAAAGCGACCAACATCGGGTCGAGATCGGCGATCATACGTCGTCCCTTTCAAGCGGCACATTATGAGATTAAAACTCATTACTTGCAATATTTAAATCAAAGGTGTTCGTTTGACGGCCTCGAGTCCGATGATCCAAATGCTCACCTCACGAGGTTTTTGGATTATGTGATATGATTAAGATCAGGGAAATTCCCGAAGAAGCACTCTATCTCCGTCTATTTCCTTACTCATTGAAGGGAGCCTCACAAACATGGTTCGAGTCACTCGCGCCACAATCAATCACGACATGGGAGGAACTTGTAGACTGGTTCCTCATGCAGTATTTCCCTCCCTCTAAAACTGCTCGTTTAAAACGTGACATTTGTCATTTTTGCCAGGATAGCGAGGAGTCGTTATATGAAGCTTGGGAGAGGTTCAAGGGACTTTTGAGTAGATGCCCACATCACGGTTTAGACACATATAACCAAGTGTACACATTCTACACCGGTCTGACTGTGTCAACACGAAAATACCTTGATCTCAATGCCGGAGGATGTGTAATGGATAAGAAACCCACCGATGCATACAAAGCAATCGAAACGGCCGCCACAAACACTCATGAATGGCATTATTCTCGACACAGATCTCAACAGGGTTCTTTGAAAAAAGGGGATGAAGTGAGTTCGTTAAAAGAAAAGATTACAAAGATGGGCAAACAAATTGTCCAACTTCAAAACCCGAGAGTCATAACCGATGTTTGCCAATTATGTGAGGGTCCGCACACCGCGACGGATTGTCCGAGAAAATATAAAATTCTCACGAGTAGGGGTGTTCATCAGTTCGGTTTATGGGTTATTCGGTTTCCTCGGTTTGAAAATTTTCTAAGACGAAACCGAAAACCGAACCTAACCGATTTCAGATTGGACAAAACCAAACTGAAAACCAAATTCAAAATCGGTTTGGTTCGCTTTGAAACCAAGAAAACTGAATTTCTACTTCAATTCAATTTCAAATTTTTTAGGATTTAAACAAAAACTGAATCTGAAACAAAAACTCTACTTCAATTCAATTTCTAGATCAAATCTGAAACAAAAACTAAAAAAATCAAACACTTAGTTAGGATTTAAGAACTTAAAAAACTCACCCACGTTGACACTCGTCGGAGAAGAAGATGATACGGTGAGATGAGACGGGGAGGGGAGGGGCAAAGGCGGGACGGCGACCGACGACGAGCATGGAAGGGCGAAGGCGGAGCGTGTGTGAACTGTGGGGACAGACCGACGATGAGTGGCGGCAGAGGGCGAAGGCGGGTGGTGCTAGGGTTTTGAGAGGAACGAGGGAGGCAACCAGCGTGAGTGTGAACACGTATGTGGGACTATGGGGGCAGACAAGAAGTTTAATTAAAAACTAATGCATATTATTATTCGAGAATGTACTGAGGACTGAGTGTATATTTGTATAATGCATATTATTATTTTTATTTTTTTAATTAAAAACTAAATTCGGTTTTCGGTTCGGTTTGGCCTGAAAAAATAAAAACTGATCTTCAAACCGAAAACCATATTGTGAAATTCGGTTTGGAACCAAACCAAACCGAAAACCAATTTGTAAATTCGGTTTGGTTTTATTCGAATTCGATGTGGTTTGGTTTTCGGTTTTTTTGAGTCCAAACCAAATATTGCACACCCCTACTCACGAGACAATCCACCATCAAGTCAATCCAAGAGGTGTGTCAATTATGCGGGGGTCCTCACACCGTGAGAGATTGTGGAAATGAGGAGGACGAGGAGACATTGGAAGAGGATGTCATGTATTCTTATGGTGATAGGTACGATAATCCGAGGGGAAAGCTAGCCTTTCAACCACCGCCCCAACAATTCTATAACCCGAATGTTGACAATCAGAATCACCCAAATTTCTGATGGCGTCAACAAAATTATCAAGCTCCAGCGGTGCCACCCGGATTTGAAGGCGCTAGTTCATCAAACCCCGACCAAAGAAATAACTCCTACCAACTGAAACATCCAAACACCGTTCAATATCAATTCCGATAATCCAATCAAGCCACCAACTCTTCACAACATCAACACCAAGCCACGAATGCCACATCTCCATCAACCGAAAACAAACCCACCCTTGAAGATATTGTGAGAGGACAACAAGCTTCCATTCAAAACCTTGAAAAGCAAATGGGGCAACTCACTTAATTACTTCTCGATAGAGAAAGGGAAAAGGGTACATTGCCTTCCAACACGGAAGTCAATCCAAAAGAGCATGTCAAAGCCATCAATTTCAGGAGTGGTAAAATTCTCGAACCTATTTCTATTTCGGTTTTGAATGATGTTGTTGTTGATTATCCACAGGTTGAGTTCGAGAAGGAGGCTACAAAGGATGAGGCACAAACTTCAAGCCCACAAAGTACCGTGCAAGTCCCACCTCCTTCCACAAAAGAAGTCCCGATCGCCAAACCGAAGGCAGCTTTCTTGAGTCGGTTAAAATGGAAAAGGATAAGCTCCAAATTCATAAATTCCTTGAGCTATTTAAACAATTGCACATAAATTACCTTTATTGATGTTATCTCTCAAATGCCTACTTATGCTAGGTTTCTCAAGGATATCATCACCAACAAGAGGAAGCTCGAAGGAATTTCGGTCGTGGTCATGAACGAGGAATGCTCGGCAATGCTACAAAACAAACTACCTCAAAAGATAACGGATCCATGGAGTTTTACTATTCCTTGTCACATTGGTAGTTTAGTTATCACGAATGCACTTGCGGATCTTGGGGCAAGCATAAATTTGATGCCCATATCTTTATATGAAAAATTGCATATGGGAGATCTACAACCGACCAAAATGAGCATTCAATTGGCCGATCGGTCAGTAAGTATCCAAGGGGAGTAGTCAAGAATCTTCTTGTAAAAGTAGATAAATTTGTATTTCCTGCGGATTTCGTCATCCAAGATATGGAGGAAGATAGCCGTGTACCCCTTATTTTAGGGAGGCCTTTCTTGGCCACTTCACGAGCTATAATAGAAGTTTCTGACAAAAAGCTTACTTTGAAAGTTGGTAATGAGTCCGTCATATATATCCGATCTCGGATAGCCCGTGGGTGAGTCCGGTTCAAGTCGTGCCCAAAAAAGGTGGCATGACTATCGTTCACAATGAAAACAATGAGATCATCCCAACAAGGAAACTAACGGGGTGGCGTGGGTGCATCGATTATTCCAAACTAAACGACGCCACCCACAAGGATCACTTTCCTTTGCCGTTCATGAATCAAATGTTAGAACGATTGGCCGGAAATCAATTCTATTGTTTTCTTGATGGGTTTTCGGGATACTTTCACATTCCTATCAATCCCGAAGACCAAGAGAAAACAACATTCACTTGCCCATATGGTACTTTCTCTTACCGCCGGATGTCTTTCGGATTGTGCAACGCACACGCCACTTTCCAAAGGTGCATGATGGAAATTTTTCATGATTTGATCGAGAGTTTTATGGAAGTTTTCATGGATGATTTCTCTGTCTATGGAAATTCGTTTAATTCATGTTTAGCCAATCTTGATCTCATGCTAGCTCGGTGTGAAGAAACAAATCTCGTGTTGAATTGGAAAAAGTGTCATTTCATGTTACAAAAAGGTATTGTCTTGAGACACAAGATCTTAAGTGTGGGAATCAAGGTTGATAGAGCCAAAATTAACACTATCTCGAAGCTTCGTCCTCCCACAAATGTAAAAGGCATTAGAACTTTCATTGGTCATGCGGGTTTCTATCTTCATTTCATCAAAGATTTTTCAAAAATCACACGTCCGATAACCAAGCTTCTTGAAAAAGACGCCCCGTTTGTCTTTTCTCAAGAATGCCTTAAATCCTTTGATCTCCTCAAGGATAAGCTCATACACCCTCCTATCATGATAGCTCCCGATTGGCCTCAACCGTTCGAGCTTATGTGTGATGCTAGCGATTTCACTGTGGGGGCCGTTTTACGCCAACGATTTAATAATCACTTCTAACCAATTTATTACGCAAGTAAGACGTTCACGGAGGCTCAAGAGAATTATACTACCAGCGAGAAGGAACTTATCGCCGTTGTCTGTGCGTTTGATAAATTCCGGTCATACCTCGTTCTCTCTAAAACGGTCGTTTACACCGATCATTCGGCTCTTTGGTTCTTGTTCTCTAAACAAGACGCCAAACCTCGTCTAATCCGTTGGATTCTTCTCCTTCAAGAATTTGACAACGAAATCAAGGATAAGAAGCGAGCCGAAAATCTCGCGGCCGATCATCTCTCCCGTTTGGAAAATCCAAATCTTGAAGGGCTTCATGACTCATCCATTAATGATAATTTTCCGGATGAGTCCATGATGAAGCTAGTGGTTGATTCCGAGGCTCCTTGGTTCGCCGACATTGCCAATTATTTAGCTTGTGGTACATTAAGGCATGTCGTTCCAACAAAAACTAAAACTTCTCTCCGATTGCAAATATTATTTTTGGGAGGACCCTTTTCTTTTTAGAGTTGGCACGGATCAGGTGATTCGTCGTTGTGTGTTTGGCAAAGAACGCCAAGAGATTCTGCGTCACTGTCATGTTGGACCAACGGGTGGCCATTTAGGACCAAGTAACATAGCCAAAAAGGTGTTCGATTCTGGTTTCTATTGGCTGGCCATCTATAAAGATTCATATTCCATGGTCCAATCATGCGATCAATGTCAAAGATCGGGAAACATCTCTAAACGAGATGAAATGCCCCAAAATTCAATCCAAATCTGTGAGGTCTTTGATGTTTGGGGGATCGATTTCATGGGGTCTTTCCGTCCTCGCAGAAACAAATACATTCTCGTGTTCGAAGTAGGCCGAGGCTCAAGCCTTACCCTTCAATGATGCCCGAGTTGTACTGAAGTTTCTGAAGAAAAAATAACTCTTCTCCCGGTCTGGTGCCCCTAAAGCCTTAATTAGTGATCGGGAAACTCACTTTTGTAACTCCCAATTAGACAAGGCTTTAGCTAGTTATGGTGTGAAACATCGCACCAGTACTTCATATCACCCACCATCAAGTGGGCAAGTCGAGGTCACAAACCGAGGATTGAAACGAATCTGGGATAAGACGGTTGCAAACAACCGTAAAGAGTGGTCCGATAAATTAGATGACGCACTTTGGGCGTTTAGAACTGCTTTTAAAACTCCAATCGGCATCACTCCATTTTGTTTGATATATGGGAAATCATGTCATCTTCCCTTGAGATTGAGCATAAGGCGTTTTGGGCTTAAAAGAATGCAATCTTGATCTTTCCTTGTCCGGTGAGCTACGAAAAGCTCAATTGCTTGAATTGGACGAATTGCGACTCCAAGCTTATGAAAATTCAAGCATTTATAGGGAAAGACCAAGATATTTCACGACGCTCATCTTAAAATCGTTCAGACATCCAAGTAGGGGACCGTGTATTACTCTTCAATTGGACGAATTGCGGCATCCAACATGTTTTTTACGGCTTAGTCCCTACATGTTATTTTTCCCGATAAAATTCTAAAGTAATATATTTGTTTGTGATTTTTGGAAATTTTTTTATTTTTTTCAAAAAAGTTTTCAAGTTTGTGGACTTTTCAGAGAAAAATAGTGAAAAATATTGGTTTTTTTTTGGAAAAAGTCAGGGTTGATTTAAAATTAACTATTCATTTTTGTTATCAAAAGTTTAAAACAAGTCAAATTTAAATTCATTTGCATTTCATTTCGCAAAGCAAATGCCACCTTAGTATCGTGTCTGTTCTTTACATGAAGGGAGAAGAAGATAATCAGTGTCAACACACTAAAGTTTGCAACATATCTAGAGGAGCATTATACCTGTAATAGACTATAGTAAGAGGTGTCACTGAAACCAAAGAAGAATTGCTTAAAATGAACTTGTGTAAGCTTACAATAAACAAATATAGTTTACATGCAACATATCTAAAGTAACATTATACTTTGTAATAGAATCATTTCTTACAAAAATCATATGATGGATGTGAATAAAAAGTTATAAGAACCGGTCAATAAAAAGTAAAAGGATGATATTTAACTACACCGTTATACATCTATTTCATCTTGTAACCTAGCTGGTAATCTACAATGCATGCTTTGTCCTTTTTAAAAAACAATTAATGGTTTGTGTTTGCATTTTACAACACGGTGTTATAAATTTGGTTGCCCGGTGAGTTTCCTCTCTAATAGACCATCATCAGAGATTCGATTTTTTATGTTTGTAATTGCTTTAGGGTTAATATTGAAATAACCCACGAACTTTCATGAATTTATCGATTAAGTCACTGGATTTTTTTTAATGTTAAAGTCTCTAAACATTTTTTGTCTTATTCAAACTTTATATTTTTTTACGTACTAACGGTTTTATCGGTTAAAAATTAGTTCATCGAATGATTTAATATTGAAATAAACTTTCTTTTTCTATTTTTGTAATTAAGTCATTAAACTTTCTTTATTACCGTTTAAGTCAAATATATAGTTTGAATTAGACAAAAATTGTTAAGGGAGTTAAAACTCGAAAAAAATATGGTAACTTAATCGATAAATCATTGAAAGTACGTGGCGTTTCTTTAATGTTAACCCTTTGATTTAAGTTCTTTTGGTTTGGCTCCCTCTGAAACCTTCTTTGACATATTCAGTTCATTAGGAGATCACTATCATACTTTTGCCTTAAAAAAATATGTTATCTATTGAACAAACACTTAAAAAACAATTTGCGACGATGCACGAATAGCAAAGTGATCAAACCAGTAAATCAAAGGTGGAACCATTTATTATTACTTGTTTTGGTCATCATATATCCGTAAATAACCGGGAAATATAATGAAGAAAATTAATAATTCATTTTATAAAATACAGTGACTTAAATCATTACTTTTTATAAAAGGCATATACTTATATTTAGGGTTTATTATGAAAAAACCAACATGTTTTCACGTTTTTATTCGTTTTCTTCCCATCATGTTATTTTTTTCCATAAAAAACCTTAAGTTATTCTTTTCATTTTGGTTTAGTGAAATTTGGACATTAGACCCCGGTTATAACTTGTGAACCGGTTTTAAAAAGCTAAAAAACCGGTATCTAATGTCCAAATTTCACTAAACCAAAAAGAAAAGAATAACTTGAGGACTTTTATAGGAAAAAAAAAATAACATGGAGGAACGAAACGCAAAAAACATGTTAGGTTTTTTTCATAATAAACTCTTATATTTAAACAATATCTCCATTATTTTTATAAAGTTCATTCCAAACAGCTCAAAAAAATAAAATTTCATGAACTTCTTTTTATTCTTCCCTAATTTGCCCAATCTAAAGATACTTTTTCATTTCATTTCCAGTAGCTGCAAACACAACGAAAAATAACACCCAAAAGCCAAAGCAGGGTATGCTTGATAAAAGGAGTGGTTCTTCAGACACAACACAAAAGCAAATAATAAAAATGGAACAAACTAAAACTTTAAAAGAAAACGTATGTTGATCTTCTTTAACAAGCTGGCTTGCTTTTTTGTCCCTGGCAACATGTAAATCTTGCATCTTTGAGACAACTATGTCTGTCGACTCCTTGCTTGATCCCTTTGGAACGTTCTCTGTCTGACATATTCTTATTGTTACCTCCATCTGCAATGAGATATGGTCGAATTTCATCCAATACACTCTCAATGTTTTCTGCAGAGTAGCATAGATAAAAGTTTCTGGCATAGTAATTACAAATCACAATAAGTTATTCAAGTAATGATGGATAACTCCGCTCATCAAAAGTGGCATTAACTTTCATACACTTGTAGCCATCTTAAATATCTTATATTTTCTTCCTTGAGAGGCACAAATATTGAATATAGTAGTAAATATTGTTTGAAAAGTGACAAGACTTTATGAATGTGGAAATAACTGGTCATCATGTGCAAATAGGGACATGGTATTTATCTTATAATTCATATATGCAACAATTGAATCATGGTCTTACGAGAGCCTTCCCAGCATATTATAAACCAAAATCGTTTCAAATAATACATGAAGAGTGCCCACTGAAGTGCTGAGGATATGTCACCCTATGACTGGCTGATCGCATGGAGAACATCAAATCATCAACTATGCTTGTTTGATATGTTGATTTTAATCGTATCACTTCTTGAGTCGTTAATTTTTAACAACACTATTGTGGTTGCATTACTCTTAACATTCACACCAATTCGTATTGTACAACTCTTCTATAGAGTAATGCAACCACAATAGTGTTATTAAAAATTAACGATTTTAATACTTACAAGTCAAATTTAGAAATTTTGGAAAGCAGACCGCATTCAACTTGAGAACAAGATAAATATTGCTCTTATGACACCTGCATTAGAAAACTTTCTTCAATCTGAAATAAATGAACTGCATATCATATAAGTATATAACCTAAGGTTTAGATTGTATAAATAATACAGTTGCAGTAGTAAATTCTTCGGGGTGCATGAGGACTTTGGTTCCATAGCATCTAAGACGAGCTCAAGTGCATTCAGTTAAAAAAAATATTGAACTAAAATAATTGAACTTCAACTCGGAACCGCAAGCCTCAAGCTTTCAAACAAAACCCAAAAACATGTTTAGCTTCACAAATTCCAAAAACCTGAGGTTAGAAACATATAAATTGAATAGGGCAAAACTGAAACTTAGAACCAGATATGACGGCAGACGGAAAGAGCGTCAGTAAGTTCATTTGTTCTATGTTAATATTATTAAACGAACGAAGACGAACAAGAATACAAGATTTGTTGTTCACTTAACTAAATCAACAAACACAAGATGAACACCAACAAATGTCTTGTTCGTCCATTTACATTCATCAACGTTCAAGATTCTAGTCTTTTCTGTTCATTAAGATTCATTTATGTTTGTAACTACTAACTAATATATGATTTAGATTTTATTCAATAATTATGTATTTGGATCGTCTACTGGACCTTATTCACCAATAAGCTTTATCCTTTGTCTATTTATCTGTCTGCAAACGTGTTTGTTTAATGTTCGTTTTATGTTAACAAATTAACATAAACAAACACGATCACCTGTGTGTTCTTGTTTGCTAACTTTCCAGTTAAATTTAATTGAACAAACATGAAACATGCCCAAAAACTAGATTGACTACAAAAACCCTAAACGAAAAGGAACATAATATCAATTTGTGTTCTATATCTAAACCACTACCTATTGGATAATAACATCAGCTCCAAAACGAATCACGGAATCATACCTTTCCTACGAGTCAATGATGAAAATCGAATTTTCAATGACCTAGAACGATTATTTGCAAAACAAAAGCGATTTCCCCAAATACTAGAAGAAATCTGCAATTATCAAACCAACAGATAATAAATCAATAATCATTCATAACTGAATACAAAATATATCATAGCTAAATTAACCAATTAATCAAATAAAAATATCTACCTTGAGGAAGGGCGGCGAAGAGGAAGAAGAGGAAGAAGAAGCATGATGATCTAGGGTTTGTAGTTGAGGCCTTGATGCGTATGAACAAGAAGGGGTGAAGAGTCCAGCACCCTGCATCTTCGCTGGCGACAGGAAAACCTAATTTCTGTTTCTCTCCCAACAAAGAAAAATCAAAAAGTTGTTGGTATGCTTTGAAGAAGATGACTAGCGACGGGTTTCTGTTATGGACCGCCTTCCGTATATATATCCTATACAGTTAATTACAAGAATGGTCGTTGCGGTTTGTCCTAAAATTTTGATTTGGTCCCTAAACTTTTAATTTTGTAAAACGGTCCTTATTTTCATAGTTGTTTGTAATTTTGGTCCCTCAACCTATTGATTTTTCTAATATGACCAAATTACCCTTATGTTGATGCAAACTATAGGGACCATTTCTACAATTAATTTTTTAACTCTTTTTTATTGTTAATTAAATAACTTATTTTTTAGTGTTACTTAAATTTCATAAACTATAAAAAAAAAAAAAAAAAATTATTTAATTATTTATGTTGGTTCATAAATGATTTAGATTTTTTTAGTCTTAATTAATTTTAATTTACTATAATCAAAGTGTAAACCAATCAAAATTTATAATCGAAAAAATCATTTATGTTTAGAAACTATTTTCTAGAGAATTCGTATATAAAATTTTATAAAAATATTTGACTCTTTTTATTTATGTTGGTTCATAAATTTATAATAAAAATATGTTTGTTGGTCAAATATATTTTATTTTCTTCTTAAATAATATCGGCCAAAGATTCTATTTTATAATTCGTTCACATTTGTATCAAAGCAAGGTGATAATGGTAAAGTGATAAATCTAAATGGTTTAAATTTTTAAGGTGTCGATTTAATCGGATTAAAATGAAAAATCAAATTTAAAGACGAAAAAAGATTAAAAACATATTTATATTTCTCGATTTTTATGTAAAGGTGTGACAAACCAAAGTTTGATGATTAAAGTTGTTAATCAAAGATGTTATATGGACCTAAAATTTTAAATCGTTATTGGTGTAATTAAAAATTAAAACGATAAAATAATTGATTACATTAAATAAAAAAATTTGAGTTGTCTTAGACCATTTGGAACTTTTTTTAATTCGGTCAAATTAAACATTAAATTTTTATTTATTTAAGTTCTTTAATATTTTTTAACTTTAATTAAACTGTTGGCTCATAAATAATTTTTTAAATAATTTATTAAAGTTAATTAACACTAAAAATAAAGTAGAGTCAATTACATAAATGGCCTTTGTGGTTTGATCAACATAAATATCTTTTATTATAAATATATGAACCAGTATAAATAATTATAGAGAAAAAATTTCTTATTTATGAAACATTTAAAAAATAATTTCTAAACATAAATGATTTTTTCGATTATAAATTTTGATTGATTTACTCTTTGATTATAGTAAATTGAAATTAATTAAGACTAAAAATATTTAAATCATTTATGAACCAACATAAATAATTAAATAATTCTTTTATATTTTTTATAGTTCAATAAATTTAAGTAACACTATAAAATAATTTATTTAATTAAGAATAAAAAAGAGTTAAAAAATTAATTGTGGAAATGGTTTCTATAGTTTGCATCAAAGGGTAATTTGGTCATATTAGAAAAGTTTATAGGTTGAGGGACCAAAATTGCAAATAAACTATGAAAATAAGGACCGTTTCTGTAAAACTGAAAGTTCAGGGACCAAATCCAAATTTTAGAACAAACCACTAGACCATTTTTGTAATTAACTCTATCCTATAAAATTACATATTTATATGCCTTTGATAATCTATATATCTATAAAAGTTGAGTACATGTCATAAATGTTCATGTTATAAATTTTCATATCATAATTATCTTAATGTCTATCACTTTTTTTTTAAATTTAAGAATTGCTTATTACATTAATCTTAAACTAATTATTGTTTTAAATATAATTTTAACTTTAATGATTAATCGACCATCCAAATTCTTGTTTTAATGTCAAATTGAAACCATCCACATTTTATGCTTTAATAATGAAAGTTCATGTTGTAATTATGCATATCATAAAAATCGTTTTAATGCATAAAGAAGATGAAATTAGTTTGATTAAACTAAATACTAAAATTGTAAATTAAACAATTGTTTAATGTTAAATATTGTTTAAATATATTAAATAATTATATTTATGTTAGACCTTTCACTTTTCTTTTAAATTAAAACTTTGATGTTAAATAGCATTGGTTTAATGTTGCGTTAATATTAATTAAGTTTATGTTATCGGTAGAGACCACCCATTTCTCCTAACATTATTATTTCTTATCAATTAATTACTTTTTATTTATCATAAAACTCATCTCCGTCGTCTGATCTTATGTTGTCACAGTCATCATGGTAGAAAATTTCTCGCTTGAAAAGTAGTCATCATGTGAAATCGATTAGGGTTCCATCTAAGCGGAAACTCATATAATGATTAATTGTAATAGTAGTATGTAACACCCTCTAAACCCAGCTAAAAGTCACGTCATTTACAATACACAGGTGGCATTAACGCAATCAAATCCATATTACAATGTCTAGGTTTACAGAAACACCGATTAATTTAAACATTTCACAAACATAGTCATAATATCCAGAAGTCAACCTGACATACAAAACCCGACCCGGACCCAAATATTCACATACAAACACAGTATTGTTTATCTCAAATTTCCAACAGAGTAGTCACATACAGATAACAAAAGGCGGACTCTCTCGGCAACAGCAAGTCACGCTCCTATCTTCGCTCAGGAGTTAGCGGCCCTATCTTCGGTTCCGCTGATACACACATTAGACTCGAATACGTAAGCTTCACAGCTCGTGAGTACACAACGGTTAGACACCGCACAGTTCACATAAACACATATTGCATGTCACATGGCAGCCCTACACTATGCGGCATAACACATGCCAACAAGTCTCTAATCAGAGACACTAGAGATCCAATACAGAAGAGATTCTCATCTCAATTGGGGAATCACTCCCCCCTGGAGCCAAGCCACGCCCGTGGAGGCTAACAGGAGTAACGGCCGCATATATATATATATATATATATATATATATATATATATATATATATGTGTATATATATATATATATATATATATATGTGTGTATATATATATATATATATATATATATATATATATATATATATGGGAACCCTACACAGGGTTAAACAGAGCTACACCGCTCCGCGATAACCCATCGCGAGAAACTATAATGGATCTCAAGCATATAACACATATAAAGAAAGAAGGATCATACCTGAGGGGCAACTCGCAGTACCCAACACAATCACAACAATAATATATGCATATATTATGACTCGATAAAAGTAGGCCCTTTGAAAAGAACTCGTGTATTCACCTGGATCACCCTGCACAATCTCCCTAACTGATTGATTCGTACCTGGCCTGTGACAGTCTCTGACAATCCCTGTACACAACATAATTCTCCCCAGATTAATCCCAATTATCCCATAACTTGTTAACATACCCAAATAAACCCCACAAAGCAGCCCAACGGACCCCCAAAGCCCAAACCAACCCAAGCCTACTGGAGCCGGATCGCGGCCGCACTGGCCTGATCGCGGCCCGCGCTCACGATGAACATCGCGGCCGCGCTTGGCGCATCGTGACCGTGCTCGCGTCGAACAGCAGACCCCCTGTTTCTGTTTCTGTTCTGCCCATGAGGTAATTTCACCTCCAAACTTCGATTTTCAGCAAACATACACACATAATTGATACCAATAGACTCCCAAAACATATTCTAACCAATTCCCATCATATCACTTGATTAACACACAAAAATCAGCTTCAATTGGAAGGATTTACTCACCTTGAACTCAAGAACACCTATGGAAGCTTTCAATTTCAATTTCAGCACTTGAATCTTCAATTAAATGAGTTCACCCTTCAATCCAGCAACACAATTCACACACACACATATTTTAGGTCTTGCACAAAAAGGAAGAAAGAAAGGAACGCTTAACACACATATACGTATACTTACGGATCCCGTTATAACACGGGTTCGACACCGATACCCGACCCCACTATTAAAAATCCACTATGTATATCATTAAATCCCATTTAATCTCGTGAATCCATAATCATAATTTATCCACTAAAATTATATCCCGAATCCACGTAATCCCCGTCCCGACACGTATAATCCACTATACGGGACGCAATTGGACCAACGAAATAATCACTATTATAATTAGTCAATAGGATAATTACACGTACATGCTCGGAAATCGAGGTGTTACAAATCCTCCCCCCTTACAAAGATTCCGTCCCGGAATCTATCTTTGGCTCTGGAACAGGAAAGGATAGCGACTCCGCATCTCAGACTCGGGCTCCCAAGTTGCGCTGGTACCCTTATGATGTCTCCATTGAACGAGTACCAATGATATCTCCTTATTGCGCAACTTCTTCACTTTCCGATCAGTAATCATCTCTGGCTGCTCAGCATATCTCAATTGATCGTCCACGGATATCTCTGACAGCGGCACATACTGATCTTCCTTTGCTAAACACTTTCTCAGATGGCTCACGTGGAATGTATCATGAACACCGGCTAACTATGGCGGCAATCTCAATCGGTAGGCCTGATCTCTGACCCTGGCTATGATCTCAAACGACCCTATATACCTCGGACTCAGCTTGCCTCGGTGTCTGAATCGGATTACCCCTTTCCACGGCGATACTTTTAGCAACACCTGATCCCCGACACTGAATTCGAGCTCTGAAGTACGACGGTCAGCATAACACTTCTGACAGCTCTGTGCAACACGCATATGTTCACGGATCAGAGCTACTCTATCACTCGTATCCTGAAGTAGCTCAGGCCCACTGATCGGTCGCTCACCGACCTCACCCCAACACACTGGGGTTAGACACTTACGGCCATATAACGCTTCATACGGTGCCATCTTAATCGAGGCGTGGTAGCTATTATTGTACGCGAACTCTACTAACGGGAGATGCACATCCCAGCTACCCCTGAAGTCTATGGCGCATGCTCTCAGCATATCCTCGAGTGTCTGGTTGGTGCGCTCAGTCTGCCCATCTGTCTGAGGCCTGTAGGTTGTACTCAGCTGGACCCGGGTACCCAACTCTCTCTGGAAGCTCTGCCAGAACCGCAAGGTGAATCGAGTATCGCGATCAGAATTAATCGACTTCAGAATCCCATGTCGCGACACCACCTCATCAATATACAGCCGCGCTAGCTGATCCATCGTTATCGTACCTCGAACAGCAAGAAAGTGTGCACTCTTAGTCAACCGGTCCACTATGACCCATATCATGTTGTTCCCACGCACAGTACGAGGAAGTCTGACGATGAAGTCCATCGTGATGTGGTACCACTTCCACTCGGGGATCTCCAGTGGCTGTAGACGGCCGTGCGGTTTCTGGTGCTCACTTTTAACCCGCAAACATGTCATACACTGCTCGACATAACGGCCCACATCCCTTTTCATACCCGACCACCAGTAGAACTCTCGGAGATCTCGGTACATCTTGGTGCTCCCAGGGTGAATAGACAACCTCGACTTATGCGACTCATCAAGGATCAGCTGACGCAAGTTCCCAACTCTGGGAAACCAAACTCTGCCTCTCAACACATACAAACCCGGTCATCCCTGACCAACGCCTCTGTCTGCCCCACCAGCCTCTCTCTCTTCACATTCTGCTCCCGCAGACCCTCTATCTGTCCCAATCTCAGACTGTGAATCAGGGTAGTGGTGATCTCGAGTCTCACAGCTCGGGAAGTAACCGTCCGGACGCACGCCTTACGACTCAAGGCGTCAGCTACTACGTTCGCCTTCCCAGGATGATATTGTATCTCACAGTCATAATCTTTCAGAAGCTCTAACTGCGTCTCTGTCGCATGTTCAATTCCTTCTGACTGAAAAGATACTGGAGGCAATTGTGATCAGTATCAACAACAAACTTGGACCCATACAGATAATGTCACCATATCTTTAGCGCAAAGACTATGGCATCCAACTCAAGATCATGGACAGTATGATTCTCTTCATATGTCTTTAGCTGCCTCGAAGCGTAGGCAATCACCTTGCCTCGCTGCATCAATACACAGCCCAGCCCTGTCCCTGATGCATCACAGTACACGGCGAAGTCATCAGTACCCCGGGTAAAACCAATACCGGCGCCTGACATAACCGAGCTCTCAACTCAGCAAAGGCAGTCTCCTGCTCGTCATTCCACTCGAATGATACGCCCTGCCGTGTCAGTCTCGTCAACGGCATGGCTATCCATGAAAAATTCTGAATGAACCGTCTGTAGTAGCCTGCTAATCCCAGGAAACTACGAATCTCTGGCACGGTCATAGGCTGTTCCCAACTCATCACAGCCTCAATTTTCACGAGATCCACTTTGATACCCTCGCTGCTCATAACATGGCCCAAGAACTGCACTTCTCGGAGCCAGAACTCGCACTTCGAATATTTCGCATAGAGTCTCTCTCTCTGCAGCACGCTCAGGACCTCCCTCAAATGCTGCTCATGCTCCTCAGCGCTCCTCGAATAGATCAATATGTCGTCTATGAACACGATCACAAAACAATCCAACATGGCTCTACACACCCTATTCATTAAATCCATGAAGGCTGCGGGTGTGTTAGTTAGTCCGAATGGCATGACTAGAAACTCGTAGTGTCCATAGCGCGTCCTGAAGGCTGTCTTGGGCACATCCTCTTCCCTGACCTTCAGCTGATGATATCCCGATCGTAAATCAATCTTCGAGAAGAAGCTAGATCCCTGTAGCTGATCGAATAAATCATCAATCCGCGGAAGTGGATATCCATTCTTCACTGTCACTTTATTCAGCTCTCGATAATCGATACACATTCGCATGGTACTGTCTTTCTTCTTCACAAACAACACCGGCGCTCCCCACGGTGATGAGATCGGACGGATAAATCCCCTATCCAGCAACTCCTGAAGCTGAGTCATCATCTCTCGCATCTCAGTGGGTGCCAGCCTATAAGGCGTCTTCGCAATGGGCACCGCTCCAGGGATAAGGTCGATCCGGAACTCTACCTGGCGATCTGGCGGTAGCCCAGGTAGCTCATCTGGGAATACCTCAGGGTAGTCTCGCACTACAGGTACATCCCTTACCTTCGTCTTCTCCTTCTGGGCGTCAATCACATAAGCTAAGAAGGTTTCGCAGCCCTTAGTCACGTATCTCTAAGCTCTAACCATCGAGATGATCCCAATCTCGCCCTTTCGCCTCTCCCCGTAAACTGTGACGACCTCGGTCTCAGAAATCGGTATCCTGGTCATCTTCTTAGCACAAAGAATATCTGCCTGACGGGCTGTCATCCAGTCCATACCGACGATCACATAAAACTGCTGATCTCAATAGGCAGTAGATCGACCAGGAATCAATGAGTATCAATCTCGAGTACACACTCTCGATAGACACGGCTCACTAAAGCAGTACTACCGTCTACCCTCTCGACAATCAATGGCACGGATAACACAGTAGGAGCAACATTAAATAAGCACAGAAGGACACTGACACATATGAGCGGTCGGCTCCAGAATCAAATAAGACTCATGCACGCAAGCCGTTCAGAATATCGTACCCGTAACAAAATCTGGAGCATCTCTGGCCTCCTCAGCTGTGGCCTAGAACACTCGGCCTCTGGATCTCGGAGTTGCATCCCTGCGGGAGGTGGAAGAAGAAGGCTCTGCTCTAGCACCGCTCGTGCTCGCCCCCGGTACCGCTGGTGCTGCCTCAGGACAATCTCTCATACGGTGACCCGGCTTCCCACATCGGAAGCATAACGCCTCAGGGGCTGTGCAGGCTGTAGCTGTGTGGCCGAACTGACCACATCTGAAACATCTGAACTGATCACTAGCACATGGCCCGGCATGCCTGCGATGGCATCTCGGGCAATCCCGCTCCTTGGATGAACTGTCAGCTCTGCTCCCTGATGCCCGGGACCCCTGCCCAACACTGCTCTGACTGGCCGCATGGCTGTCTCTCTGACCCTGACCTCTGGATCTGTCATCTCGACCTCTATCTCTGCCTCTGTCTCTACCCCTGTCTCTGCGCGAACCTGTGCTCTGATCCAGATGGCGGCCCTGCTCGGGCTGCTGCTCTCTCGGCTCGCGCCAATAAATAGACTGCTCGGAGGCCCCTGTACGCTGTCTCTGAGTAGGCGGCTGCTCTCGCTGCCTCTCGATCTCTCGCTCTCTCATGCGAGCTAGCTCCAATGCTCTAGCGAAAGATGATGTCTCCTGTAGTCCCACAAACTCCCTGATATCTGGTCTCAGGCCGTCAACAAAGGCATCGGCCTTGCGCCTCTCTGTATCCACATGCTGCGGCGCAAACTGGGAGTACTCATTAAAGCGGTCCACATACTGCTGTATGGACAAATCCCTCTGTTGTAGATGGAGGAAGCGGTGCTCCATCTCCCTCTGCTCATCACGGGGTGCGTACTGAATCTCGAACATGGCCTTAAACTGGGCCCAAGACATCGCATATGCACGTGAATCAGACATAGAAGACTCAATAGATCTCCACCACTACGAGGCTCCACCCCTCAACTGATACGTGGCATACCCAACCATATCTTTCATGTCCACATGAGTAGCCCGAAAAGCAGGCTCAATCTCGCGCTCCCACGCGAGTGCCATCCTTGGCTCACCCCCACCTCTGAACTCTGGAGGATTCCCAGTCATGAAATCCTTAAATGAACCCCCTCGCTGAGATGTAGACGAAGAGGCACCCGTGCCCGTATCCTGACCACCCCCAGCACGTGGTCCCGAATCATGTCCCTGCTCCCTCTCCTGCTCTCTCTGCTGCCTATAGAACTCTGTGAGAACCTCAAGCAACCTGACTTGCGGATATACTCATCACCCGGTGGCTTACCCGCGCCAGAACCCTCTCCCTGATCTGCCATACTGATCTGCACAAAACAAGGCAATTAAGCACAAGAAGTAAGTCACCCAGCGTTACACACTAAGCCAGGATAATTAAATCCTCTAGTATCCGTAACCGGAATACTCCCCAAGAATCTGAACACGGTCTAAGCTCAAGCATCCACTGATACTCAATACTAAAACCACAAGCTTTGATACCATACATGTAACACCCTCTAAACCCAGCTAAAAGCCATGTCATTTACAATACACAGGTGGCATTAACGCAATCAAATCCATATTACAATGTCTAGGTTTACACAAACACCGATTAATTTAAACATTTCACAAAATAGTCATAATATCCAGAAGTCAACCCGACATACAAAATCCGACCCGGACCCAAATATTCACATACAAACCCAGTATTGTTTATCCCAAAGTTTCCAACAGAGTAGTCACATACAGATAACAAAAGGCGGACTCTCTCGGCAACAGCAAGTCACACTCCTATCTTCGCTCAGGAGCTGGCGACCCTATCTTCGGTTTCCCTGATACACACATCAGACTCGAATACGTAAGCTTCGCAGCTCGTGAGTACACAAGGGTTAGACACCGCACATTTCACATAAACACATATTGCATCATGGCAGCCCTACACTACGTGGCATAACACATGCCAACAAGTCCCTAATCAGAGACACTAGAGATCCAATACAGAAGAGATTCTCATCTCAATTGGGGAATCCCTCCCCCCTGGAGCCAAGCCACGCCCGTGGAGGCTAACAGGAGTAACGGCCGCATATATATATATATATATATATATATATATATATATATATATATATATATATATAGGGTCAGGTTCTATGGGGCACCATATGCATCGGGAACCAAAAAAGGAACCAACCACAGCCCTTAGATTAAATGATCATTGATGCATCACGCGATGCATGTATTTGGTATGCATAGGGGTATTTTTGGAAGAATAAATATAACTAGTCAAATAAAATTTAATGTTATATTAGTTAAATATTCAATCAATATTTAAACAATAAATGCTAATTAATATTAATTGATACACTTCCAAAATTACAAAATCTAAACAAATTCAAAAAAAAAAAAAAGATTTGATGTCGATGCATATAATATTTATCCTTCAATTCGTGATGCATCTCGGTTTCTTCATCCTCATTTTCGGTCATATTCAACATCTTCTTCGTCCCACCATCATGCATCACCAAAATGGTGATGCATTTTCATCGGATTTATCTTCAAAACACGATGCATCTTCATTTGATTCATCAAAAATACGATGCATCTTCATTTGATTCATAAAATACATGATGCATCTTCATCGTATTGCATCTCGGCCATAAAAAACACGATGCATCTTCGTCAGATTCATCAAAAATCATCTTCTTCAGATTCATCTTCCATAAATATCGGATAAACACGATTAATCTTTCAAAAATTTCCATAAAGAAAATGCATAAAAAAACAACTATACATTTAAACGATATCATTCCATCATCATCATCTTCATTAAAATGGCACAATGAACCGACTGCTATGCAGGGGGCGATGGCCGCCAATTTTAGAGAGAGAGAGAGATGCCAATGGGGTGGCGGCCACCGAGAGAGGGGGTGGTGGCCGCCGACTTTAGAGAAATGAGGAGAGAGATAAGGGTGATCATCATCTTCATTAAACTGCATCGTGAACCGGCTGCTATGTATGGGGTGGTGGTCGCCGACTTTAGATAAAGGGGTGGCAATGGGGTGGTGGCCGCCGGGTGAGGGGGTGGTGGCCGGCCGCCGGATTTAGAGAGAGGGGGAAAGAGATAAGGGTGAGGGAGAGAATGTGGGAGAGATAAATGGATTGTTTGTTATTTTGTTATTTTAATGATTTAATTACCTAAATTAATTAATTCTATTTTAAATGTTTCCAAAATTTATTTTAACTATAATTAAATATAAATGACAAGTTTAGCATTCCTAAAACGCCCTTAATGCATTTTTGGTTCCCATTTGGTTCCCGATGCATATGGTGCCCCATAGAACCTCAATCTATATATATATATATATATATATATATATATATATATATATATATATATATATATATATATATATATATATATATATATATATATATGGGAACCCTACACAGGGTTAAACAGAGCTACACCGCTCTGCGATAACCCATCGTGAGAAACTATAATGGATCTCAAGCATATAACACATATAAAGAAAGAAGGATCATACCTGAGGGGCAACTCGCAGTGCCCAACACAATCACAACAATAATATATGCATATATTATGACTCGATAAAAGTAGGCCCTTTGAAAAGAACTCGTGTACTCACCTGGATCACCCTACACAATCTCCCTAACTGATTGATTCGAACCCAACCCATGACAGTCTCTGACAATCCCTGTACACAACATAATTCTCCCCAGATTAATCCCAATTATCCCATAACTTGTTAACATACCCAAATAAACCCCATAAAGCAGCCCAACAGACCCCCAAAGCCCAAACCAACCCAAGCCTACGGGAGCCGGATCGCGGCCGCACTGGCCTGATCGCGGCCCGCGCTCACGATGAACATCGCGGCCGCGCTTGGCGCATCGCGACCGTGCTCGCGTCGAACAGCAGACCCCCTGTTTCTGTTTCTGTTCTGCCCAGGAGGTAATTTCACCTCCAAACTTTGATTTTCAGCAAACATACACACATAATTGATACCAATAGACTCCCAAAACATATTCTAACCAATTCCCATCATATCACATGATTAACACACAAAAATCAGCTTCAATTGGAAGGATTTACTCACCTTGAACTCAAGAACACCTATGGAAGCTTTCAATTTCAATTTCAGCACTTGAATCTTCAATCAAATGAGTTCACCCTTCAATCCAGCAACACAATTCACACACACACATATTTTAGGTCTTGCACAAAAAGGAAGAAAGAAAGGAACGCTCAACACACATATACGTATACTTACGGATCCCGTTGTAACGCGGATTCGACACCGATACTCGACCCCAATATTAAAAGTCCACTATGTATATCATTAAATCCCATTTAATCCCGTGAATCCATAATCATAATTTATCCACTAAAATTATATCCTGAATCTACGTAATCCCCGTCCCGACACGTATAATCCACTATACGGGACACAATTGGACCAACGCAATAATCACCATTATAATTAGTCAATAGGATAATTAAACGTACCTGCTTGGAAATTGGGGTGTTACATAGTAGTTGTGGTATATGATATTTGTATTTTTGTAGGATATGTGATGGTTTATTTAATTACTTGCATAAAGAAGTCTAGAGCTACTATAATGGAATTGAATTTTTTGGTAATTACAAAGTTCTTTCCATCGTAGTTTGGTAATTTTTACATTTATTTTTAATTTTACTTTATACTTTTGGAGAATTCATGAAATTCCCATGCCATTTATACTAATCATGTAACTTATTATTGTATTTATTGAATTTTAATTATTTTAATTAATTTGATTTAAATATTTGCAAACCATGTTTTTATATTATTGAGTCATTTTATTAATAATAATAATAATAATAATAATAATAACAATAATAATATGTAATCAATTAATTTGAGCTATCCGAACAATCTCTTAAAACTACACATTATTTTTTTTGTTTTAATTTGTAAATTAAATTGATTTTTTTTTTTAATTATTTGAGTAGTTATATTAAATGTTTACAAATTAAAGTCTAACATGACAATCATATTTTTGGAAGTAGTTCATTTTGATATTAAATGTATTAGGATAACCTATTATCTAATTAAATATTTCAATATGATTTAGGTAATTAAAAGTTTAGAATGATATTTTTTTAATAATGTTTTTAGTATAATTTTTCTATTATCAAATTTCAATCAAACATTGATGTCATTTATTATGATAAATATATTCTTTAAAATATTTTAATAACATTATTAAATGAAAAATATCAGTTTTGTCCAAATTATACTCTTAATACATATACATTCTATAATATTCTTATAACCATATTTTTTGAGTGGGCATATATAATTACATTCGCTCAAGTATTTAAAATGGTCACAGTCTAAGATAAATACATTAAATAAAACAAGTTAGTTCAAGTTTCTTAAAAAATTGATTTACTAAAAAAAATAATCACCAAAATGGATCATTCAAAAATATTTAATTACTAGATAGATGATATTCAAAACTTAATCTAATTTATCAATTTAAATTACTTTAAAAATTACTTTAAGTTTTTTTTAGCTTATTTTGATGATTATATAGCATCATTATTGATTAAAATCTAATGTGTCAGTTACGTATTTCGAATTTATTCATTTGATAATAAGTTTTTGTTTCAATTAAGTTACTTTATTAATAATACACACTTTTAAGTTAATTATTAGTTTTTTATAATTTAGCCACTTTATAAAAATAACAGTTTACTTTTAATTAATTAATTAATTAATCAATTAATTTGAATATTTCAATAATATTTTATAATTTAAATTTACCGCCAATATTTTAATTTTATTTGATAATCATAGATTTTTACATTATTTCGATGAATATATAAAGTAATTACCCATAAAAATATAATGAGTCTATCACATGTTTTGAATTTATTCATTTCATTATTAAAGGTTTAAAAAATGAGATTATTTTAATGATTATTAGTTAAGGTTTGAGCTTTGAGTAGTTGTTTCTTTTTTGGTTTCATATGCATTCGTCAATAGTATCAAAACATTAGTTATTGATGAGCTTTGAGTATCTACGTTCCGTCCAGCGATAAGTTTGTAAAAAGGTTTTCGATGACGTGACAATAATTTGACAAGAGTAAAAAATCATGAAGGGTTTGGAAATCAAAATGATTCTAAGATTGACTTTTTACCCTTAAAACCTAAACACATACATTCTCCTATTTTTTAAAGGCTAAAAGTGGGTATTCTTGAAAGTATAAAATCATCATTTTCTGAAACTTATACATCAGGTTATTGACAATTATTTATTGTGCGATCTAGAGTTTATATAACAATTCAATTATCATTGAATTTAAATTTAACAAACTTTCAAGTAATATAAATTTTAAACTTTTTTCTGAAGTTAAAAAAAGCTTTCAATGTCATTTTTAATAATTATAGCGGTCATGACAAACACAAAACTAATGGTCACATAATATTTAAATCTAAAAAATAATATAATAGTCTGGTGCATTGCACGGGCTATTTTGACTAGTTTATAATTTGGATTTGTGTTTGAAAAAGCATCGTTGTGTTCTGAATACTAATAATCATATAATAGTTATAACAAAAAGTGTTGCTGGAAATGTAGTGTTTGGTTTAGCTTCTGCATGTTGCTAGCATGATTATCAAATAATCAGTTTTTAAAGTGTTTGAATTTTCATTTTAACTTGTAAAATACCAAACAATCACTTATTAGGCAAATAAGCTACACTTTTAACTTACGAAAAAGTGTGGTAGGATTAACTATAAACATATATAATCATTTATTAATGTATGCAATTCAAACACTATAAACCAATTATTTACTTTATTTATGACATGATAATCTAATAATTCATATCAAAACGCAAAACCAAACACCCTCATATACTAGTAGATTGATTAAGCTGTGAAATGATGTTTAAGACTAACTAAAGATGTCAATTATATGAAATATTAAGAATCTAAATCAATCTACTAATAACTAGTAACGAACTAATGATAAATTCATTCAATCATATATTTTGTTGGAATTTAAACACTTTTTATTAAGGGTTTATAATGAAAAAACAACAACATATTTTCACGTTTTTTGCGTTTTCGTGCCTTCATGTTATTTTTTTTCATAAAAAAAACCTTAAGTTATTCTTTTCTTTTTGGTTTATTGAAATTTGGACATTAGACATCGGTTATAATTTGTGAACCGGGTTTTAAAAAACTGAAAAATTGGGTTCTAATGTCCAAATTTCACTAAACCAAAAAGAAAAGAATAACTTGAGGACTTTTATGGAAAAAATAACATGAAGGAACGAAAACGCCAAAAAACATGAAAACATGTTGGTTTTTTTCATAATTAACCATTTTATTTATTGTTTTTGTAATTTAAATTTCAAAATAATTATAAGCAAATTACAATTATTTCGAAATCTATTTGATGAGTCAAACGCTCCCTCTTTAAAAATATTACATTTCTCATTGCTAATTTGCATTTTCACTAATTAAAGTGTAATTCTTTGCATAAAATAGCTACAAACTTGTATTTGATGTCAGATTTCGACGAGACTTTTTGTAGCAAGTCTAAAATTCTTAGAAATGACCAAATATATAAAAACATTCATCATTTCATTGATATTTCATACTTTTGGGCATTAAAGTACCGCAAGTTTGTTTAAAATAGCAATAAACTTTCGTTTGACGTCGGATTTCGATAATTCTTTTTGAAACACATCCTAAATCCTCTAAAAACATCAAACTTATATAAATATTTTATCATTTATTGCTATTTCTTGGATTGGTACATTAAAGTCTCATTTATTCATTATTTGACTTTTAAAAGTAAAATATAAGACTTTTGTTAACTTCATTAAATTTGACGACTTTATTTACGTATTTTAACAACATTTAAAGTTAAATACCTGAAAACAGAGACTATTACACTTTGAATTTCTTAGTAGTAACTTCAAACAATGAAATCACATAAATCAATAAGAAAATGAATATATATATATATATATATATATATATATATATATATATATATATATATATATATATATATATATATATATATATATATATATGCATCATTTCGGTTGGGTTTTATTGATGAAAATAAGTAGAAATGGTTGGACATTTTTGGCAATCTCAAATATTGGAGATTAAAGGTATAAACTTCGATATAATTTGGGCGGCTTAACACAATAAATTGTGAAACTTGGTGAGACTTGTGAAGACCACCCCTTACGGGGCAGTTCTCACCAGTCTAGGTCCCATAATATGCAATACGATATCAACCATACTAAGATAGGGTAATTAATTGCGGAATTAAAAATTACATGTACATTTCAGATTAGGATTTAAGTTTACATATTTCAAAATAAAATTATAAAATTATAAAAGGGTAACATCTAATCTATTCATAACATCAATCATCACAACAAGTCTACCCAGAACCACCACATTAGCTGTCTTCCAAATCAGTACCAGAAAGTTTGTTGAGAAGTGGTCTAGGAAAGCTTCAAAACTTGGATCTTGAATGACCTAAATACTAGGTCCTGCAGGTGATTTTCCTTTGGCTTTTCCTGTAAAATTTTAAAGCAACATCTGTAAGCAAAGCTTAGTGAGTTTATAGATTTTCAATATTAACATGCGTGTCAAGCGGAGTCATAATTCTAAGCGTGATAAGTCTTGGCTGCCGCTACAGCCCTCATCATGATTGAGATATAGTATCTTAAGATCGGATGATGTTCAAACCACACTCACGCTTATATCGTGGGGATCAGCCACATACTGGGCTAGCTACCAGTAGGTCAACATGGCCGAACATCGGAGGTCATTACCAAGTTCGTGAGAACTGGTGGAATAGCCAGGTCTAGAACAATAGACCATAAGGGCTAGTCAAGCTGAATAAATCTTATCAAGTCTGATCAATGAAGTAAGCTTAAGTCTTAGAAGTCATGATAGCAACGAATCATAAAGCAAAGTCTGAAGTGCTAATAAATGCAATATGAAATGATAAGCAAATAGCTATCATGATTCACTGGGCAACACCCATCCATGGTGTGCACAGGTCTCAATCCAGCTGATAAATGAATGTCAAATAATGTAACAGCATCAATATATCTCAAACGGATCTTTGCATGTTCAATTTGAATATCTATAACTCACAGTTTGGGTCTTGGTCAAACAGATATAAAAATCTGCCACCTGAGTTATCTCAGGATTTTGTCAATCTGTAATCTTGTCAATTCTTTTTCTTTGTCAAATCAAGTCTCTGACCCGCTTTTAAGTCTTTTAGTCTTTGTTCAGATAATATACTGAACCTGTTCAAAATCATTCATGATAATATCATGTCATTTTCATCATCTTTATTAATGTCATCATCTTTTGGTCATAAATTCTTTATTTCTATCTGATTCTGATAACTTTATAGCTCATCAATCTTCTGTTTGCTCATATTCTTTATTCTTTTAAATTCTCCAAAAGTTCTTAAATATATATATATATCAATATATATATATTTATATAGCTATTTATATTAAAATATAAAAATTGCATTTCGGACCATAATTTCGGATCAATCCGGATTCGGATCCGGATTCGGATCTATCCGAAATGGACCATCCGGATTCGGTCCTTGACATCCGAATTTAAGCATAGTCCGAATTAGGATGACTTGGGAACCAAATTAGGATCATTATAGATCCGAAATTAGCATCATATCCGAATTAAGGTTATATCCGAAATAGGACCCGAATTTGAACACATCCGAAGATGATTTCATCCGAAATGGACATTCATCCGAATTCGGATATAACCGAGTTCGGATCCTTCAAGTTCATAATTTCCAGAATTTGTTCTTCATGTTCATACTTATATTCATATGGGTTTTCTCATAAAATTCACAAAACTTTAATTATTTTAACATGCAATTACATTTATAGTTGTATTAACATTATTTGTGTAATTTTATATAATTTTATTGATCAAAAACGTCACAATTATAACAAGATCATCCAAAAATGTTCATTTTTGTCAAGAACACAAGTTTTCTTCAAAAAGTTCCGATTTAATTTAATTTGAATGATCTAATCCATAAATTTTGTTTCAATTACATCTAATAATTTAGATTTATCATAATCTACTAAAATTTCTTTCATGCAACCAAGAATTTCTATGTTTTAATTCGTGGGTTCGGTTTTGAGAAGAACCGAACCAAACTCATATAAATTTCGAATTTAAATCAAGAAATTACCTTGAATTCTTGTTGATTATTGTTCTTGAATGCTTATTGTAACTCCTTGATCTTGATTCTTCAATTGAATGTTATTAATTGAACAAATTTTGGGTGATTTGGAGAGGTTGGCCGTAGGTTTAGTGAGAGAGAGTAGAGAGAGAGAGTTAAGTGTGTAAATGATCTTAATGATCATTAATTTTTTTTTTTCGGTTTATATATTTCTTTTAATCATATTTGTTATTTAACCCATTAAACATTTGTATTTTACATATCTTTTATAATTTGATCATCTTTAATATTATCATAAATATAATTTAAAATTATATTTACTTAATCCTTTTCATATTTTATTTTATTTTAATAACAATAATATAATAAAAATTATATTATTATCTTAACATTCAAGCATTACATAATAAATAA